>JAFEMH010001971.1:0-395759 GCA_022495995.1 Adenophora triphylla var. japonica | reverse complement strand
GTTTATAGTGAGTGTGCCACTGCTATAAACTAAACAGAAAGAAGAGACAGAGATTGAAATACATCTCGTAATCAAGTGAATAAAATTTACGATGAAAAAGAATTATCAGTGATATTAGAATTAAAATCCGGTGACAGTATCAAGTCTGAAGTTTCTTTAAATTATTGTTTCAAACACTTAGTTTATTTTTCCCGTCTTAGGAATTAATTAAAAATCTCAATTAAACCCCCAATCTGGTCAAGTGACTGTTCGCAAATAATCACTGTTCTTCGTGGATCAACCCTGACTTACCCTAATTACATTATTAGTGGCCGAGTTTAGGTCTAATTTAGTAGGCGTGTGACTAAGCCTACCAAATTTTGGCGCCGTTGCCGGGGAACGGTGTAATTGTTTACGATCTTATTCTGTTTCTTAATCTATTTCTTTTTCTTGTTTCCTTTTTGTTAAGTTTTTTATGTCATCTTTTTCTTAACCTTGTTTGACTATGGAGTGTCATGGACAACAAATGGAGTTTAATGCTTTTGATGACATGAATCTGTGTTGGAGAATGCTTTGGGATGTGCAGAGTTAGAATTTGATATTTCTGATGAGATGAAGGAGGCGATAATGAGTCTTTCGAAGGTGCTTGATGTTGGTAAGATCAAGGCACCGAGTGAGTTAAGGGGAGAGGTCCCTAATAAAAAGAAAAAGAAGAAAAAGGTCAAGAAAAAGGCCACAAAAATTTCTTGGGATATTCCCAAGAAAAAGAAAAAGAAGATAAGGACCAAGAAAAAGGCCACAATTTTTTTTTTGGGATCCACCCGATTTAATCAAGAAATGTACATATGTGTGGAAAATTGTGGGTATTTGTACTCGTGAATGTGCGAGGTGGGCCAAGGGAAGAAAAGTTAAGACCAAAAACAAGGTGGCCACCTCAAATCCCCTTTGAAGTGGGAATTCGGTCGGGCTAACGACCTTAACCAAAGGTGCTTATTGGGAGGCAACCCAAGTAGGTATGTTTTATTTATTGGTTTAGTTTGTAGTTTAAATTCTTGGTTTTATATGTTTTATATTATTATGGCTTGAATCGGTGCTACTAAGGTTTTTGTTGTTGGTGATTTGTGTAGAAAATCGCGAGATGCGGGAGAGGAGCACAACAAAAAAAAATCTTGGACCTTCTTAAAAAAGCGATTATTTGAAAAGAACTCGCAAGGATCTACAAAATAAAGATGATTATTTGCGAAAGCAAGCTGAGAGGATTATTTGAAAAGAACTCGCAAGGATCTACAAAATAAAGATGATTATTTGCGAAAGCATGCTTAGAAGGAAAGAAAGAAAAGGTGGGATGAAACAAAACAGGA
Source organism: Adenophora triphylla var. japonica (assembly GCA_022495995.1). NCBI lineage: Eukaryota > Viridiplantae > Streptophyta > Magnoliopsida > Asterales > Campanulaceae > Adenophora > Adenophora triphylla. The sequence continues at coordinate 394,419 of JAFEMH010001971.1, read as the reverse complement.
AACAATAGCTGAAGCTGTGAAGCAGCTAGCTGAATTTGATAAGGTGTCCAATTTGGTGCTCCTTGTCATTGATCCATGTTTCCCTATTTCATGCATAATTTGCATTCTCTGCAACGATCTCTTTCCTTTTAGGATTTTCTGGCATTCTTAACATCTTGTATAATTTTGGGTGTGAGGAAAAAGCTGTCAAGTTCAAAAAACAAAAAAAAAAAACAAAAGAGTTGGATTTCAGCGGAGGACTTTCTGGCCGTGGGCCATGCAGCCGCCTCACATGGGAATTATTTGGGGCCATCTTCTGTTGTTGAGGCGCCAGCATCATAATATTCCAGGCGGCCGCCTCGTGCTGGGACGGAGTGGCGAAGTGGTGGCTTGGGCCTTGGGCTGTTGGACCTCAGATTTTGGTTGCCCTGGACATGGTGTTTGATGGCGGCAAGTGCGAACCCATCTAGGAACAACAACAGCAACAATCAAGAAGGTTCGACCGGAAACAATGGAAATGGTGTTTCTGTGCCGAAGAATTCAGTTAACAATGGTTATTTGTTGGTGCTTATTGGGTACAAGATCAGCTTGTTCTAACAAATCTTGTGTGCTTAGGCTTCCTGCTCACAACCTGTTCGATAAAATGTCTCAATGAATGATTTTTTTTGCCACCCAGAGGACCAGACTAATTAAATACCTGGCTGAACAAATATGCTAACAATAGATGCTTGGTGGTCGTGATTGGGTCCAAGGAGGAGCTTTTTCAGCTGATGTTTGAGTCCATAGGCTTCCTGTTGAAATTCCCCGTTCATTCATCTTCTGGTGAAAATGGGATTTCTTTGTCTAACAAAAATGATGTTTTTATAGCAGATGATCTTTGCATGGAGGACCTTTTTGAAAATTCTTCTTCTCGCCCGCTATTTTTCTGGTACCCTCAGTTGAGCATGAAGTCCTTGTCTGGTACAAAGCTGATAGAAGTATTCACCAAAATTGGTGTCCGAACTTTGTCTGAATCAGTGCAGAAAGATTTATCTGCTGTAGATGATATTGAACATAAGCTTGTCAACCCAAGTGAGATGTTCATCAAAAAGGGCCTTTTCACACTCATTCTTGGATTTCTTGCTAATCCTGCATTTAAAATAGAGGCAAAAATGAGGCAAAAGGTTGCCAGTCACCTTCTAGAGGCTACTGTTTTTGAGACATCGGATCTAATTTCAGTGGGCTACAGTTTATCACTTTCTTCTGGGTATACCATAAAAGTTAATGCAAGTCAAATGATAAGATGGGAAAGGCAGAATTCGAAGGTTTTAATGAAGAAGCTTGACAAGTCGGGCGGACTTAAAGATATCATTGAATATACATCACATTTTTCTGAAGTAGTAGCTGAGGGAGTGTTATGGGAGAATGAAAATCTTGTGGAGGAGCTCGGGGAACTGATCAGCTCTAGCCAAGGGCCATCATGGGGGCCAGATTGGTTTCCACCGCCTCAGTAGTCCCGAAAGGTATCCCTATCTCTCATTTGTTTTGTATTGATGCATATGGGACTATGCATTGTTTAGTGAGGGGGTGGGATTTGTATAGTTGTTTTTCTTTATTATTTTTTTTTTATTCTTGAATAAAAAAAATCTTGAATCCAAAAAAAAAAGTAAAAAAATATATATGAAAAAAAAATTGAGAGGCTAAGTGAAAACCCGAAAGGGCGCTTAGGCAAAAGGTGAGTGAGTGAAATACTTTCTATCGTTTATATCACCGGAGTTGGAGACATAAGGGAGGTTTTGGAGTGTTGGGTAGGACCACTTTGGAGTAGGAGGTTTGGATAGTGATGCCTAGTACTTAGAAACCCTCGTTCATCTTTGGAGTTATAAGGGGTGTTGGTGCTTTTCACGAGGTAAATTTTTGCTTAAGGATCGCAACCTTAACAATGATTTCTTTTTATGAGGGCGTATGTAGTGTGAGCTAAGCGTGGGGGAAATATAGGGCATATTTAGTTTCCCTTGGCTTTTGTGTGTGGACCTTAGTTTGGATACCGTTTTATTTTGGGAGTTGGTATCAAACTAAGGTCATTATTTTTATTGTTTATATTTTGGTGGTATAAGAAGACGGAGTTTCTATTACTCCGATGATTGTTATTATTTTTCATTGACTTGTGTTGGCGGATTAGAGGAGACTAGGAATCATTTACCCTCCATGCATCTGTTTTAGACCGGTGTTAGATTGGAGTTTAGGATATTACTCAGGGACGAGTAATGGTCTAAGCATGGGGGTATTTGATAGGACGGATTTATACTATCTAATTCCTATGTTTTTTGTCCTTATATTTCTTTATTTCCATGTATTTAGTATAGGTTTGATGTATTTTGAGTGATTTATGTATTGTGAGGATTATGAGAGAAACAATGTAATTCGAGAGAAATTTAGAGAGTTTATTGTGTAATCATTTTTGGTTCTCAAAGAAGCTCAATTTCATCAATTCTACATCAATGGAAGTCAACAAAGTCAAGATAATGTCAATCAAAGAAGCCCCGGAGCGAGTCAAAAGTCAAGAGTAGGAAGCTGATGATCGTTTTGCAAATCTGAAAAGTTCAGTGACCAGAATGAAATTTTGGAAAACAGGATGACCAAAGTGGAAGAAAGGATATTAGGAAACTTAGAATCAACACGTGAAGAGGAATCCAAGGCATGTGTTGACCGAGGGGTGCACAGTTGACCGCTGAATGGAAAGATTTTAATGTTGATTTCTTTTTTTTTTCTTTTTAAATTAGTTTTTAGTTTTATTAGGGGAGGAATATATATACTGCTTTGGTCAACCTAATTAGGGTTCGACTTTTAGTTTATTTTTCCTAGAGAGTTGAGCTTTTCCATGGAGAACTAAACTCCATTACTTTGGATTTGAGATCTTGATCCGGATTTTTATTTCTATTGAGGTATTTCTTTTTCCTAATTAATTCTTGTTCATAATCTTGCTTGTATTGATTTAGATTGATTTCTAGGGTTTGTGGATTTGGCCAATTCACTTGTCCTCTTTATTGATCTTTGCTAGATTACTCGTTCTGTGCCAGAAGTAGGGTTTTCATTGTAGCATCTTCACGAATTGTGTATGTGCCATAGCAATTCGGGAAGTAGGCAAGATTAGACGATTATCTAATTAACCTTAGAAAGCGTTCTTGATTTTAGTCTCTTAAAACATCATCAATTAATCTTTAGACCTTTTCTGTGCCAGTTTAGGTTTAATTTTAATTAGGGTTTATAGTGAGTGTGCCACTGCTATAAACTAAACTTAAAGAAGAGACAGAGATTGAAATACATCTTGTAATCAAGTGAATAAAATTTACGGTGAAAAAGAATTATCAGTGATATTAGAATTAAAATCTGGTGACAGTATCAAGTCTGAAGTTTCTTTAAATTATTGTTTCAAACACTTAGTTTATTTTTCCCGTCTTAGGAATTAATTAAAAATCTCAATTAAACCCCCAATCTGGTCAAATGACTGTTCGCAAATAATCATTGTTCTTTATGGATCGACCCTGACTTACCCTAATTACATTATTAGTGGCCGAGTTTAGGTCTAATTTAGTAGGCCTACGACTAAGCCTACCACCTCCTGAGGGTGAACGCACCTCAATAGTGGCTTTGTGAAGGACCTTCTAAATAATGCATCCCCGTGAATGACATACCTCGGGGCCTTCTTCTTGATAGCTCGAGCTGCCTTCTCGTCGGTAGGTAGCTCGCATGTTTCTATGTAGGCCTTAATTTCTTCGATCCAGCATTTAGTGTAAACCCATTCTCTAGTGGTATGCTTCAAGCATTGAATCTGAACCCCCTCGTATGCTGGATACTCGAGGTAGGAGATAGGTTCCCCATGCTGCTCGTCTGACTTGGCCAATTTTGAGAGTAGGTCAGCCAACTTATTATCATCTCGGCCTACCCTTTGTATCTCCCAGAACATCAAGTCTTTGACCAATTCCTTCACTAGGTCGCAGTATTTGATTAGGGTAGGGTTCAGCACTTCATATTCTCCTCTGACTTGATTTACGATTAGCAGAGAATCACAGTAGGCCATGACTTTAGTCGCCCCAAAACACTTGGCGTATTCGATAACTGCGACCAACGCTTCATACTCGGCCTGGTTGTTAGAAGCCTCAAATTTGAACCTCAATGCTTCCTCAAAAACCTTGCCTGTCTCTGGCTCGACTAGAACGATCCCAGCCCTACTAACATTCTTTGTTGCCGACCCATCAGAATAAACCTTCCAGCAATCGTCGGGCAAACTTACCTCGGGCTGAGTTGTGAGCTCCTTTCCCTTTGTACTTCCCTTCTGAGCTCTTACTTCGCTATCCTCCTTGGTGAACGTAAGCTCGACCAAGAAATCTGCTAAAGCTTGAGCTTTCAACGCCTTTCGAGGCCTATACTCAATGTCGAATTCGGTGAGCTCTATTGACCAATTGAGTAGTCGGCATGAACTTTTTGGCTTGTGTAGGATCTTCCTTAGAGGGGTGTTGGTGAGCACAATAATAGGGTGAGCTAGAAAATAAGCTCGAAGTTTTCTGGAGGCAACGACTAAGGCATAGGCCACTTTCTCTACATTATAATATCTGCCTTCCACATCGGACAAGGCTTTACTTACATAATATACGGGCTTCTGAAGCCCCCCTTATTCTCGAACTAGCATGGCAGCCACAGATTGGTCGCCAACAGATAGATACACGAACAAAGATTCTCCCATGACCCGGCTGCTCAATAACGGAGGAGAAGCAAGATACTTCCTAAGCTGCTGGAACGAAGAAGAACATTCGGCCGTCCACTTAAAGTTTTTCGTCCCCCTCAAGGATTTGAAGAAGGGGAGAGACCTCTCCGCTGAATTGGCTATAAAGCGACCTAGGGTTGCCACCCTACCATTTAGTCGCTGCATCTCCTTGATACACGTAGGCTCCTTCAAGTCGACCAGAGCCTTGATTTTTTTCAGGATTGGCTTCAATACCTCGTTGAGAGACCATGATACCCAGAAACTTCCCTGCTGCTACCCCAAACACACACGTTCTAGGATTGAGCTTCATGTCGTTTGCCCACAAATTGGTGAACGTTTCCCTTAGGTCGACCATGTGACGTCCGGCCTTTGTTTTAATGACCATATCGTCGACGTAGGCCTCCATGTTTCGGCCAATTTGGGAGACAAAGACCTTGTTGACCATCCTCTGGTAGGTCGCTCCTGCATTCTTCAAGCCGAATAGCATCATATTGTAGCAGTAGATACCACCAGCAGCTTGGAAGGCAGTCTTTATTACGTCATCCTTATGCATCTTGATCTGATGGTAGCCCGAATAAGCGTCGAGAAAACTCAGAGTAGTGTGCCCAGCTATAGAGTCTACCAGTTTGTCGATCTGTGGCAGTGGGTAGCTATCCTTTAGGCAAGCCAAATTGAGGTTGGTGAAGTCGACACACATACGCCACTTTCCATTAGCTTTCTTCACCATCACCACGTTTGCTAGCCAGGTGGTATGGGAGGCCTCTTTGATGATACCTACACTCAAAAAATTTTGTACCTCAAGTTTGATCGCCTCTTCTATATCACGAGCAAAACTTCATAGCTTCTGCTCCTTGAATTTGACGGTCGGGTTAACTTCCAGCCTGTGAACAACGACCTCCTCCTTGATCCCTCTCATGTCTTCTACTCACCAAGCAAAGACATCCATGCTTTCTTTCAGCAGCTCAACTATTTCCGCTCTTTCCTCAGTTGTCAACTGTCTTCCAATTTGAATTTTTTGATCAGGGTAGGAGGGATTAGTTACCACTTCTTCTAGCTCATCCACAGGTTCCAACTCCGGACCATCTCTGAATTGTAGGGTCTCGACGATAATCTCTCGAACCCTCTATCTTTCCTCGGCCCCCAAGTGTGGAGCCTCTTTAACTATCATACCATCCAGTTCAGCTGCTATCTCCCCAGTGCCCCCAAGTTTTGGTCGATCTGTAGGCTTAGCTCGCCTATGATGACCTGGTCGACCATAAATGCATCCGTTTCGACCAAAGTGTTTGGGGAGGGACGTGTTGGCTCAACCATGACATGGTCAGGTGAGTGATAGGTCGCCTCCTCTACACAGGTGATTATAGATAGTCGTGAAGTCGTGGTGACCGATTTGGAGAGATTCCAGTGTCCCTCAGGAGTTTCAACTTCTAGCTCTCTCTTGTTTCTTATTCGAAGGACATGGTCAAGATAAGCATGGGTTGTACTCTGTACACAACCTACTCCAGCTAAGGTAGGAAACTTTACCCGCTGATGGGGAATAGAGGCCACCATTCCTAATGCGACCTGGCCAGGAATACCCAAGATAGCAGCATAGTCACTTATCACATCAATAACAACGAAAGTTACCATAGTCACAGCCCTGAAAGGGTGTTGGCCGATGTCGACCTCCAGCTCGATCTGCACCTTGGCATCCACCCTGTGATTGGTGAAGCCCTCCAGTTGACCATCGTAAGGTGACAATTTTTCCTTTGTCAGTCCCATTTCTTTAAAAGTTTTATAGTAGAGGATGATCTTGCAAGCCCCTGTATCAACCAATATTCTGCTCGTCGTACAACCATCAATCAATCCCAGAATTACAAGAACCTGGTCCCTTGCAGCCATGTTGGTAGCTAGCTCGTCAGGATAGAAACTTATGACTTCCTCCTTGATGTAGCTCCTAGTAGCACATATGGAGCTTTGGCGAGCTGAAAAATCTTGTGATTTAGGGCGGTGTTGCTGGTTTCCTCAGTGATCACCCCCAAATCTAGTCGAGGCTCCCTGGGCTCCGACATACCTCCTGCAGCTCGCTCACCTCCGCTAGGTCGAGCTCCCTTTACAAATCTATCTAGCTTTTCGGTGTCGTCCCACCACTGAATGATACGCTTCAGACTCATACACTCCTCTGTAGTATGACTCGTATCCTTGTGGTAATCATAATATTTGCTATTATCCCTTCTGAACTTATTTCCCGGGTTCATTGGGGCGGGTGGGTCTAGCTCGACTGAATTCATGATTTCAGTGCAACTCACAGTCGATGGGGTGAAACTCTCAGGCACTCTTTCAGTCGCCCTTGTTCTATTCTTCCCCCTATTGTTGTTGCTGTTGTTGCCACTGTGCTTCGACTGGTCCCCCTTGTTGGATTCACCAGTATCGGACTGCTTTTTTTTAGCCCTTTTCCTTCTTATTTTCTTTTCTCTCTTCAGCTATGGCCACATCATAGGCCCTTTTAAACAGCTCCTGCCTGGTATTCACTCTCCTAACCTGCAGCTCATAGTCTAAGTCAGGAGAGGATACCCCATTCCTAAAGAAGTTTATTACCTCCCTGTCTGTCAGGTCCTCCTCAATTTGGTCGACCATCTCCTTGAACTTGGTGAAGTAGCTCATGGAGCTCTCAGTCTTGCCCTGAGTCAAATTGTTCAAGTCAGTGACCGTCCTCTTTCTGGCCCCAGTTGTCGAGAAACGATCCAAAAACTTCTTCCTCATATAATCCCATGAGTTAATGCAGCCCGGCATCAAACCACAAAACCAAGTCAGTGTTGCACCTGTGAAGGTGCTGGTTGGTGCCTTGCACAACACATCATCCTCGAATGAGACCAAGCACATAGTGGCCTCAAAGTGTTGCATATGGTTCAGGGCGTTGGTCGCACCTGAATATTTTTCTAGGGAAGGCAACTTGAAACCCACAGGAGGTCGTAGCTCGAGTAATTCTCTGGATAAGGGTCGAAGAGTGTTGTAGTTTCGTTCGCCCTTTCCATCCTCATCCTTCCTATCGGCCTCCATTTTCTCCAATCTTCTTCTTAAATTCAGCAACTCCCTAGCATCGGGGTGGTCGTCCCTTTGATGGAAGACGTTGTTAGATCTATGCCTCTTCTCCTGGTGAGGCTCCCTCCTAGAGTAGTTCTCTGCCTTTCACTCCTAGGTGGGGTTATCTCTCTCCTTCCCCGGTGGGAAACTGTTCTATCTCTCCTTGGTGGCGACCTGCGCCCATTTCTATCTCGATGGGAATGCGACCTCTCCGTTCAGGCAGGTGACCTACGCCTATTTCTTTCGGCCTCTCGTTGTCACCTCAATTCTGATTCTACCTCCTGTTCCCTATCCTGGTTGAGATGACTTCTTAGGTCATCACTTGGGACAGGTATGTGGGTACAGATGGGTTGTTCAATCACACGCTGCTCGCCATTCTGCCTAGTACTCCCATTAGGCTACCTGTGAGAGACTTGGGAGGGAGCTGCTATTTGCGATCTCCTATTCTCCTGATCTGGAGATTTCGGCATATCGAGTAACTCCTGCAAAATTCTAGCCCTCTCCATCAACATTTCCTTCCTACTGAGGTGATTGGTTGAGGGGCCTGGAATGTCGCCTGCAACAGTTCGACCTACCAGTAAGCGTTTTGGAGGTGGCTGCGCTTCTGGCTCGACCATATGCCTCTTTTCCCTTCTGTTATCTGGCAAGCCCCTGCCATCAGAAACACTATTTGAACGTGTCGACCTCCTGGTTGGGCGTGGTGGTGGAGGAGGTGGCATATTGATGTTACGATTTCCAGCACCGGCGTCCGTGTTTCCACCGGTATTCCTTTGTTCGCTTTCCGTGGAGGATGTAGTGGTATGACCGTCAGATACCATGATTACTCTATTGATTGAATTTCGAGGTCAAAAAGCAACGATTCCAGATAATGGAACCAAACTGATGCTGCAGGAATCGTGATGATCAGCCTACGTCCAGCAATTAGGTTGATCCACTAGCGTTGATTGACCTGAAATACAGAACCCACGACTAGCCGGATGGTCTCTGGCTTAGACCCTCAGGCGTGAGAGTAAGTATGGTGTATAGAGCTTGATAAACTATAATGAACAATGGAGCATTCAGAATAGTAAAAAGCAATTACCTTTGAACGGTTGAGTTTGTGAAGTATTTATAGGCGTTGTAAGAGTTGTAATTGTAGTAGGATTGTATCAAATCCCTTTAATCACGGATCAGATTTGTATAAGAGACCGTGTCCATAAATAACTCCTGATTTGTAGGACTTTTGTTATGGAAAGAATTATAGGCGTAGTAAGACTCTGTAGGTCGACATATGCTTTATAGGTCGAGGTCGCCTGTTTGGATCTAGGTCGACCTGACTGCATGATCTAGCCGGATAATGCCCGTATTGAGATGTGGATCGTATGTCGGACAAAGTTAGGTCGGGACCATGTAGGTCGGACAATGAACTAGGTCGACTGATCTTGACTGATGGGCCTTGGGTCTTGTAATAATTGGGTTGACCCACTAAGAGCGTGGTGGCAATATGGTACGTATAGCTGGGTCTTGCTCGTTGGGTCTAGCCCGTCACTTTTATTCCGTTCAATTATTATTATTATTATTATTATTATTATTATTATTATTATTATTATTATTATTATTATTATTATTATTATTATTATTATTATTATTATTATTATTATTATTATTATTATTATTATTATTATTATTATTATTATTATTATTATTATTATTATTATTATTATTATTATTATTATTATTATTATTATTATTATTATTATTATTATTATTATTATTATTATTATTATTATTATTATTATTATTATTATTATTATTATTATTATTATTATTATTATTATTATTATTATTATTATTATTATTATTATTATTATTATTATTATTATTATTATTATTATTATTATTATTATTATTATTATTATTATTATTATTATTATTATTATTATTATTATTATTATTATTATTATTATTATTATTATTATTATTATTATTATTATTATTATTATTATTATTATTATTATTATTATTATTATTATTATTATTATTATTATTATTATTATTATTATTATTATTATTATTATTATTATTATTATTATTATTATTATTATTATTATTATTATTATTATTATTATTATTATTATTATTATTATTATTATTATTATTATTATTATTATTATTATTATTATTATTATTATTATTATTATTATTATTATTATTATTATTATTATTATTATTATTATTATTATTATTATTATTATTATTATTATTATTATTATTATTATTATTATTATTATTATTATTATTATTATTATTATTATTATTATTATTATTATTATTATTATTATTATTATTATTATTATTATTATTATTATTATTATTATTATTATTATTATTATTATTATTATTATTATTATTATTATTATTATTATTATTATTATTATTATTATTATTATTATTATTATTATTATTATTATTATTATTATTATTATTATTATTATTATTATTATTATTATTATTATTATTATTATTATTATTATTATTATTATTATTATTATTATTATTATTATTATTATTATTATTATTATTATTATTATTATTATTATTATTATTATTATTATTATTATTATTATTATTATTATTATTATTATTATTATTATTATTATTATTATTATTATTATTATTATTATTATTATTATTATTATTATTATTATTATTATTATTATTATTATTATTATTATTATTATTATTATTATTATTATTATTATTATTATTATTATTATTATTATTATTATTATTATTATTATTATTATTATTATTATTATTATTATTATTATTATTATTATTATTATTATTATTATTATTATTATTATTATTATTATTATTATTATTATTATTATTATTATTATTATTATTATTATTATTATTATTATTATTATTATTATTATTATTATTATTATTATTATTATTATTATTATTATTATTATTATTATTATTATTATTATTATTATTATTATTATTATTATTATTATTATTATTATTATTATTATTATTATTATTATTATTATTATTATTATTATTATTATTATTATTATTATTATTATTATTATTATTATTATTATTATTATTATTATTATTATTATTATTATTATTATTATTATTATTATTATTATTATTATTATTATTATTATTATTATTATTATTATTATTATTATTATTATTATTATTATTATTATTATTATTATTATTATTATTATTATTATTATTATTATTATTATTATTATTATTATTATTATTATTATTATTATTATTATTATTATTATTATTATTATTATTATTATTATTATTATTATTATTATTATTATTGAACAGAATAAAAGTGACGAGCTAGGCCCAGCGAGTAAAGCCCAATCATTTATCTATTATTGCCACCACGTTCTCAGTGGGTTAGGCCCAATTATTACTAGGCCCAAGGCCCATCAACATGATCAGTCGACCTAAGCTCATTGTCCGACCTACGAGGTCCCGACCTAGCTTGGTCCGACCTAACGATCCAGATGTTATTCGGGTACGGTCCAGCCCTATCCATCAGTCAGGTCAACCTAGACCCAACAGGCGACCTCGACCTACATAGTTACGTCGACCTACAGAGTCCTGGCGTACTTACAATTCTTTACGTAACAAGACTCCCTACAAATCTGGAGTTATTTATGGATAAGATCTCTAATCACGTATTTGTTCCACAATTTATGGGATTTCATGAAATCCTACCGCAAATACAACTCTCATCAACAACAATAAATACAAGGCAACATCAACCGTTCCAAGGTAATTGATTTTTGTTATTTTGAATACATTTGTTCATTATAATATTTAAGCTCTCATATTCCATACTTACTCTCACGCCCGAGGGTCTTCGCCGGAGACCATTCCGGCTAGTCGTGGGTTCAATGTTTCAGGTCAAGGAGCCAAGTGATTGGTCTTGCTGATTGGACGGGATTGATAAGCACGATTCTTGCAGCATCAGTTTGGTTCCATTACCGGGAATCATGCATACTTGACCTCGAAAATCCTTACAATCCTCAATCATGGTAAATTCTGATGGACACGTTTCTGAGGCCTCTGACGAACACAACGAGGGAAATACTGGTGCCAACGCGAATGCTGGAAATCGCAATGCTAACATGCCTCCCCCTCTTCCTCCGCTTCGTCCTCATGCAAGGGCGACACGTTCTAATAGTATTGCCGATGGAAGAGGCCTGCCTGATAATAGGAGGGAGAAAAGGCCCATGGCCGACCAAGGAGTACAGCCTCCTCCAAAGCGTCCCCAAGTAGGGCAAATGGCTACAGGTGACAGACCAGGTCCCTCAACCAATCCCCTCAGCAGAAAGGAGATGATGGTGGAGCGAGCTAGAATTCTCGCAGATTTATTGGCTATGGAGGAAGAGCCCGAACAAGAAGAAAGAAGGTCGGAGAGGGCAGTTCCCTCCCATGTTTCTAACAAGCAGCCCGGCGAAAGTGCTAGGCAAAGTGGAAGTGCCAGGCAAAATGGCGAACGACAGATTGTACCTCATATTCGTACCCACATTCCAGTTCCACCTGAAGACTTGAGAAGTCATCTCAATATGAAAAGAGAGCAGGAGGCGGAGTCGGAACTGAGGCGACAAAGGGAAGCTAAAAGAAACAGGCCTAGATCGCCTACCAGAACTGAGAGGTCGCAGTCTCACAGAGATAGGAATGGGCGCAGGTTGCCGATCAGAGAAGAAAGGCGCAGGTCGCCAGTTAGACAGGAGAGGCGCAGGTCGCCAGTTAACTCTGTAAGGTCTCCCTCTCACAAGTATAGAAGGAGCAGAGAGATAACTCCCTCTAGGAGTGACATGCATAGAGCCAACTCGAGGAGGGAACCTCACCGTGAGGAAAGACAAAGATCCAACGACGTCTCCCATGCTAGGGATGACAGGACAGATGCTAGGGAATGGCTACAGTGGAAGAAAAAGTTTGAATAATGGGAAGCTGTGAATGTGGTGCCCAAGATCGCGGCGCTATTTTTTTGTGTTTGAACCGCTTTCTCGTGTAAGGGGTCACCGCCTCACATCGGTTTGAAGACATCTGGTTTAAATTGAAAAACGGAGTCGCCACGCCATTTTGATTTCCTCAAAACTTTGAAAAAAAGGATTTGGGTCCGGAGGTTAAGTTACCCCTTGGGAAGAACGGTTCGACATTCACCCAAGGAGCCTTGCCGAAGCAAGTCTTCCAAGATCCGACTTTCATGCTTGCCTTTGTGCTTTTGTGTGTGGGATGTGTTTTGATAAAAGGGGGGAATGTGCCAAGTTGTCTTCTGGACGTATAAACCATGAGTTGGTTATCGCTCGGGATTCCTTGGATTTTGATATGTTCGGGACTTTGAGCCCGTGCTCATCTTGGACTTACGACCATCATTATGAGACCTTGGGTCACATGTGATCGGTATAGGGACGCCTCTTTTATAGTCCAAGAATGAGACTCTTTAGAAAGGAAGGACCTTTGCCCATCAATCCTACATCTTGAGACGATTTGAGCTTGATAGGGACATTTGTGCTCGTCTCAAGTGATGATCGGAGATGTAGGGGCTCAAGTTCATCCTTTTCTAAAGGGATTTCCGACTATGGCATCTTTATGTGGAGGAAATGATGTAAAGATAGGACCTTTACACCATTACATCCCAAGAGATGTTTCAAGTACCAAAGGGACAAAGGGGAGGGGCATAAAGATTGGATCTTTATACTCATCCTATGCCTTTTTGTGCCTTAAGAAGGTCACTAGGCAATCCTTGGAGAGTGATCCAACCATGAGGGACATGGGGAATGCATTTTTAAAGTAAAGATGACATTTTTATGCAAACATATGTAATGAACATGATGCAAGCTAGGACTAGGAATGTAAAGGGAGGACCTTTATGACTTTCATATGTCCTTTAAGAACCATTTAGGTGGACAATCCTTGGAAGCAAGGTCTTTGGGAAAGGGGATGACATTCATATGACTAAAGATGACATTTGTATATGAAAAGATGACATTTTGTATAGCAAAGATGACATTTTTCACATCATCATGTGAGAGATCAACCCTAGAACAAGCCATTTATGGTCTTATTGTTCATCCTTGGAATGGATCCTCCATGAATCCTATGTGATAAGGGAATGGAGGTATTATGATCTACATGGGTAAAGACTTGATTTTTATAGCAATAAATCAAATATCAAGCAAGTAGATAGCAATATAAATAGCAAGGAGCAATATAACAAGTATGACGAGTATATTTTAAAGAGAAGAGGAGGAGAGGTTACCAATGGTGGTGTTCCTCTATCTCCCTTGAAGGTTTCCTAAGGAAGGAGCAACTTTGGAAGGATTTTGGAGAGGAGGGAGGTGATTTTGAGAGGTTTTTGTTCTCTGGAAATTCGTGGCTGTATTTTGGCAGAGTAACAGTGCCAAAAATTGTCTTTCAAAATGGGTAGAGGAGGCCTCTATTTATAGGCAGTTTTGTGCTTCCTAATGAAGCCGTGCGGCTGTAACCTTTGGCTAATGAAGCCGTGCGGTCTTATCCATTAGTGACTCAGCCTATTTCTAGAACCATGCAAGGTGGCCTTCTAGAAGCTCTTTTCCAGCGAGGGACTACATGGAATTTTAATTCCTAACAAGTCCTTCACCCCTCGGAAGGTTTGGAAAAGTTCCCAAATTGCCCCTGAACTTTAGGAAAGTTCGGGGAATTATCAGGAAACTTAACCGGAAGGCATGAGCTAGATTTGGGTACTTACAGAAGCCCCTCGGCAACGTCACTTGCAAGGCGAGTGGGGTTGTCGATAAAAAAGGATCCAATATGGCGAACTACCGAGACGTATTGGGTGACCTAGTTAGTCGAGTGGCTGAACCTTTGGAAGGCTACCTACGTATCCCGGGTGGGAATCAAGCCATGATCGTAGTTCGGAAAAGATCCGCTGAGGAAAGGGGTGTCATATGTGACAAATTGGCTGAACCTAAGGTAGGCTACCTACGTATCCCGGAGGAATCAAGCCAGGTCATAGTTCGGGATCCACTGGGGAATGGCGAAGAGAAACTGGTCCCTTACTAGGAAGACGGAAGGAAAGTGACCTAGGAGGTTAAATGGCTGATCCTACTGGGGATATGCCAACTGAAGGAAGTGACCAATGTGGTCGGATATCTGGACCTTTATGAGGAGCTATTTCACCACTGAGGAGCGATGAAGAAAGAGGGTGACCGATGTGGTCGGATGGCTGGACCTTTATGAAAGACTACCTACGTATCCCGGAGGAATCAAGCCTTGGTCGTAGTTCAAGTCTCACTAGATAGTTAGGAACAATGTCTAGGATCCTTGAAGTTTCGACGATTAATGGAGGAGTCACCTGATTTGACAATTAATGGAGGTTGTCACCTGATTGACAATTAATGGAGGTTGTCACCTGAATGGAACTAAAGCTTACGTCGCTATCGAGGAGATAGAGGTAGCTGAAGTCTGGAGAAACTGAAGCGTACTTCACTATCTATGAGATAGAGGTAGCTAAAGTCGGAAAACTTGAGCGTAATTCGCTATCTATGAGATAGAGGTAGCTAAAGCTTAGAGAAACTGAAGCGTACTTCACTATCTTGGAGATAGAGGTAGCTAAAGTTTGGAGAACTTGAGCGTACTTCACTATCTATGAGATAGAGGTAGCTAAAGCTAGAAAAACTTAAGCGTACTTCACTATCTATGAGATAGAGGTAGCTAAAGTTTGGAGAACTTGAGCGTACTTCACTATCTATGAGATAGAGGTAGCTAAAGTTTGGAAAGTTGAAGCGTACTTCACTATCTATGGGATAGAGGTAGCTAAAGCTTGGGTTTTGACAATTCGGAGGATGTCACCTAGCGTTATTCCGTTATAACGAAAGTAACGGAGGCGCTTCGAGGGGAAAGTTTATTCTCTTTAGAGATAACGGATATCCTTGGGAAACAGCATTACTCTGGTTAAGAGATAACGGGGATTGTATGCCTAAGTGGAAAGTCCAAGGGCAAAAGTGTAAATTCAGCTCAGAGCGGATGAAGCCGCCCGGCATGAGGTGGGAAAAAAGAAGTCGTACGGCTTTGAATCATTTTTCACCAGATTATTTAAACAGAATTTGAAACGGGCAAACAGCCATTGCTGCTTGACCCGATTTTTTAGGAATTTTTCAAATTTTCCTATGATTTTTGTTGATGATTTTGGAAATTTGACGATTAACCTATGAGGTTAAGGACATAAATGAACATGCATGTGAAATTCATTTGAGAAAAATATGAGAATGACCCATTTTTTGAAAATAAAGTAAGAAAAATGATGTTTAAAATGTGACGGAGTTCTTGCATGTACTAGAACTAGGTCAATTTCTGATCACGGATGGGAAGGCAAGATTTTGGACGATGAAAAGGATTCATGCATGCCATTTTGAAATTTAGTGCTTATGTGTAAGGAATTTTGTGAAAAATTGGAAATTTGTACTTAAGAGAGCAATGTGCTTAACATGACGTGTTTCAAATGATGGACACGTTTTCTGGGGAAAGGATGCCAGAAATCTCCTAGGAATGCTTTTCTTTGAAAAATATGTGCACTTTTGAATATATGCATGCTTTAGAGATGAAATGAAGGGCTGACACATTTTTTTTGTTGTGTTTTCCTACAGGAGAACAAGTCGAGGGGACCTTCTGAGGTGGCTGTGAAGTTGTGGGATAGGATGCCCAACTTCGAGAAGGATGGGGTGAATCCCAAGCAGCTGGTGATGGCTACCGGACTTGATCTTTTCATTGATGCTATTGGTAGAGGTATACATGTGACCTCTAAGAGTAAGGGGCTAGTCCAGGCCCTCTCGGAGTTCTGGTAGGACACCACCCACATCTTTCATCTCAGCTGGGGAGAGATTACTGTGACTCCAGCCGACTTCACTGCTATCACTGGCTTGCAGTTCACTGGGAGGCCTGTGACCTGGAGAGATCACATCACCGCAGAAGAGTTCAGAGCTCTGGTTGGATTTGACCTCCGTCCTAAGGGGCTTGGGATGGAGACAAGGTATGTAGAGGTGGCGGTTCTGGAGTGTATGCAGGGGTTTGCCGCCAATGAGATGACTGCTCACCAGCTCGCGAGAGCTTTTCTGTGGTTGATGCTGTCAGTCACCATATTTACTAATTCTGGGACATTGGCAAAGATTTGCCTTCTTGAATCTTTGGAGAATTTGGATGAGGTTGGGGCGGTCTCTTGGGGTGAGGCCGGATTGGCTGAGCTCTACTTCTCTTTGGACCTGTATAGCCGTAACAAGGTGATAAGTGACTATTATATAGTCATTTATCCTTACTTTTATATACTTTTTATTACATAAAACATCATTTTTCATTTCATTTCATATACTTTTTTAGTTCCTTTTCCTTATTTTCTAGATTTTACGCTTTTGGTATATTTCTTGCATTTAAAGACAGGTTTTAGGTTCATTTTTATCAAAAGGATACTTGGACACTTCAAGGCAAAAGACATGGAAGAGCACCAACCAAATCAAGCACACAAAGCTAAATTTCAGAAGGAGCGGCCGTGCAGCCAAGATGGAGCGGCCGTGCACTTGGCCTTTTTCAGGCCATTTGTGGCCCTAAAATATAGAGTGGCCGTGTCTTGAAGAGGGAGCGGCCGTGTCATTATATGGAGCGTCCGTGCAGCTTGGACAGGAGTGGCCGTGCGAAGTGTCAAGACTCAAATTCAAATCTGGCACCAAGGGTCACACGGCCGTGCAACTTCCTTGACGCGGCCGTGCAAAACGCGACTGCAGACGTAAAGGCACCTTTTGATGGCACCCGATTGAAGAGTCTCCTCCCTTTTATAAATAGGACCCTAGTGATCAGTCTTAGATACGAATTTTGAGAGAGAAATTACTGATATTAGATAGATAGAAAGTATAAACATTTGTGACAACAATTTTCCAAAGGAGTTTGAAGATCAAAGTCATTATTTGTTCTTGGAATCACTTTGGAGGAAAAGCAATAAAAGTGAAGCATTATTCTTAGCAATCGTCTTCTTTATTCATAAGTATTTCTTACTCAATCTTTATTTCTACTTTTATGTTATTAATGGCTTGTGAGTAATCCCCCATATTCTTGGGATCGGAAACTCAAAAGCATACTTATTCATCATCCAAAAATGTTTAGTCTTGTCTTCTTCCTTCATCTAAAACAATCTCTTTATATTATTCTCTAAATGCCTTACATTTTGGAGATATCCAATTTGTATGATTCAGTCAATTGAGAGAAGTACCTAGCGGAGAATCTCGATTGACGGAACCATATAAAGAAACTAAGTTTCATTGATCACGAGAGTAGTTCAATGGCCTAGGGATGTTCCTTTAATGGAAAGTATGTTGACTCTCGTCCTTAATGGATTCTTACTAATTATGGTCAGCTAGAGATAAGCCGGAACGCCCGTTTGTGACAGGGCGGGAATAACGTAAACGGAAATCTCAAACAGTTAGGACATAATTAGTGAAGAATACAAACGCTATTGTCTTAACCCGAAGTAGTGTAGGCTTAACATACCATCCTTGCTTTTTATGAAAACCTTTTATCTCTAAGACAATGACAATTTGATGAATAAGATTATGTGTATGATTTCCAATCCCGAGAATGCTTCGTTTTATAAGAAATTAATCTAAGTACTTTCTGTTTATGTTCTCTCTATTCTTCTAAAAACAAATTTTATCTTCCCCCAATCTTTTCTATTATTTTCTAAAGACAAAAATATTCCCTAGTAAACCCCGTCTCCGCGGGATCGACTCGTACTTGCACCCGCTATATTACAATAGCCCGTGCGCTTGCGGAATTAAATAAACCGTTAGGTTTCGACCGAACAAGTTTTTGGCGCCGTTGCCGGGGACAACAGTTTACTTTTATTTTTGTCTTTACTACATAATTTTTAGTTTTTTGCTTTATTTTTACTATTTTGCTTTCTCTTCCTATAAATTGTTGCGTTTAATTTCTCTTCAAGTGTTTTTCTTATAGTTTATGAAACGGTCTCGGACATACGTTGACAACTTTGATCCGGAACCCGAACGAAGCTTTCACGAGAGATTAAGAAGATTTAGAGAAACTTTGAAGAAACATATGGGACGGAGAACAAGAAACACCCGCTAGACCCTACGGGACTTTGTTAACCCAAGTACCAGGGAACTAGATCCCCTATTGTTGTGCCAAATGCCGGAGCAGCACACTTCGAGATAAAGCCGCAGTTATTGCATATGGTTATGAATAACCAATACAGCGGCACCGCTCTCGAAGACCCCCATCTACACATCCAAACATTCCTTGAATACTGTGATACCACACGTATTCAAAATGTTACGCAAGAAGTAATCCGGATGCGCCTTTTTCCTTTCTCTCTTAAGGATAAGGCGAAGCAATGGTTGAATTCGGTCCCCCACAATTCGTTAACAACATGGGACCAAATTCAAGAAGCATTCCTTGGTCGATTTTTCCCACCAAGCAAGACTGCCCAGATACGAACAAAGATCACTAACTTCTGTCAAACAGATAGTGAGACTTTGTATGACGCATGGGAGCGGTTCAAGAAACTTCTCAGAATGTGCCCCCACCACGGGCTTGAAAAGTGGTTGATTGTTCACACCTTCTACAACGGTCTCATATTCAAAACAAGAGAGACCATTGATGCCGCTGCAGGAGGAGCATTGATGAACAAAGGAGTCGATGAGGCATACGACCTTATCGAAAACATTGCATTGAACCATTACCAATGGTCAAACGAGAGGGAGCAGCAACAAGGTACGCCCGGTAAATATAATGTTAATGCAGTTACTCTTCTCTCCTCTAAAGTTGACATGCTTTTGAAAAAGTTTGAAAATCTTAATGTCAATCCCATTGCTAGTGTAAATGTGTTATGCGAACTATGTGGGTCTAACTCACATAGTACGGATAATCAAGGAAGTTACTTGACGTTACTTCTAACGATCAAGTGAACTTCGTTAATTCTTTTGGGCAAAAAGGGGGGATGTATTCTAATACATACAATCCCGAGTGGAGGAATCACCCCAATTTTTCCTATAAGAATAACAATGTTCTTAACCCGCAACCATCTACACAACCCCCGGGATTTGCACCTAAGAATTTCAACAACAATGCAAGTACCTTCCCCCCTAAATCTAAATTGGATCTTATAATGGATTTTGTAGTGGAAAATAAAAATTCCCAAGAAAAGATCAATAATGAATTTAGGGAATGTTTTAAACTGCTTAATGCTAGGTTTGATAACTTGGCAGCGCATAATAAGATGCTAGAAACTCAACAAGCTCAACAGGCTACCCCGATGAATAGACCACAAGGGAGTCTTCCCGGTCAACCTCAAAGGCCAAATGAGCAAGTTAACGTAGTGAAAACTAGGGATGAGCAAGAAAATAAAAATGAATGCCCTAGAAATAATCATAGTCCAATCCCTCCGATGATTGAAACTAGTTCGGGGACAGAATCCCCTAAAGAAAAAGGCAAGGATTATGATGAATTCCTTGATAACCTAGATGCCATTAATGTTAACATTCCTTATTTTAGAAAAGATGAAGATATGCCTTTAGCCGTTAAACCCTTGAAAAAATTAATTTTTGAAAAAGAAAGGCTAGAAGAAAATGAGAATGTTATGTTAGCGGAGGAGGTAAGCGCCGTTTTGCAAAATAAAGACCCTCCAAAGTTAAAGGATCCAGGTACATTCACCATTCATTATTGTGTTGGCAGGATAAACATAGATAACGCTGTCCTTGACTTAGGAGCAAGCGTTAGTATAATGCCATTATCGGTTAGCGAGAAGCTTGGTATAGGGGAACTCAAACCCACAACCATAACTCTCCAATTGGCAGACCGATCCGTTCAATACCCCGTTGGTATTATGGAAAACTTGCCTTGTCGAGTAGGGAACTTAATCATCCCTGTCGACTTTGTTATCTTGGATATGGCGGAAGACCATTATATTCCCGTCATTCTAGGAAGGCCATTTCTTGCCACTGCGGGGGCAATTATAGATGTGAAAAATGGCACATTTTCCCTAAATATAGGGAAAGAAAGGGTCGAATTTAGTATGCATAGGCCAGTTCTCGAAGATCCCTATCTCGAGGCCTACACACCTAGTGAAGAAAATTGGACCCCAAATGAAGAGACCTACACCCCTAGTGAAGAAAATTGGATTCCAAAAACCGCAATCAAAGGAAGGAATAGAAAATGATCCCATAAATGTTGAACCTTTGATTTGCAATGATGTTATAGATATTTCTGCATGTCCCAAAACTAACAATGCAGTAAAAAAGCCAAAGAGAACAAAGAAGGAGGTCACTTCGAATTTTCGAAGATGCAAAGACTATAGGTCGCTTGTTCTACCCAAGAAATCGGGATGGAAGAAATGTCTACCGCAGAAGATACTCATTACCCCGGAAGGATTGCAATGGCAAGTTGTCAATGACAAAAGGTCAACCAAGTATCATGCATCTCCTACTATCGGGAAGGGGTCAAGCTAAGGACCTAAAACAAGCATCATCGGGATGGTAACCGATGGATTATTTTCGCTTTATTTTATATATAATTTTATTTTTATTTTTTATTATTATTGTGCTAACCTTGTTTTGTAGGTATAAAAGAAAAAGATTTAAAAAATGGTGAAATTCTGGTTAGCACGGCCGTGCATTACACTTGGAGCGGCCGTGCAGTTCATATCGAGTCAGAACGGGTTAACTCAGCAAAAGGGAGCGGCCGTGCAAGCCCCTTGACACGGCCGTGCAAAACGTCTGGGGAGTTGCGTCGTTCCAGTCAAAAAGACGCACCCTTCTCCCTCCTCCCTCATTCACTTCATCTCCTTCACTCTTCTCTCTATACCTCCGCCCCACCCACCTTAAATACCCATCTCTCTACCATTCTAACCTACATTACAACCCTCAATCATCCTCAAATCCACCACTCAATCATTTCTCTCCCACCAAAATCAGTCCAAAAACCCTCCTAAAACCCCAATTCCGAAAATACCAAAACCCTTCACCCATTTCATAAAATTCGAAGGGATTGCTCAAGATTAAGGTTAAGGAGGAAGCTCTTGGACATTTCAGTGGCTGGGCATCAAGGATTTCGGGTTTATTCAGCAAATTTCTTCGGGTAAAAACTCCTTCACCTCTCTTGTCTTTTAATTTTTCTGGGTTTTGAGATAATGTCTGCCAAAGGGAAAGGGAAGGCTACAGAGAGAGCAACAAAGAAGTCCCGAAAAGAGCAAGGCTCTTCCTCTAACTTTAATCCTACTCTCAATACTTTGGGGATTGATTTTAGAAGCTCAAGGGAGACGGCACGTTTTGTTGCCTTGAGTTCTAAGAGGATTAGGCCAACCCAATTTCCTGATAGGCTTGCCCTGAGAACATTAGGACTTTACGGGGATGTTCTTACTCTTTTTATGGGATTTAGATCCGATGGCTTCCTTCAGAAGCATGAGAAAACCTATGAGGTCCTTACCTTAGAATTTCTGAGTACATTTAGGATGAAAATTGTGGAGGAAACTTGTAGATTGACAGAAGGGTTTTTAATCGGTTCCATTTGGACTTTCGCCTTGGAGGAAGAGAGCTTCATTTGACCGGGTGAGATTAGTAGAATTTTGGGATTATCATTTCAAACGGAGTCTTTTCCCGACATGCCCATTGAATATAATGAGACTGTTTTTTGGAACCAAATTACCGGCCTTCCATCCTACACATCCCGGAGTGCCAAAGCTTCTTCTATCATTCACCCATCCCTCCGCCTCATTCATAGGATGTTCGCTTGTACCATCTTTGCTAGAGAGGATAAGGGAACTGTGAATAGAAAGGAGTTGTTTGTTTTATGGTGTTTTGTTTGGGAGCGAAGAAGGATGAATTTGTGTAATTTCTTCTTTGAGTTAATTGGTGATATCGTTTCTCCAACCTTTAATGGGGAAATTCATATGGGAGGAATTGTTACATTATTTGCCAAGCATTTTAATTTTGAGATTCCAAATGAATGGGTAGAGGTGAGAGGGTCGACAAAACTGGATATTCCAACCCTTCGGACTATGCATCTCATCTCGGTGAGGGGGAATAATGAGTATAATTGGTTAGTAGGAGCGGATAAAATGCCCTACATTGTACTCCCAAGCAACAATCTCCCCACCATTCGGATAAGAGAGCCCGAGACTTGGATATTCCCGAATGCCATTGGAGGAGAGGGCCAAGAAGAAGAAGAAGAAGAGATTCAAGCCCCACTGCCACCCGACTTCTACCAAAGGTTCGATCAAATGTTTGCCCAACAAGGTCAACTACTTGAGCAAAATGCTCAAATCCTTCAACAACTCGGCCAAATGGATGGTCGTATTCAACATGCTCAAGGAAGGATTGACGACGTTTACAACTATGGGGCAAACTATTGGGACAACTTTCCACCACCACCACCATTTTAGTAAGTTTTTCTCTTTACCCTCCCGGGATTTGGCATTGTTCCTTGAAACATTGAGGACAATGTTCATTTCAAGTGTGTGGGGGGTATATCTATCCTTTTATTTTTTTCGCTTTCTAGTTTTAAATTTTTACTTGCTTTCTAGGTTAGATTTAATCGCTTTCTAGTATAATTTTTTCTTTTTAACTTAGTTGCATTTTTCTTTTTATGCATGTATAATAGTATATAAAAAAAATAATAAAATCCCAATGATGATCAAAAATCATTATCTTTATGCTTGCCATTTGCCCTAGTATAAATGCCTATTTATCTTTCTTCTCATATTTTCTATACACTTAGAAATCTATAAAAAGGAAAAATATAAAGGATATTTTTAGGAAATAATTGAAAGCCTCATAAGTTGATATAGCACAATATAGAGTCTCATCAAGGAAAATGCATTTGATTAGAAGGAATCTTCTTTATGCTTGGTCATTTATGCAAATATTGAAAATATTTCTTTAAGATTGTACATCTTTTATCTTTATTAAATATTTATTCCCTTTTTGGAAGCACCTTTTGTTTGCATCCCTTGAATCACACCCTTTCATAAATTCCATCCTTCCATTTTTCAAATCAAATCAAAATAAAACACTTTTATCTTATTGCTAAAAAGAGTGACATTTGTCACCAATCCTTAAAAGCAAAAAGAAACCTATTACCTCCTAAGTAACTCGGGGCACGGCGTTCGCTGCGACGATGCTTCCTTGCCAAAACGGAAGTAATATCCAAAAGTATTCTTGATCTAAGTATTAGGAACATGGGGTTCGCAACCACAATGTCTCCTACTTGAAAGGATCAAAAATAACTTAGGTCTTTTGCAAAAATATAACACGTGCAAAAATAAGATAAATTTTTTTTACTTTGATGAGATTTTTCCACTATCATCATCCATTTTTCACCCTTGTGATTCAAGAATGTAATACACTTCTTCGGAACTTCTAATTTGTGAATAAATGTTTATACCTTCTCTTGTACATTTTAAAGAAATAAATTCATCTTTTCTCAAAAATCACTCTAAAAAAGTGACAGCTTTTTCTACCAAGAAATAAATCTAAGATTCTTCCTTCTAGCATGCTTTACTTGGTCAAAATTCTATATATGCTATATTAGGTTATTGTCTTACATTTTATCTCTTTAAAATATCCCTAAAATATTTCTTCCTACAATAAATTTTTAAAGGTATTCAAAATATGATTAGAAAGATAAAGGCATTATCTAAAAGGCATTTAAGGGCTTGCTACTTTATTTCTGAGGGATCAATCTTGCTTTTTCTCCCTCTCCGTATTTTCATTCTAAGTTTGCTTGGGGACAAGCAAAAGCTTAAGTGTGGGGGAGTTTGATAAGTGACTATTATATAGTCATTTATCCTTACTTTTATATACTTTTTATTACATAAAACATCATTTTTCATTTCATTTCATATACTTTTTAGTTCCTTTTCCTTATTTTCTAGATTTTACGCTTTTGGTATATTTCTTGCATTTAAAGACAGGTTTTAGGTTCATTTTTATCAAAAGGATACTTGGACACTTCAAGGCAAAAGACATGGAAGAGCACCAACCAAATCAAGCACACAAAGCTAAATTTCAGAAGGAGCGGCCGTGCAGCCAAGATGGAGCGGCCGTGCACTTGGCCTTTTTCAGGCCATTTGTGGCCCTAAAATATAGAGTGGTCGTGTCTTGAAGAGGGAGCGGCCGTGTCATTATATGGAGCGGCCGTGCAGCTTGGACAGGAGCGGCCGTGCGAAGTGTCAAGACTCAAATTCAAATCTGGCGCCAAGGGTCACACGGCCGTGCAACTTCCTTGACGCGGCCGTGCAAAACGCGACTGCAGACGTAAAGGCACCTTTTGATGGCACCCGATTGAAGAGTCTCCTCCCTTTTATAAATAGGACCCTAGTGATCAGTCTTAGATACGAATTTTGAGAGAGAAATTACTGATATTAGATAGATAGAAAGTATAAACATTTGTGACAACAATTTTCCAAAGGAGTTTGAAGATCAAAGTCATTATTTGTTCTTGGAATCACTTTGGAGGAAAAGCAATAAAAGTGAAGCATTATTCTCAGCAATCGTCTTCTTTATTCATAAGTCTTTCTTACTCAATCTTTATTTCTACTTTTATGTTATTAATGGCTTGTGAGTAATCCCCCATATTCTTGGGATTGGAAACTCAAAAGCATACTTATTCATCATCCAAAAATGTTTAGTCTTGTCTTCTTCCTTCATCTAAAACAATCTCTTTATATTATTCTCTAAATGCCTTACATTTTGGAGATATCCAATTTGTATGATTCAATCAATTGAGAGAAGTACCTAGCGGAGAATCTCGATTGACGGAACCATATAAAGAAACTAGGTTTCATTGATCACGAGAGTAGTTCAATGGCCTAGGGATGTTCCTTTAATGGAAAGTATGTTGACTCTCGTCCTTAATGGATTCTTACTAATTATGGTCAGCTAGAGATAAGCCGGAACGCCCGTTTGTGACAGGGCGGGAATAACGTAAACGGAAATCTCAAACAGTTAGGACATAATTAGTAAAGAATACAAACGCTATTGTCTTAACCCGAAGTAGTGTAGGCTTAACATACCATCCTTGCTTTTTATGAAAACCTTTTATCTCTAAGACAATGACAATTTGATGAATAAGATTATGTGTATGATTTCCAATCCCGAGAATGCTTCGTTTTATAAGAAATTAATCTAAGTACTTTCTGTTTATGTTCTCTCTATTCTTCTAAAAACAAATTTTATCTTCCCAATCTTTTCTATTATTTTCTAAAGACAAAAATATTCCCTAGTAAACCCCGTCTCTGTGGGATCGACCCGTACTTGCACCCGCTATATTACAATAGCCCGTGCGCTTGCGGAATTAAATAAATCGTTAGATTTCGACCGAACACAAGGCTGCTTCGATGGATTGTTTTTCTTTTGCTTTGGAGGTATCCTCACTTTCTTTTCTCTCTTTTACTCTTCTGTCTTGAGATTTTATGAGAGAAATGACCTTTTGTTTTGAACATGCAGGTCTGGTTTTGTGAGGTGATCGGGTTCTTTCCTTGGAACCAGCAGAGTGATTCGGAGATCTTCCTGGCCATGATTCGCTGAAGGGGAGAGGCTAGAGACAAGTTCACCGGGAAGACCCGGATCACTTTTGACTACAAGATGGTGAGATCGGTCATTAACAGGGATGGTCATGATGGGGTGGATTTTTATCCTTGGGGGAGGTACCCGGAGGTCTTGCTAGGGGATTCCTTGGAGGCGACCAGGCAGAGGAGGTGGCTGACAGGGCTGACCTGTGATGTCATTTACCTGGGTACTGAGATAGCGAGGTATCAGGCTAGTGTGGCGGCTGAGGATTATTTCAACTTGGCTACCCCGTATGTCACCTTTGTGGAGCAGCGGTTGAGGACGCCGCAGAAGCTAGTGAAGATGGCTGTCACTCAGGGGTACGGGAAAGCTAAGTTGACTGAACCGCCTATGCCTCCTTCTCATCTCTCCTACGTGGTAAACGGGGTACTGAGGAGGTTCATGGTGCTTGTTCCTGACACGAGGGAGCCCCGGTATACTCTTCTGCCTGACAACACTGTAAGTACCTCTAGGGTCTCTTCCCTTTTTGGATTTTCTTTGCTTTCTGCGATTTTGAACTTTTCTGAGATTTTCTGAGTTTTTTCTTCTCTTTTCTCGCAGGTTCCTACTCGTTCCTATGATGGCTTGGTACGGCAGAACAGGGGTTGGAAAGATGTGTGCCGGTCCCTTCTGAGGAAGTTGGCTTGTGCTTCTAGGGCTGGGGCAAATGTGCAGGACCCCGTGCATAAGAGGAGGCACGTTGGGAGCATAGCCTCTACCTCATCGGCCTCAGGATGCCAGACCTCATCCACCAGCGCCATGCCTCGGGGACAGGGACCCAACACGGACATTCTGGAGCAGCTGGCAGAGTACGAGCATGTGAATGTCAATCTGTCTGACGTGAGTGATTGTGAAGACTTGATGAAGGATCCTAGCTTCTACGAACTAAGCAGTGACGAGGAGGAGTCGAAAGCTTAGGATTCCCTAGGTTGACCTAGGAAGAGAGAGAAAACAAATAATGAACAATTTATACACACTTTGTTTATTTTTCATTTTATTTGGGCGCCAAGGAGGCGAAGACAATGTATTACTCTTTTATTTGCTTTTCCTATTCATGCTTTATGTTTTTGCATATTACTTGAGCCTCGGGGCAGCTTTTTTGCTTGGAAATGGGGCTGAAACTGGGCCAAAATGGTTTGTGATGACATATGATTGTATGGATGGTGTTTGGACATGTTTTTATGCATGTTTTGTTGAGAAAGTGGGGTGAGAATTCCACTTGGACAACAGCAAGAGCTGCTGCAGATTTTTTTTCTGCAGAGGCAAAAGACGCCGTCTGGCCATGTCTTTGGGCAAATGAAGCCGTGCGGCTGAAAGTTTTGTCTGAACTGGTTTTTTTCAAATAAAATCAAAGGATGGCCTTTTCGTTTCATTTTCACCCTAGACTTGTCCCAACTGATCTCAGAGCACATTTTTGACCAAAAATCATCAACTTTGATCACTTGCCATGGAGAAACCCGTCATATTGCAAAAGGGGAAAAGAGACCATTTTCTGTCCGATCTTCAATCTAGGATGAGACACAACTTTCAATTTAACAAGGGGCTGTTCGATACTACCTTCAAGATCAAATCTTTATGGCATTTGAAGGATCTCCCGCCCTATTGGGACCTTTTGAGAGCCACAGCGAGATTTTGGGACGTCCGGAGACATGTTTACTGCTTTTCTTACAATGAACTTGTCCCAACCTTTGAGGACTTCCGGGCATTAATTGGGGGTCCAGAAATTGAAGCCGTTTCGATCCCTCTAACCGGAGATGTGCCGGTGGTGATAAAGTTGGCATCTTTTCTGCAAGTCTCTCTGGAACAGGCCGAGGGGATGATGGTTGCCCCTGACAGGATTGACCTTTCTGATATCTCGGGCAGGTTTGGGTCTCCGGATACGGATACTACCACAGTATCTATGAATGCCTTTACCCTCTGCGTGTTTTCATCTCTCTTCACTGCCGAGTCCGTAGGGGTCTGCCATGGTGGCCTTTTGGACATGGTTAGAGACTACAGGGCTGGGAAAGATATTGTCCCGCTGGTTTTGGGTGAGACTCTGCATGGCATCGATAGGATAGCTAGGGGAGACCATTTTATGAGGTCTGGGAGCCCAGCGGTGCTGACTTTGTGGTTACAGAAGAGGCTTGGGGATTTGTCGGGGGCTTCGCCTATTCAGTGCCCTTGGGTGATTTTCCAGAGGGGTCTCTACCTCTGACATTCACTGGTGGGTGCCTCATTGGAGAATGCAGACTCGTAGGACACTTCAGGAGTCCTACATACGAGGAGGTGTCTTAGGCCCTGAGCCGAGAGTTCTCCGAGCGGATCCAGCTGACTTGGTGGAGCCGGATTCATGTCGGTGTGGTCCAGGTTGCTAGTGAGGTTACGCGTCGGCGGAAGCTGCTGGTGGGACTTCACTGCGATGCGATGTATCTGGGGGAGAGGGTGACCCGTCAGCATGGTCTGGGATCCCTTCCTATGGTGCCGGTGGATCCGCCTCTGCACATGCAGCATCCTTTGTCGATACCGATGGAGGAGTTGGAGCGGTATAGACAGGGCGTGTTCTATACCGAGTATGTCATAGCTGGCGCCGACTATGACACTTTCTTGAGGATGAGGCTGAGGAGCCCGCAGGTGCAGCACAGGGAGGGCGAGGGCCCTGGATATCCCCGAGACTACCCGCTCCCACGCGCTAGGCTGGCGTACGAGGGGCTGGACGGTTCGCGTAGGCGGCTGGTGATCCCTATTCCGGAGGAGCCGAGACCTCAGTACAGAATGGACCCCAACGCTTCGGTGAGTGCCTTTGATTTTCTGCACTTGATAGTAGCATTCTGCAAATGTTGCATCTGTACTTTCTGTTTGTCTCTTGATGACTTTCCTGGTTTGCAGGTGTCTGGCCGGACGTACAACCAGGCTATGAGACAGTTAGATGGGTGGGCCAACTATGCTAGGAGGCTCGTGGAGTTCCTGAGGAGTAGTTCCCGGAGGAGTGTGGCTGTACATGAGCCGAAGCCGTCTAGGCCGAGAGGTTCATCTGCCTCCACGGCTGGTGGAGCGGACTTTGCGCAGGGATTTGGCCAGTTCTCGGGCAGAACGGTGGGGTTTGGAGCTCGTCCTCCTTCGCACTCGGGGAAGGAGCGGGGAGAGTCCTCGAGTTCACAGGCGCAGAGGCGACCTTTCGCGTATTCCCGTCTGGAGAAATTCAGAGATTATCTGTTCTCGACAGATCCGACTGCTGCGGGGCAGTACATCGAGTGCTCGAATGACGAGAAGGACTCTGAGTAGTCCTCTTTTATTGCTTTTTAGACAAAATGTATGTATTGTCCAGAACAATTTGACTTGTATTTGAAAAAGGTGCCCTTGAGGCGGAACCTGTATTTCGCACATCTATTTAGTGATTACCTTCTTCTATTTTCGGTAAATAAGCAAGTAGGTTGATCAAAAATAAATAAAATGAAACATGCATAAAAAATTGAACTGGTCAAAATTTATGCCTATATGCACTGATTTTTAATTAATTACACTGTTGCACGAGCCCGGGGCGGAAGTGGTGTTGGCAGTGGTTGATTGAAACCATGGGAGCACACAGATTCAAGAAAGCATGAACAGGGCTTGGTTTGGAATTGTTTCCGATTTGAGAGCAGCTGGCTGCAGAGTTGACCCAGTCAACTGCAGAAAAAGTCCGGTCGGACTGAGAATGAGTTTCCAGAATCTTTTAAATTACAGTTTCAGCTTTTGCAATTTGTTAAGAACTGCGCATTTGCTATGATCAGTCAGCTGAATTCTCTCAAATTCCTAAGGTTTCCTTCACTCTTTCCATGGCTCCATTTCCTAAGCTATCGTCTCGGATGCAAGAGCGATACCTGGAAAATTTCCAGTCGTGGGTACGGAACCACACGAGGCAAAATAAGGGGTTTTTCGAGAGTTGTTACGGGATGAAATCTGTTTAGGCTTTGAAGGAGCTCATGCCAGATTGGGATCTCTTGAGAGCCGCGGCTCATTTCTGGGACGTACGGAGGAATGTGTACAACTTTTCGTACAACGAAATCACTCCTACGTTTGAAGATTTCCGGGCCATTCTGGGAGGACCTGAGACGAAACAGCTAGTTCTTCCCTATGCGGGTGGCATGGCCACTGTTCAGAAGTTAGTGTTTCTGCTTGGTATCTCGACTGAAGAAGCATACGGGATGCTGATAAGGAACACAGACTATGTCGACATTTCGAGGCTGCCCGATAGATTTACTGGTGTTGAGGGGAGCATTTTCGCGTGGGACGCGTTTGCTCTGTGCGCGATTGCTACTTTGTTCACATTCACGTCCCTGGGTGTGTGCCATCACAGCGTACTAGACCTGGTGAGGCAGTGGCGGAACGGAGGAGACATCGCTCCTTTGGTCTTGGGCGAGACGTTCCTGGGCATAGGTCGGATGGCGACCGACAGCCGATACATGTGGGGAGGGAGTCCCTCTATGCTTACCATGTGGTTGAGGGAGAGGTTGCAGATGATGCCCGAGGTGCCAATGTCTTGTGACGCTTGGTCCTTTTCTCGACGTCCTCTGGTGATAGGGGCGATCAGGCTGAACTGGAGCTCTGGATGGCCAGACTCCTCACCCATTACTTGCGATGGTGGGTTCCTCACTAGAAGCTACAGACTTGTCGGACCGCTCAGGAGGGTCTTTTGGTTGTCAGAGTGCCGGGGTTGTCCCAGACGGCCTTCTACATTCCATCGTTGGTGCTGCGACAATACGGGCTGGAGCAGGTGCCACTGACGGGTTTGAGTTATTTTGCTACCTTTGAGGTGGGATCTCTGCTGATGGAAGATCCTTTGACGCTATTGCTGCTCTCACGGTTGTGGCAATACACGTCTTTTCCTGCCAGGGTTCTCTTTCATCGGAGAGGGGGCAATGTTCTGTCTACGCAGTATCTGAACTGGTACGAAGAGTGTATAGGGGAGACACAGATGGCCATCTCGTGGAGACCGAGTGAGCTGTTGGGTGTTGATTACCTTAACAGCTCGACTTTGAGGAGGGCCGAAGCGGGAGCTAACCCTCAGGATCGTACTGGGGACGACATGGCTGACTATAAGGCCAATGCTGATCGGGAGGCCGATCAAAGCACGGTTATGATGGCTCGAAGAGAGGCAGCTCAAGATAGAGCTAGGGAAAGGGCTGCATTGGCAGCTGCTGGTTTGACGGAGGCATCGGGAAGGGTCCCTGAGCCAGGTAGGAGGACTACGGGAATATTCCCTGTGAAGGTGAAGAATACTCGCCGTGGAAAAGGGAAGGGGAAGAAGGATGAAGGACCAAGTACGGGAAACTAGGTTGACCTTGCTGTCCAGAGTATCCACCCACTGTCATTGCAGACACATTAACTGATTAATGTTTTATTGTAGTTTTACTAGCGTGTAGCGAGTCAAGAGTTGACCGTGCTTGAACTCATCAAATATTATTTTAATTGAAAAGAGTTTTTCGAAACACAAGCAATTGATGCTTATTTGTTTTTTTTTTTTTTGAGACCGAACCAATGATGGCTGCCTACGTTCCCCTTTTACAATTGGACTAAGGGGCTCAGGTCACCGTAGTTCGACACTTTAGGTGAATTTTGAGAAAAAGACAAAGATAAAAAGAAGTGCGACCCTGTTTTTTTACCTGGACCATTGTTGGGAATGTATCCAGTTGGGTATTACTCTTTTAGCACTTTAATTTTACTGAGGGGTGGTGTATGGGGAAGGAGAGTTGACTCGTGCTCTTCCTCAAACGAAGTATCTCCGGAGCTTGCTTCCGTTCACGGGGTTAACGAAAGGGTTCCCGTCTAAATCTTCTAACTTCATGGATCCTCCGAAGAAGATTCTTTGTACCACGAACGGTCCTATCCAGGTAGGCTCCCACTTTCCAAGGGGATTGGTCTGCGTAGGAGGCTTTTCCTTTAGCACCAAGTCGCCTTCTCTGATGTCTCGGATCTTGAATTTCTTATCAAATGCTCGGGCCATTCTGCTTTGGTAGGCTCGAGTGTGTTCCATGGCTTTCAATCTGCGCTCGTCTAGTAGAGCAAGTTCATCGTGACGGCTCTGTAGCCATTCGACCTCATTGATCCTGTTTTCCAAGAGGACTCGGAGGGATGGAATTTCCAATTCCACGGGTAACATTGCTTCCATTCCGTAGGTAAGTGCGAACGGAGTTCCCCTGTGGCAGTTCTGACTGATGTTCTGTATCCCCAGAGGGCTAGATGTAGCTTTTCGGGCCAATCCCGACCTCTGGTGGTCATCTTTCTGACTATCATTGCAAGAGTCTTATTTGCTGCCTCTACTGCACCATTGGTTTGTGGTCTATAGGGAGAAGACTTGTGACGTGTGACTCTGAATTCGGTCAGCAGTTGGTCACAATCTCCTTCGAAGTGGGTCCCATTGTCGGATATGATCTTGTTGGGCACTCCTTATCGGCACATGATGTTCTCTTTGATGAACTCGGCCACCTTCTTGGAATTCAGTACCTTGTACGATCTGGCTTTTATCCATTTGGTGAAATAGTCGACTGCGACTAGGATGAACTCGTGACCATTGCTCCCTGGCGGAGTGATATTGTCAATGACATCGATTCCCCATGTGGCGAAAGGCCATGGCATAGTCATGCAATAGAGTTCGTGAGGAGGGATGTGATTGAGGTTAGAGAACCGTTGACATTTGTCGCAGCTTCGGACGAACTGGATGCAGTCTGTTTCCATTGATATCTAATAGTATCCCATACGGAGGATGATCTGTGTCAATGCTCGGGCATTCATGTGCGGACCGCAGGTTCCGTTGTGAACTTCGTTCATTAACTCGCTGGCTTTTTCTTTGTTTACACACCGAAGGAATGGCCCTTGGTGGCGCTTCTTGTACAACATACCCCCAGAATGACGAAATCGGATGCCAGGAGTTTTAATGCCATCATATTTTTGGCTTTGATCCCTTCTTTGTATTTTCCATCTTCATTTGTGAAGGAAGCTTCTCCGTTTTGGAGGTACTGGTATATTTGGTTGTACCAGGGTTCGTCGATCGTTTCATTTTTTATTTCGATCTCACAACAATAAGCGGGTGTTTCCCGTCTGCCTATTCTGAGGGGTTTTACTGATTTCCCATCGGGAATTTCGACAAGAGAGGCGAGGGTTGCCAGGGCATCTGCGAAGCGGTTCCTGTCTCTTGGCAAATAGTGGAAAGAGATGTCCTTGAACTGAGCAATGTGCTCCTCCATGTACGCGTGGTACTTCAGGAGGCCAGAATCTACCGTCTTCCATTTGTTGGACACATGATTGATGATCAATGATGAGTCTCCGTATACTTCCAGTTCTGAGATGTTGCGCTCGACGGCGGCTTCCAGACTAGCTGCACAGGCTTCGTATTCTGCTGCATTGTTGGTTGTTTCAAAATTCAGCTTGATGGCTATGGGAGTATGCTCGTCCTTGGGATCGACAAGGAGCATTCCAATACCATTTCCCTTCTTGTTGGCTGCCCCATCGAAGAAGGGTTACCAGCGGTTTGCGCTGTCGAGTGAGAAGATTCCGTCATCCGGGAACTGCGGATCAGGACCCTTGGGTTCACTGCTTGGGAAGTCTGCCAGCTGATCTGCCATTACTCTGCCCTTTGTTGATTTTCGGACCATGTACTTGATGTCGAACTCAGCCAGGAAGAATGACCACTTGGCTAGTCTCATTGACAGGGATGGCTTGTCAAAGAGATATCGGACGGGGTCCATCTTGGAGACCAGGAGCACTGAATGTGACTGCATGTAGTGTTTCAGTTTCCCGACTACCCATACCAAGGCGGTACAAGTTTTCTCTAATGTTGAGTAGCTGAGTTCACTTCCTTAAAGCTTGCGGCTTACGAAGTAGATTGCATGCTCAACCTTGGAATCTTTCTATTCTTGTACTAGCATTGCTCTGATTGACGTGTCTATTACTGTCAAGTACAGGAGTAGTGGCTTGTCTTCATGTGGCGAGCACAAAATTGGGGGATTCACCAAGTATGTCTTGATTTTTTCGAAAGCCGTCTGGCACTCGGAGTCCCATTTGATGTCGGCATTCTTCTTCATCAGTTTGAACATGGGCCCACAGAGAGATGTCAACTGGTT
Source organism: Adenophora triphylla var. japonica (assembly GCA_022495995.1). NCBI lineage: Eukaryota > Viridiplantae > Streptophyta > Magnoliopsida > Asterales > Campanulaceae > Adenophora > Adenophora triphylla. The sequence continues at coordinate 359,935 of JAFEMH010001971.1, read as the reverse complement.
GATGAAACGACTGATGTACTGAAGTCTTCCCATAAAACTTTTCACTTCTCTCAGGGTCTGAGGCGGCTTCATGTCGATGATGGCCTTGATTTTCTTGGGATCAGCTTCGATACCTCTTTTTGTAACCATGTACCCCAGTACTTTGCCTCGCTTGACGCCAAAGGTGCACTTCGCAGGGTTCAATCTCATGGAGTGCTTTCTGAGTCTGTTAAAGAACTTTCTCAGATCTTTCATGTGTTGCATGTCTGATCCTCTGGAGTGGATGATCATGTCGTCGACATATACTTCGATTTCTTTGTGAATCATGTCATGGAAGAGGGCTGTTGCAGCCCGCTTGTAAGTAGCCCCAGCGTTCTTCAGACCGAACGGCATGACCGTGTAGCAGTATGTCCCCCACGGAGTGGTGAAAGCAGTCTTGGCTTGATCCTCCTCAGACATTTTGATCTGATTGTATCCGGCAAACCCATCCACGAAGGACTTTACCTCGAAATTTGTCGTGGTGTCGACTAGCATGTCGATGTTAAGCAGTGGGAAATCATCTTTAGGGCTTGCCTTGTTGAGATCCCGAAAATCCACGCAGCATCTGACCTTTCCATTGGCCTTGGTGACCATCACGATGTTGGAGAGCCAGGTCGGGTACTCAATCACTCTGATGAAACCAACTCGGAGCATTTTCTCAATTTCTTCTTTCACTTGCAAGGACCACTCTGGCTTGATCTTGCGCAACTTCTGTTTGACAGGCTTGGATTCGGGATCCAGGGGAATTCTGTGCTCCACGATCGAGGGATCGATTCCTAGCATGTCCTGGTATAACCAGGCGAACACGTCAACATACTCCCGGAGGAGGTTTATCAGGGCTTCCTTTTCTGCATCGGCGAAGAAACTGCCCACTTGTGTCTCTTTAGGCTCTTGCACTGACCCCAGGTTCACTTTGGTCATAACCTCTTCGGCAGCTTGGGCCCGGTTGTCCTCTCGGTCAACTACACGCTTGAGAACTTCTTTAATGTATTGTTCATTTAATGTGTCTGCTTCTTTATCAAGTGATTCGTTATTAACTTCTTTTAAGTTGTTTGTTAACTTATCAGTTGTTAAAGTGGAAATGAGGGGATACTCCGAAAGATCAGATTTTTCATTAGATGCAAACGGAAATACATTGTTGGCTACATTATCATAGTCTTCCGGCGTAAGGCCATTGGATGACTCAGAGGACTGGACTCTGACAAGGACTGATTCAGAGGGTTCGAGATCGGGTTTAGGGAGATGTGGGTGCAGGCCCAGCTTATCTTCCAATTCTGTCTGTCTTGCCCTTGGTCCGGTGAAAGTTACCCAGTTCTTCAGTGGCATTGTTGGATGCTTGATGAGGGTTCAGGGGTCGAGAGGCTTGGCTTCTGCTGTCCCAATCATGGAGATCATGCTGTTTTCGGAGCCCAGGTCAATCAGGTTTAGCACCTTCATGACTTCTTCAAAAAGACTCTGTAGAGCTGGTCCACTGAGAGCGCCTTCTATGAATTCTGGTTCCTTCTGCTTTGGAGTTACTGTCTCGAATGTGGCCTCAGCAGCTGATCCGAACAATCTGTTTCCCATGGAGAGTACCTCGAGCTGCTCTTCCTAGTCTGGGATTCCCTTGAATGTGTGCTCATGCTGGACCGTGGTGGCAATTGGTCCAGGTAGAGTTGTGATGTCGAGGAATGCTCCCCTTATCGGATTAGCCTTGAGTCCTCTGAAACGCTTGAGGTCCCATGCTAGCTGTTCCATCCTTTTTGTAGTCTCTGTGCTGACTATCCCGGCTTCTTTCTCATCTTCATCAGTTCCACTGTCGGTCCGCTCAGTTCTGCTGTCGGTCCCCTCAGTTCTGTTGTCGGTTCCCTTGTCGGTTCCCTTGTCGGTCCCCTCAGTTCTGCTGCCGGTTCCCTTATCGATCCCCTCAGTTCTGCTGTCGGTTCCCTTGGTGAAGTAATGAGCGAGGTCGAAACTGTAAGGCCGGAGGTTGGGTGTACCATCGGAGGTTCCCCTTTTGCGGGCTGCTTCCTTGGTGCAGGCGAGCCTTTTGTTTTCCCTGACGTCAGCCGGTGTTGGCACATAATCGAGCCCCTGAACCGTGGTGTGGTCCTTGACTTCGATGACTTGGTGTTGGCCCTGTAACCTTTTGCTGAGCCCCAGTCCTGGGATGAAGTTCATGAGTTTCATCATCTTCATGGCGGGAGGAATCTTGTCTTGGAACAGTGGAAGGTCCACGCTGCATATTTGGATCTTGGAGGTCTCCAGAGTGAATCCAGTTAATGCCATGTCGTCATTATGCTTGATTTCTAATACTGGAATGTCGTTGGTGCTGGTCCCCTCGGTGGTGACGCTGTCGCCGTAGACTGTGGTAAGCTCATTGCCTTGCATGAACTTGATGCACTGATGAAGGGTGGATGCCATGCCATTGATTTGATGCAGCCAGGGACACCCCAGGATGGCTGTGAAAGTGATTGGAATGTCCAACACTTGGAATTCGGTGGGGATCATCCGCTTGCCGAACCAGATGTTTAGAGTAGCAACCCCGAGAACTGTACGAGAAGTAGAGTCATAGGCCTTGACAGTGTGGACTGAAGGCTTCAGATCTGTGGGCTTGATGTCAAGCAGGTCCATCATCTTGGCGGGCAAGACATTCATTCCGGAACCTCCGTCTACCAACACGCGGGGAAGGCGACGCTCGTCCAGCTGGACTGTGATGTAGAGTGGCTCATTGTGATCAATCCCAAATTTTGGAAGGTCCAAATCTGTGAAGGTGATAATGTTTCCTTAGTGGATGTTGCCAATCATCTGAATGACCTCGTCTGGGGTTGCGTCCACGGGGACCATGGTACGGGCCAGACTTTCCTCTAGCTTGAGCTTGTGAGGATACGAAGATGTGAGCAGGGACCAAAGGGAAATGTTTGCCTGGGTTTGCTTGAGCTGAGTGAGGATCGGGTCCTCTTTCACGGAACTTGTGTCATCGGGCAGGCCGGGTTGCGGTTCTGGCTCCGTCGGCTTTTTGGTGGCCTTAGGTGGTAATGCATGGATTTGACCCGATCGAGTCAGGACGCTGACATCAGGCTTGGTTCCTTCTGAACAGGCCGCTCTGAATTGAGCCATTGTCAAAGGAGGATTCCTCGTAGCGTAGGGCCATATGTCTTCCCTCAATTCGTTGATTGTGATGAATTTCCGGGGGCTTTGGCAGCTTTTCGGATTCTGTCCCAGGATACTGGCTTGGGTGCCTCCGTGGGGAGGTAGCTTATGGATTGCCACAGTTGTTCGAACGTCAGTGCGCAACATGCTGGCTGCCGAACCGAATCAGAGCCATTGACCCTCCTGGGAGGCTTGAGAGTTCTTGGTTCAAGCGAACAGTCTCCTTGATCTCTTCACGGTATATCGCGCTCCTTTCCTTCTTGCTGAGCATACTCAGGGAATTCTGGAGTTGGGTTTGGCGATACTCATGGTTTGCTAATTTTCCTCCACTCTTGGCCAAGATCAACTTTCTTGCAGCAGGCCTGCGTCGAGAGTTAGCGCCTGCGTTTCTTCACACGTGAGAATAGCCAGTGCTTCTTTGAACTGCGTGCAGCAGTCTAGGTAGACCTCCATCGGGGAGAGCTTTCCCTTCTTCTTTATCTGGGTGGCGGGTATGTCGGAAGGTGAGTACACGGCTTCCCGAACATCTGCCCATGTAACTGGTTGCTGTCCAGCTTGATCGTTTCGTAAACGAATGCCGCAGTCTGTGGAATCTCCTTGAGCAGTTGTTGGAGATGTATTTCCATCTTTCTCTTGTTTTTTAATAGACCTTCCTCCCTCAGTTGGCCTTTTATCTTGAGTGCGAAAATGATCCGTCCCCATCCTCCCAGGACCCTTGGGATTCCAGTTTTGTTGACTTCGTGTCTGGCTTGGAAGAGAATGGTTTCATCGTCTCCGTTGTCGCTTTCACAGAGAACTTGCTTTCCTCGGGGAGATAAGCGCTGGTATTCATTATGTTGTGCCATTCCATCTCCTAGGTCGTTGGGACCGTTGACCGCCCTCCTTTGGCAAAGGGGGTTGGATGAGAACAGACGGTAGTCCAGGAAGTTGCCGTGAGCAAAACCCTTGAGGTCAAACTGGTCTAGAGTGGCCTCTAGCTTTCTATCTGAAGCTGCTTGTGACACTTTAAGGGCTTGGTCCCTGTGGGTCTTTTGAGCTTGGTTTTCGTCCCAGAGACGGTTCTCTTGAGCGGCTAGTTCCATGAGGGCTTTCCTTGCAAGAGCTAAACAGTCTCCGTAGGTGCGTGCCGTCTGACTAGTGTCTAGAACTGTGAACACATCCAAATCCCCGAACGATGGAAACACTTGGATTATGTTGACGACAGAAGTCGGGCTGGGACATTCCATGCAGCCCTCCTTGATCTCGGTTACCAAGAAGTTCGCCCATATCTGCTTGATTAAACACACGGGGGTGTTGAATTCTGCGATGTTGATAGTCTCATGATCTCGCTGGATTGCCAAGTCTATCAAAGCTAGCAGTTTGCTGGCGGGATGTCTGAATCCATGGCCGTGACGACTGGGAGCAGAATCGAACTGGAGCATGTTGATGCTAAGGTGGTCATTTCCGATGTCGGAAGTTGACTCTGTCTTGCGGGGAAGACCTTTACAGATGTTTTCAGGGTGGCTACTGGAAGCGTTCCCGAGGTTGATCTGATTTGTAGCAGGGTGAGGAGCTTTGTCTCCTTCGCTGTTGCCCTTGGCCTTGGCGGCGCTTGTGGCTGTGAGCCTGACTGACGGTACGGGCTGGTTGCCACTGGGGCTGGTAGTCGGAAGTGATGAGGAGCTTTGAGCTAGATTGGCCAGGGCCTCGTTTACCATGAGCAGGCAGTCGTCGAGGGTAACTTTGGCGTTGCAGAATCTGATGATAAGGACTGGATCCTTGGTATCATCGAGATATCTGGAATAGATGATGTTGACGAAGTCGTCGTCAGTCACTTGATCAAAGGGGTTCTTTGTCGTGTCAACCAGTTGTTTCCATTCGCCGGATAACCGCCTGTACGGGATGTTGAGCTTGACAATTTCCATGGTATTGGAGCCATGGTCATAGCTGAAATCATCGGAACTGGTGCCGTCCTCGAAACTGAGCATATGAATGTAGGGATCTGCCCGCGAGTCTGCCGCGTCCTCGACTCCGGAGAGTCCTGATTCGTCGCCGTCTGACAGCTCAACCTAGTCGTAGGGACGCCTCGCATCCTGCTGCGCTGCTGGAGCTGCTAGAAAAACATCATGCCCTTCGCTGGAGAAGAGGGGTTCAGTGGGTAATTCCTCATGGAGGACGTCCCATACGACTGCCATACATTCATCACGAGTGTGATGATGCTTGTTAACCTTTATCATGAGGATTTCCTCGCCTGGCTGGGCCAGAGAGTATGATTGAAGGATGCTGACAAATCTCCGATTGGAGACAGGGGGTTTATGTGCCCGCATCATGGCGATGCTCAGTGTTTCTTTCCAATCTGCCTCCAAATGTTGGAAACGACAGTTGAACTTGATGTATCGGACAGCTTCAGGGTCTGCCTGCTCGAGGACGTTGACATAGTTAGCATCTCCAGACTCTGAGGGATTCTGATGAGATTTGCCCCGATAGTCCCTTGGTCGATTTGAAGGAGGTAGCCTCGGTGCCTGGCTGCGGGCACGCTTGGCTGTTGTCTCGACTTCGTTCCCTATGAGGAAACTGTCCCCTCGGATGACTTCAAGATCTCCCTGGCGTTTAATGAACTTGACGCACTGATGGAGAGTGGAAGCTATGGCTTTCATGTGATGTAGCCAAGGGCATCCCAACAGAGCTGTGAATTCGGACGAAATGTCCATCACGTGGAATTTTGCTGGCACCATTTGGGTTTCGAACCAGAGCTCCAGAGTCACCGTCCTCAGGATGGGACGAGACGTGATGACGTAGGCTTTGATAGTCCGGGTCGATGGAATCAAGTGGCCTTCGTCGATGCGTAGGGCTCGCATCATGCTGAGAGGAAGGACGTTAACGGCTGATCCGTTGTCTACCAATACTCCGGGGAGGGATATGGTGTTGAGCTTGAGAGTGATGTACAGAGCTTCATTGTGCCCTGAGGCATCTCTCGGCAGGTCCTCGTCACAGAAAGTGATCATACTGCCATACAGTCGGGAATCGTAGATCTGGTCCCTATCCGGAGAAGGAGAGTCATCAAGCCATCCGTTTCCTGTCTTCCTCTTGCGAGGTAAAGCCTTTACTGGAGCCTCGGGATTGTGTTGAGGCTGTTTATGGTGGTTACCGCCCTTGGTTAGCACGTTGATCGAGTGCGAGTGCCAAGCTGACTTTGATCTTCCTTTACCGGTCCATGCTCTGAAGCTGGACAAATTGAACCTTGGCTGATCCCGCGGGGGGTTAAGCTTCTGACTGGCAGTAAGATTACCAAGATCTGAGGTATTTCGGAGCCCTGAGGCTTGAACTCTGGTGTCAGCAGGACTTTTCGGCTTTCCCACCCCTGTCTGCTCTAAAGCAGCATGGCCTGGAGGAAGGGAGGACTGGCTGGAGTAGAGTACGTAGTAATCGAACCTCCCGGATGGCTCTCCGAGTGTACCCACACTGGTGTCTCCAGCTTCATATCTTTCTCTCAGTCTCTGTTGAGAGGACTTCTTCTTCTGTTTTCTCAGAGGATTGCTCCTGACCATGTCTTGGGACTCGTACTCCAGGCAGGCGGAGCAGTCACAAACATCGTAACTGATGTGGACATTCGATGAGGACCCAGCTGGAAGAAGCGGAGGAACTGGCTCTGCAGCAATCTTCTTGGGCACCCATTCAATGGAATTCGCACTGTTGTTGTTCGGAAAAGGGTTCCCGACTGTATTAGGCCCACGGGGGCGCTCCAACTTTTCTTCCTCTATCAGATTCTGAATTTCGTACCGTAACCCCACGCAGTTGTCGGTGGTATGGCCATGATACTGATGGAAGGCGCAGTACTTGCTCTTGTCAGCATTGACTACGGGATTCTTGGGTTTGTAATTTGCAACGGGTTTAAGGAGACCTTCCTTGATTAACCCTTCCAGCATCTTGCTCAGCGGCATGTACAACTTGTCGAAGTGTATGGCAGGCTGCTTCGAAGTGGAGTTGTTGTTTTGTGGGACTCGGTTCTGTTACCCTACTAATGTCCCTGATGGATGTAGTTGACAGACGTATCTTTCCCTTTGCCGGGGGCCGGTGCGGGATTGAATGCAACTGCTGATCGGTATCTGTATGGCTGTGCAGTAGCCAACTTCTCCTTGAGATCCTTCTCAAACTGTGAGCCGGCATTGACCATGGCCCGGAGATCTGGGAAGAAATGATGACTGATGAGAGTTCTGATGGACGGTCTTAAGCAGGACTTGAAGATCCGCATCTGTTCATCCTTGGAGAGTGGCTCCATGATCTCAGAGAGCTTCCAACTCCACCTCTTGTAGAATTCTCCGACGCTTTCCTCTGCTTTCTGCTCAGTGGTGATTAAGTCCTCATGACTCGTTTCCCACTCTAAGTTAGATCTGTACCGTTCTAGGAAGATGTTACTGATCTGATCCCAGGTGTGGCGATCCGCAGGCTTGACCCTTAGGAACCATCGTAACACTGAACTTTTGAGTGTATGCTGGAAGTGATCGGCCATTTGCTGGAGGGTTGCTCCTTTCGCTCTCATATCGAGAACGTAGGTGTCGAAATGCGTTTGAGGACATTCGGTTCCGTTGAATCGGACCATCTCCGGCATTCTGAACTTGGCAGGGAGAGGCGTGACCATTCCCGGATCTGTGGATTTGAGCGTTTCCTGCTTTGAGCTGCTCATGGTGGCTTTCTGTGTCTTTCATCCGTTCGACCATCCAGCTAAGGTTGGGTCAGGTGGTGGACTTTGAGGCTCGGGTGCTACCACGTGAGCGGTAGTGATTGGAGGTGGAAGGCTTGATATATGTGGATATACGGGGGCCTTTTCGAACTCGTATCGGGTTTGTCCCTGTTGTTTGGGATTCGTGTATAGGCAACGGAATGAACCTGTGAGGGTATTGAAGGAGATTGGCATATGCTCGAGATGGTCCGCGGTGCGCCGGTGGTATTGAGTGATGGGAGTAGCACCGGCCTCGGCCATATATGACGGGGTTGCCGCCCGAGAAGTGGCAACGTGAAGCCTAGGTCGGCACTGTTTCCTTGGTTCGAAGGCATCCCGTAAGTCGGCGGGGGAGGAACCCGGTTGAAGGTTTGAGGAACCGGCCGGGGAATTGTCGTCCTCGACTAGGACGAAAGTACCGTCCGACCGGGGATAGCCGCTATACCTCGCTCATTCGTAAGCCGTACCACGAAATGCCGCCGATCTTCTTTCGCCTCTTGTGAACCTCACAAGCCCGGATGGCTTCTTCCAATGCCATATCTGTTACCGGTGGTGGGGGTCCTTCCCCGTCACGATTTCTTGGTGAGCTTGACATGTCGAATATTCTGGCTGAGGGAACTGAGGGAACCGAAAAACTGTCTGACGCTGCCGTAACTGTGATTCTGGCGAGGCGCTGACCCAGAAATCTGAACCACTTTCTGCTCGCTACAGGGAACGAAAATCAGGGTTTAGGCTTCGTAAAAGGGGATTTGGCTCAAGGTTTCGGGCTTGTGCAATGTGCAGTCATCGATTAATGTTTACTTAAAATGCGTTTTCTCAGAGTCCTAATCGGTTGGAAAAGAGCGTGTCTTCTTTTTCGCAACTAACCTAAGGCTCTAATCAGTGGATCTCGTCACTACGTTTATAAGCCCCTCGTTTCCATTTGTAGATCATCTTCTCGGGATGGACAATCCCGAGCGAGGGTCCTATAAGGCAAGCGAGTTCCACCGACAAAGGAAAAAGTGAACTTAAGGCTAGCTGATCACACAAACTTCCAACGTATGTGACGCACGGGCCACAGTCGAAGTCAACGTTCTTAAGTTAAGGCGGGGATCGTGCCAAAATTTTGGCATGACCTCTCCTGACTCGCTTGTGCGAGGGGCCTTAGCTTTTGGCGTTGGCCAAGTTGTGGCTGGCACGGTGCATACAGTGAGGGTTTGGCGACATGGTGTCACATTGAACCTTCGGGTATATTTTTCGGCAGAGCTCAACGTCAAAGTCATGGCTGAAAAGCTCAAGACTTCGGGTTGGGAACGACCTTCGGTCTCAATCTCTCGAGCTTGACTCATGGCGGAACCCGGCGTAAAAATATACACTTAGGCTTTATGACACGTACTTGGCCAAAAACCAACCGGGGTCTTGGACGAAGTGTGACACAAAGAGTGCATGGCTTACACGGGCTAGGATGGGCTGTTTAAGACGACCCCGTGCGCACTCGAAAGGTATCTGGCAGACCAACTGAGTTGCAACTGAACGGTCATCCCGGGTTACGGGTCGTAGTGTGCAGTGTACCGAGGTAGCAAGTGCATGTGAAGTGCGGTGTACCGAGGCAGCAAGTGCGAGTAGTGTGCGGTCACTAAAATTCTTTTTCTGAGTAAAATAGAGATTTTTCAGAATGTGTCTTAAAGAATTTTGATGCGCAGTTCAAAAGATAGCAGGAAAATCAAGCATGAATGGGAATGCACAAACATGTTATGATTTCGAAAAGATGATAATGTAATGCCCTGAAAAAAACCGTTCGAGGTTTAAAGTAACACACGCACACGAAAACGAGGAAGGGTAAACGAAAGTTTGATCCACTGAAGGCTTTTTTGGAAAACAACGGTAGTTTTGAAAAAGTATCCAAGTCTCCAGCGGAGTCGCCAACTGAAATTACCCGGGATTTCGCGCGAACGCAGAATGCGGTTGTATTTCGCGGAGGGTTGGTGTCTGAGACCTCGCTTTTCGCGAAGGAGAGGAGTCGCCACGCGGTTTTTGTATTTTGAGCCCAAACGTTGAGAAACGGCTATTGGTTGAAAAAGGTGTCGTTTTTATTGGTAGCAAAAACTTAGGAAAAGGCTTTGAAAATGGGGTGTCATTTTTATTGGTAGCAAAAACGAGTAAAAACCTTTTTTAGTACCAGAGATTGTTAGGTTCGGATATCACGTTACGTTTTGGGAAGAGTATATTGAGATCACCCGAAACGCCTCGTATGATGAGTCTTTCTACCTTTTTCGAAATCGTGTGCGTGTGTGTGTGTGTTTGCATTTTGAAATGGGGGCTTGAATGACAAGCTTAATCTTGGTTTGAATGTCAAACGTTGATTAGGTGATTCCTTTTGAAAAGGCGAGCGTTTGTATGACAAACGTCGGTTTTGAAGTTTTAGGAAAAGTGGAGCGAATGCTGATTTTAACTGTTTATCTTAAGTGTCAAATGTTGACTTTTAAGAAAAGAGCGTTTGAATGTCAAATGTCGGATTTTGAGTTTGAAGATGAGCGTTTGGATGCCAAACGTCATTTCGCGCGTTTTGAAAGAGAGTTCGAATGTCGAACTCCGGTTTTGAACCGGGCATGTCATTGTTAACGATTTTACGGGAAAAACGTATTAAATGATTTTGAATGTCAAAAGTCGGCTTTTAAGTTTGAAGATGAGTGTTTGGATGCCAAACGTCATTTCGCGCATTTTGAAAGAGAGTTCGAATGTCGAACTCCGGTTTTGAACCGGGCATTACATTGTTAACGATTTTACGTGAAAAACGTATTAAATGATATACGATCAACGAATCGGGTTGCGACTCGAACTTTGAAAAGTAAATACTATCACGATCCAAACGGCTCGGACTTGTAAATGACAGTATTTAAAATGCGGTATCGACGGAATCAAACGATCCGGAATTGTAAAGTACGATCGACGAGCCAAACAGCTCGGAATTGTAAATTTGCGTGAAAGTAAATGACGTTTGACGGATCAAACGGTCCGGAATTTGTAAATGACAGGAATTTAAATGACGTTCGACGGATCAAACGATCCGGAATTGGTAAATGACATAAAAGTAAACGGAACGGGGTCGGAACGCCGTTTTAACCCGAGATTACTTCTCTTATGGGAAGAGAAGAGGATCTAGGGGCTAAAACGTATCGGACCTTGTTAGACAGAGACGTCTACATTTCAACAACGTCGTCCGAAGCGGTTGTAGCGACTGGCGCGTAAACCGAGACGGAATGAGAGTTTTAGAGAGAGAGGGAGCTACATATGGCTAGGGTCGGCTCCTTTGGCTCGGTGGGCGTATACGGGATACGAAAGTGTGTTTGGAATGGTGTTTCGAGGTGACGGGGGTTGTATTTGATCGAAATACGGAGTTTTCACGCGAATCGAGGCAAAACGGGAGCTCGGGAAGGGGTGAAAAGGGTTTGGGCCGTGGCTGTGGTGATTTTGGGAGTAAAATTTGTTGTTCTAAATGGCTTTGACAGCCTCTGTATTTATAGGTGAATTTTCAGGATCAGTCCGGACGGACTGAGAGTGAAAACCAGGGGGTTTTGTGAAACTTTGGAAATTGGAGGGACTTGCTGGCAATTCTGAATTTTCTGCAAATGAGTCCGGCCAGACTGAGACTGCATACCTGGGGTATTTTTGTCTTTTCACTCTGAATTTGATTGAAGGGTGACTAGAGGGCTGTGGCATGTGAGCCACGTGTCCCTGTGACTCACAGGCCATGGGAGTTCGTGCCATATATCCCGGTTTTGTCCGTTTTTAAAATAACAGTCCGAAAAATGTCCGAAATGCCCCCGGAAAGTGCCGGAAAGTATGTTTTTCAGGGAAAGCCGTACTTTTACATGCAACGACGTATGTTGAGTACGCTTTGACGTTGGGATGCACGGGGCAGTCCCGGGACGTCTCGTTGGCTTGGCCACGGGGAGCTTAACGGGTTCCGGTTAACCTGGAGCGGGCCAGTTAACGGATTCCGATTTACTTTCTAACGGATTTTGGCAATCCGTATTTGGGTACTTACACCCATATTCAAATACCAAGTTTTTATCAACTTTGGTTAACTAATTACATTGCCTTTCAACCATGTTCAAGACAATATTTAAAGTCCTTCCCAATATCATTTTGGGTCATTTAAGACTCCATTGTATAGTACTAATGTTGTACTAGAATCATAATTAAAGAGTGCTCAATTATATACTAGGTAGACTAGGGTTTCAAGGCTTAGAAAATGGTTCATAGGCTGCAGGGCAGGGCACGACTCGTGCCCAGTTACACCCCATTCAGAATCAGTCGTCCCCTATAAGGCACGACTCTTCCCAACCTGGCTAAAACTGTCGCACGACTTGGCACGACAAAGGCATGACTCGTGCCTCAGGGCACGACTCGTGCACTTGCCCAGAAAATCAGTATTCAGCTGCATCAACTTCAGCCAAGGCAAGAACATGCACATAACTCATTTCCAGCCATTACCAAATGCAATATAACAACTCTAGGTGACCTATACTTGTTACCACAAGGCCATATAACCTCCCATAACAACTCTACCACCTTCAATCCTAACCTTCAAGCCAAGAACCCATGTCACACAATCACAAGCCATTTCTTTTCCATTCCAAACCAAGTAAAATGAACCAAAAACTATCCAAACTTATTTATAACATCATAATATCATCTTTAAACATATTATGAACAGTTATAGAACGGAATCATAATATCTTACCAAAATATGTCGAAATGAAAAGAAGTTTAGATCGGCTCTAAATATTCTACTCAACTCCCTGAGCAATAATATGCAGTCAAAACTAAGAACGGATTGAAGGTTGAATTTAAATGAATTTCGGAAGGAAACTTAGGTTTAAGAAACTTTCTTGGCTGGGAGAGAAAGAGAGAGAACTGAGGGAGTAATTAGCTTCTTGAAGAAGCTTTTTTTTTTTTTTCAAGATTTATATAAACTAATTACAACTAAGCTCCTCCCAGTTCAAGACTCCTACAATTCACCACCTTATACTTATATTTACACCTAAGCTCCTTCATACTTTTTATAACATTTCATTTAAAATTTCAAATATTATAACTTTACTACACAATTTCCCATTTCTTTCATTTGGACATTATATTATTAAAATTAATTCAATAACATCTAAAATCACGTAATTTAACCAAGTCTCAAAATAAACATGTAATCAATCCAAATAGCATATAATGCATAATAGGGAATGCAATGCACCCCACCCCCACGTGCTCCAAGTGTGACCAAAATGGTGCCTAGGTTTAGGGTCGTGACACAACTCTTGGGTCGTTCGTCTCTAAAGCACCTAGGGTTTCTCCTACAGGCAAGCCTAATTCATTAAAACGTAAACCCCATCTGGTCAAAATTGAGGAGCACTCATCAATAGTCATCTCTCTCCATACTCCGTTCAAGTGTTTGTATACTCTACGATTGACATTTCAGTAGCCATACCAAGCTCCGGGTTCACTACTAAAGGTCCTAGCCATGGAGGAATCAAAGAAAAAATAGAAATTAAGCCCTAATGCTAGAAGGTGAGAGGAATACCTTAATCAGTTTGAATGAGGAAGGGTTATTGCATAGGACGAAAGCTCGAATTAAGTCAGTTGCTGCGTCGCTGCTATCGCCGGAGATATACAGAAGCTTGAGGAAAGTAAAAATTCGAAAAGGAAAAGGATTTGGGTATTTGTATTTTCCGTAATTGAAAAGGAAAAAAGAAAATTCAAACGGTTAATTTCGAAATTAAATGTGTCACAGCGGTTCCCAAAGCAGTTTCCCAAACGTCAAAATTACAATGAAATACGGCGCTTCACATGATCCAGCCGTCCATCAGAACGGCCAGGGCTGAGCCACGTCAACTTTGGTCGACCTAACATTAACTCCAGCGTCGACTTACGATCTACTTCAAGCTTCATCGAAATTTCTTATAACTTCCTGGTCGACAAAGTCTACTCAGAAAGTTCGAGTAAAGCCCAATCATTTATCTATTATTGCCATCACGTTCTCAGTGGGTTAGGCCCAATTATTACTAGGCCCAAGGCCCATCAACATGATCAGTCGACCTAAGCTCATTGTCCGACCTACGAGGTCCCGACCTAGCTTGGTCCGACCTAACGATCCAGATGTTATTCGGGTACGGTCCAGCCCTATCCATCAGTCAGGTCGACCTAGACCCAACAGGCGACCTCGACCTACATCATTACGTCGACCTACAGAGTCCTGACGTACTTACAATTCTTTACGTAACAAGACTCCCTACAAATCAGGAGTTATTTATGGATAAGATCTCTAATCACGTATCTGTTCCACAATTTATGGGATTTCATGCAATCCTACCGCAAATATAATTCTCATCAACAACTATAAATACAAGGCAACATCAACTGTTCCAAGGTAATTGCTTTTTGTTATTTTGAATACATCTGTTCATTATAATATTTAAGCTCTCATACTCCATACTTATTCTCACGCCCGAGGGTCTTCACCGGAGACCATTCCGACTAGTCGTGGGTTCATTGTTTCAGGTCAAGAAGCCAAGTGATTGATCTTGCTGATTGGACGGAGATTGATAAGCACGATTCTTCCAGCATCAATTATTATTATTATTATTATTATTATTATTATTATTATTATTATTATTATTATTATTATTATTATTATTATTATTATTATTATTATTATTATTTAATTAATTAATTTTATTATTTTTTAAAAAAAATTATTATTATTATTATTATTATTATTATTATTATTATTATTATTATTATTATTATTATTATTATTATTATTATTATTATTATTAGAATGAGGAAGTAGAATGTTGTACCTTGTGAAATATGAGTTGTACATGAAGGGCATCATTTTTCAGAAAATGTTTTACTTGGGAAAAATCCGTAAGTCGTTTTACTTAGGAAGGGCGTAAAATGTTTTTCGGAAAACGTTTTCTCCATTTTCCGGAAAACAATCGAACACCGGAAAACGAGTTATTTTACGGAAAACATTTTTCGGAAAACAATCAAACACCGAAAAATGGGAAAACATTTTTTTTGAAAAACAACCAAACAACAGAAAACGAGATATTTTACTGATGTCGATACAAAGGGAGCCTAAATGTCTAAATGTGGGGTTATTCGAAGTCGGTATACTCCCTCCGTCCCACCTCACTTGACACCCAAGAGGTGGGCACAAGAACTAAGAAAAAAGAATAAAATAAAAAAATGTGTGATAGAAAATGAAGAGAGAGAATGAGTGGGGTAAATAGTAGTGTTGGTTGAATAAATTGAGTGGTGGAAAATGAAGAGAGCGAATGAGTGGTGGGGTCCATCTAATATAAAAATATAAAAAGTAGGCTATTTTTGGGAGATGTCAAGTAAGCTGGGACGACCCAAAATGAAAATAAGTGTCAAGTGAGCTGGGACGGAGGGAGTATTTGATAGATAGGACAAAAGCGAAACAGGTGCTCACCGACTGTCGTCTGCCACCTCACAAGCCATCGGTCATCTGTTACCCTCTCTCTCCTATTTAGACCATATCCAATGGTTTCAACTATCAAAATTATTCAACTGTCTCCACATCAGCTTCTCTCTCATCCACCTAATCATTCAACTCCCCATTCAATTTTAACCCCTCCAATGGTTAGTTTAAAAAAAAATTCAACCCCCTTCAACTCATCATCCTATACCCCACCACTTTTGTTTTACTTCCCTACTTTTATTTTATTTACATTTTTTATTTTTATGATTAATAAAATAATAATTATTATTATCATTTATTTTATTTTACATCCATTTCACTAAAAAAGAGGGATTTTTTTGATGTGTCGAAATCAAATGAAAGAAAAGTCTATTTATAAAGAAAAAAAAATATGAATTTTGGTGTAAAAAAAATTTTTTTTTTTTGATATAAATAATGGCCTTTGAAAATTCGGATGTGTTTTGATAAAATAAAAAACCCAGCAACCAATAGGAACAAGCCACGTGGCAGAAGGAAAAAAAAGAAAAAAAAAAAGCTGGGTATTCAACCCGGTTGAATTTATTAACTTTGGCCCACCTTTTTTTTTTTTTTCAACTAGCGTCTCCAATGGTTTCAATTCTAACTTTGGCCCGCCTTTTTTTTTTTTAAACTAGCGTCTCCAATGGTTTCAATGATTGAAAATGGGTATTAAACTACCCATTGGAGATGGTCTTATTTGTACACACCGCAATCTAACCTCGTCGACAACCCCCCCCCCTTCCCCTAACTTTCCGACCTTCCAAAACCCTTATGTCGGCCGCACCATCTCACCTCTCCCTCGAGCCATGGCACGACCTTACCGGCAAGGTTGTAATGGTCACTGGCGCTTCCTCTGGCCTCGGCCTTGACTTCTGTCTCGATCTCTCTAAAACCGGCTGCAAAATTGTTGCGGCTGCTCGGAGAATCGACCGCCTTCAATCCCTCTGTGACCAAATCAATCAACAGAGCTCGGACGGGGTTTCTGAAGTACGAGCTTTGCCGTTGGCGCTTGACATTAGCGGTGATGGTGCTAGTATCGAGGCGTCCATACAGAGGGCTTGGGACTCTTTTGGCCGGATTGATGCTTTGATCAATAATGCCGGTGTTAGAGGTAACACTTGATACTGTTGTACTTCATAAGATTATACTCACTAATACCCAAAGTGAATGATCATATATGTTCTTATCACTGGCGGAGGATTTAGCCATGGAAATGGGGCAACTGTTCCCCTTTTGTTTTAAACAAAAATTATTAGTGTACTCCATATTATCAAAAATCTCTAGATGAATCTCCGTCCCATTTATTCAAAGAAAAATACATTAAATTTTATTTCGCCTATTTTTAATTAGTGAAAATGATTTTGGCCCCTTTTAAGAATTCCTCTGTGCCACTGTTCTTGTTGATAAGTACAAAAATCGATATTCACTTTTGAGACTGTTCTTGTTGATAAGTACAAAAATCGATATTCACTTTGAGACGGATATGGTGATACTAGAATAATCATTATTAACACAAGTTAACTTTAACCCAAACATTAATGCAAATTTAATCATTCTTTTGAAATTCTAAAAATTGTTATTGATAAATCATTAAATGGTTTATGACTAACAATTTTTAGAATTTCAATAAGATGATTAAATTTACATCTACCATTTGTTGACAGTTACCTTGTGCATTTTGTATTTAGGTAGAGTGCACACTCCATTGGATTTATCTGAGGAGGAATGGAATAATACAGTTAGAATAAACATGACTGGATCCTGGTTGGTGTCAAAGTATGTTTGTATACGGATGCGTGATGCTAATCTGAAAGGATCAGTTATCAACATCTCATCTATTACTGGTCTTAATCGTGGCCAGTCAAGGGGAAGCCTTGCTTATTCTGCTTCAAAGTATGCCATTAACATGATTACAAAGGTGATTCTAATTTACTTGTAGTAGCTTTGTGCTTTGGTTAATATGTTTATTTGTTTGCAGCCGTTTCATCATGCATTGAAATCAATGTTCACGGTTTCTTTGAGACCTTGGAAATCTATTTGAAATCGAATGAAAAAGAAAAAACCAAGTCGAAAGAGATTGTAAAGAATATAATTGTTATGTGAATAAGTTGTTGCAAGTTGATCTATAGGTAAAGGCATCCTCACAATATTAGCATTGTCAGCTCAGCTTAATATTGTGACATATTGAGGCATAGGGGAGGGGGGGGGGTATCATCTATATATTCTATACTCTCTCCGTCCCATAAAACCTTACCCACTTTGCCATTTAAGGCGTCCCACTTAAAAGTCACTCTTTCCTAAAAAAGAAACTTTTTAATACTTCTCTATTCATGGGACCCACTTGTCATACTCACAACAATTATCCACTTACTATTCTCTATCCCACTTTCTCTCACTTACCCACTCACAACTCTTACTTTAATAACATTATTCCTTATTTTTCGCGCTGAACAGTAAGTAACTGAGTAACATAATATGGGACGGAGGGAGTATATTATTAATAAACAAAAGTTGCTGATATCATCATTTCCACATGGCAGCCGTACATAAAAATTACTCCTGCCTAAAACCATAGTTTTTTTTATCTTCAATAGAAATAAGCAAGGAGAGATGAAAAATTAATCATAAAATTATAAAAATCCGTGCATCACACTGGTGTTAATCTAGTATGTTCATACTAGCATTGTCAGCTCATCTTAAAATTGTGGCTTCTTATAAGTTATAATACTTTGCACGGGTTTCCCAAGCTTGTTTTAGCCCCTAATTTTGTCTATGTATAACCAGTATTATATGGGCCTGAAAAAGATGTAGCTTTGAGCGGCAAATCTCTTTGAGTTTTGCCTTGATTCATACTCCCTCTGTCCCAAAATGTATGTCCAATATTTTTTTTAATTTGCTCTTTGCTCTTGATCAAGAGCAAATTTGAAATTTTTTTGGACATTCATTTTGGGACGGAAGGAGTAATTTTTTTTAACTAGGCGTGCTCCAGGATCTTAAATATTCCATTTTCTGATACTGTATCATCAATGTCCCGTTCTTATGCCTGCATTACTAACTTGACAGACCATGGCTCTGGAATTGGGGCCGCACAAAATAAGGGTGAATTCAATTTGTCCTGGAATTTTCAAATCTGAGATCACAGAGCGTTTAATGCAGAAAGAATGGCTGAATAATGTGACTGTCAGAACTGTGCCTTTAAGAACATTTGGCACTTCAAACCCAGCGTTGACATCAGTTGCAAGGTATCTGATACATGACTCATCAGACTACGTGAGTGGAAACATGTTCATTGTTGATGCAGGAGCTACCTTACCAGGTGTCCCTCTTTTCTCTTCCCTTTGAATCTTGTTCGACTTAATTTGAACGGAGATGCTGTCAGATCGTCAGGACGAGAAGCTGGACTTGTAGGTTGTGGGAGAGTGAGTCTCGAGAAGTGTAAATTATCATTCGAATGCTGAGCATTTGAGTTTTCCCAAATGTTACTTTGATGTATGAGTAAAAATGACAACATATACGAGATTTACTTTCAGAATAGTTTGAATACATTGGTCATGCTAGTTTTCTCATCTATGATGGTGTGTGCACGTAAAGTATCCCACTGTCCCATAAAATTGTTCTTATTTGCTAGTTTTATTTGTTATAAATAATAGTCTCATTTTCGAAATTGTTAGGCTAAAACTATTGAACTTTTGAAATTGTTCAACTGATGAAGATGAGAGAGGGGAGAGGGGAGAGGATGAGTGTCAACAACCAAGGAAGAAAAAGAAGAAGAGGGAGGAAGAAAAAAGAAATTCGTCCGAAATTTATTGAGAAATCGGAAGATGGTGGTGCGGTAGGTGGGCAAGTACGAGGTGGGGCGGACGATTGGGGGTAGTCACAGGGATTTTCCGGCCCAGAATTAGATGGTGGTGTTGACTTGGCTGATGAGTTGGTCTTGATTTAGCCATAAGAATCATCTTACCTGAATTCTTTCTGATATAAATTTCATTATAAATACTATCAATAACAAATTTTAGATATTCACTAGATAATTATTTCAACCTAAAATTATTGTTAAAAATATCTTTGTATCACCAATAAAAATAAAATAGAAAGACTTTTGGGGCGGAGGGAGTACAATTTTTTCCAACCACATTTTCTAACCGAACCAGGGCCTGTCCAAGTTCCGGGTTCGAATCCCGGGCAACAGAAGGCGGGGCTAGTGACCAGAGTGAAGAAAATGGATATCTCTAACTCGAAAATGCATCCCCTTCTTACTCATCTTTCTCATTGCATATTCTTACTTATCGAGTAACCTCACAATTTGAACGAACTTTTAAGTAATGGTTTTTCATTCTGTTGGTCCCAAAGATGGCAACAAGGGTGAAAAACAATTAGAGGGGGGTTGAATAGTTGTTACAATTTTTTCGACCATTTTTAAAAATAAAACCTCTTGCTTACAAAATCGCTGATGCAGTGTATCAAAACCGCAAGTGAGGTTTGTAAAATGCACATCGGAATTTCTTAAGTGAGTGAGTGTGGTTTAGTGAGAAAAGTACCATTTTCGTCCATAAAGTACTTTAAGTTTTACCTTTTCGTCTCTAAACATTTTTTTTTTTACCTTTTCATCCTTGACCTATCGTTTTAAGGATGATGTAGTCCCTCCAATTAACGGACGTTTAATAATCCGTTAAATTCGCTGATGTGTCATGGTGATGTGACATTTTTGCTTACGTGGCTTACAGCTGAGGTTATATTGGTATTTCTGTAAATTATAGGGAACAAAATGTAATAAAAATCAAAACACTCACACCCAGGGGCGGATGTTGTATAGTGCCTGGGGTTGCCCGGGCAACCCCAAAAAAAAAAAAAATTTTTTTTTTTTTTGCAAACTTAGCTTAAAAATATAAATTTGTACATTATTGATTCATTGATTGGTTTGTGATTGGAATATTTTTGGTTATTTGATTCATTATTATTTATTTTTTATTCGAATTTTGAAATATATTTGAATAATTGATGTATGTGTTGGATGTTGATGTGTTCTAATTTGTACAAACTTAGCTTAATTGCTTTTTTGATAACATTGGTAATAGGTTGGATCGGTTCTTCCCGGTAACTCCGAGAAATAAAGCAAGTACTAGTGTTCCAATTGCTCAAGAAGATGAATCCTAGGAAACGTCAAATGTGAATTGTGTTTATTTTATGTAATGTTGACATATTGAAGCCTACTATATTTAATTATTTATGTATGTAAACATTTTGAATTTTAGTTTTGCGTCAATTTTTTTTTTTTAGTAAAAACCAGGCAACCCCAAATGTTTTGGGGTAGATCCGCCACTGCTCACACCCCCACACTTTCTCTCTCTCTCTCTCTCTCTCTCTATATATACTTTCTCCCTCCACCCTACCCATTGGCACAGCCTGCAAATCCCAGTCAGTTTCCATTGTTGGATGATAAACTTGGCACCTCATATATATGTCTCACAAGTAGCGGTTCCAATTAACCAAATCTTACCGCCGCCCTCCTCCACAAACCTCTCTAATAACTTTCCCATCTCCGCCACCGCCTCTAGACTGCCCACTACAACAACCTGTTGAGGCACCCCGCCAGTCACGGGTTGACCAACAAGCCATTTCAGATCACCTAAATCAACAATACTTGCCGGATTGACATTCCCGGGCGATGAAGAATTCAAAGTCTGTTCTATTGTAGCTTTAACAGTCGGACTCGAACGCCACACCAAAGCAAAGCTCAAGCGCTCGACACTGAAGAGGATGAGACGAATTGGGGTAAGAACGTATACACGCCTGATGGAGGAAACCCGACGGCGAAGTCAGGAGGGTAGCCGCCACATGAAGCGATGTCGTTTGACCGTGATTCCGGCGACCCGCTTCCGCAATTGAGTGATTTACCGATTTTACATGGGTTTTGATGTATTGGATCTAATTATGATGATGAATTACTTTTATTATCTCAATTGTTTGAATGAGATCAGTAAATTGGGTTTTTGTATTAGTAATCATAATTGTATTAAGAATTATGAAATCTATAGTATAAATGAGGGAAGCCCAATGAAAAGAGAATTGTTATTCACCCTGCATATTTACTCAATACTCCCGCAATACAATTTTTAAAAAAATGTCATTAATTGAAATGACTTTACTACCCTCAATATTCAAAAGGTTACCTATCAGTTTTGCAGATTTTCAAACAACTTCTCCTATGATCTCATCTCATACCATCTTTTTCGTCTCTCTGTCTTCTTCTCTTTAGTTTCCTTTCCAGCCCATGTCCATTTTTGCTCCTGAGAATCCAGGTTCCTCTCTCTCTCTCTCACTCACACACACAGTTTATCTTTTGCTTTTTCTGGGTATGCATGATTGAGGCTCAGTTACAAAACAAAAAACTATGTTGGAAGAAATGAAGAATTACCTTCAAACACACACCATTGAATGGATTGAATTGCATGTTTTTCATTTTTGGTTTTTAGGTCAAAATCGAACCAAGTGGGTTTGATGATTTGATGACCAATTTGTGATTCATTTCGTGTAATTCATATATGCATGCGTAGCTTATGATTTGTAGAACAACATATTCGAAAATCGTTGAATTTGGTTGTGTAGATCTCGAGTTATTGTAATTTTAAGTTTTGAAATTGTGTTTTTTTTCGAATGTTCATGGCTGTTTTTGACACTGTTAAAGTCAGATTTAAAGAAAAGTGTTAACATGAGTTTTGTTCTTCTCTGTGAGATCTTTTCATAGCCAGTTTATTTGTTTAATTTGGCTCAAAAACGAGTGAGATATGAACACCATTAATGGCGGACGATCACTTTGATTGAGCTTCAAGAAGGGTTTTAAAGGGTATAATAGTAATAATAGGGGTGTAGTTTTAATTTTTAGAAGTAAACTTAGTAATGCGGGGGTATTAAGTAAATTTGCGGGGGTGAATAACAATTCTCCAATGAAAAGTTGTATGAACAGTTACAAGTGCGAAAATTCCCATTTTGTCTTCACTATTTTGTTCCTTTTCCATTTTGCCTTTAAAAAAAAAAAATTTTAAAAGATAAAGATAGAGAGAAAGGGAGATATACATAGAAATATCGAGTGCGTGGAGATAAAGACCGAAATATAGTGAGAGAGAGTAGGAAGCGACCTTATGTGAACGTGAAGTTTATGGCCGCGCCGTCGTATGAAATTGCTGATTTGGTCGACAAAGTTTGGTGCAGTGGCAGGTATAGCGTTTATGATGTAGTTAAATTGGCGGCAGGGAAGATGAATCAAGAGAGTACATAGAAGATAGAGAAATCAGGTCGACGAAATTTTGGGTGTCGTCGCCGGCGTGGGTTTTTGTTGATTTTGTAGGCGAAATTTGTTGCAGCGGCGAGTTAGGGTTTGCTGGTTTTATTGAAGCGGGCGAAGGAGAGAAGGTAGGTTTTGATCGTTAAAAAATTGGGTATGAGATGAGATGAGATTGAAAAGGAATGTTTGGGTGTAGGGTTAATTGGTTTTAGGCTTGAGATTGGGCTTTAACTGGGATGGTGTAATATGAATTTTGGTTTTATTTTTGTTGGGCTTTAACTGAGATTGGGCTTTAACTTTAACTGGGATCGTTAAAGTTTTTTTTTTATTTTTAATTAAAAAAAAAAAAAGACACGGAACTTAAAAAAAAAAAAAAAAAAAATTACGTGTCCTCGGACACGGGCTTATTCTAGTGAATAACAATTTGGGGTTGGGAGGTGGATTTTTGTCAGGTTCAAATGGTGGGTTTTTAGACCTTGAATCATCAATTCCTGGGAATCAACAACCCAGATGGGTCATCCATCAAATACCCATCATCATAATGGTATGCAATCGTCGTTAAATATGATGACTGGTCTTGATGATGATCAGGCCATTGGGTTTATTGAAACGAAGGGGTTGAATAACCCCAAGGCTTTTTCGATGAGTTTAGGGAAAGGGAAAGCGGCTACTTCTGTAAATTCGATGAAGATTTGTACTAATAATAATAATTTAAGCCTCTTGTGTTCACCGTTCGTAAAAAACGGGTTAGGGCAAGGGAGAGAGGAGAAACATGGTGGAATTGAGAGAGAGAAGAAGAAGCGTTAGAATTTAGGAGAGAGAGAGAGAGAGAGAGAGAGAGAGAGAGAGTAGAGAGAGAAAGTGTGTGTGTATGTGTGTGTGTGGTGTGAGTGTTTTGATTTTTATTACATTTTGCCCCCTAAAACTATAATTTACAAAAATATCAACATAACCTCAGTTGTATGCCACGTAAGCAAAAATGGCATATCACTATCACTATGACACATCAGCGAATTTAACGGAATATTAAACGCCCGTTAACCGGAGGGACTACATCATCCTTAAAACGATAGGTCAAGGATGAAAAGGTAAAAAAAAATTGTTTTGTGACGAAAAGGTAAAACTTAAAGTACTTTAGGGATGAAAATGGTACTTTTCTCGTGGTTTAGTAGTGCGGTTTACAAAACAGTAAAATGAGATTTGACAATGATTAACTATAAACACAATTCACAAGTCTGAACAATCTATAAAAGATCAAACATATAAGACAAATTAGTTTGAATGATAAACAGTAAAGAGAAATGCAGAAATTAAAGAACACAATATTTGGAGTGGTTCAATCGTAAATGATCTACATCAACTATCAAGATGGTTAGTCTTGGATTTTCTAAATACTAGATTTTATATTAGATGATAAGAGAGATTACAAGATTACAAGAATCAAACTCAAATCTAAAATCTAAACAATGAAGCAAGTCCTAGACTATAATTGGTGTATCTCAAATGATTTAATCAATGTGATTAATCAAGTAAGGTGTGTGTGTGATAAAAATTCAAGGCACTTTAAATCTGTATGATATAGAGCTCAAGAAATCTGGGGTGTTACAAGGCTTGAATTTCTGGATTAGGAGATTTGTTCTTGATGGTTTGAAGGTTGAAGATGAAAATTAAAAGGATTATGAATTTCTGGGAATTATCTTCAAATAACTCTTAAAATCAATATTCTCAAGCTAGCTTCAAATTATGAAGAATTGGGTATTTATACCCAAGCATCAAAAAGTAGCCGTTTTGTACAATGTTGGTGCGGTCTGATTGGTCCACGTGTCTACTTTTGTCCTTTTGTTCAGAAGTTATTGATAAGGTTGTACGGACCTCAGCTGACATTCTGGGATGAAGGACATCTGTCACCTTTTCAAAATCCTTCTAGATTTTGAATGACCGTTAGTCACGTGATTTGATTTGCAGTTGACTTAACGTTGATGACGTAGATCCAACAGTCTAAAGTGATCAAACTATTCAAGTCTTCAATCATTGGATGAGGTTGGTGAGATGCGGTTTAAGGCGTGCGGTCTCAAGATGAGGTTTCACTTGCGGTCTTCAATGTGCGGTTTCAAGATGAGATTTGCACAAAGCAGTTTGTTATGTGCGGTTTCATAATTGCGGTCTGCACTAGAACTGCGGTTTTGCAATACTTCAAAACCTCTTGACTTGAAACCTCATGTCCAATGTATTTGTGTCAGTCTTCAAGCCTAAATAAACATATTCTATAAAATTGGACTTGTACAAAAAATTAAAGTCTAAGCTTCATTACATATGAACATAAAGTCCAGAAAATATAAATGAGATTATGTTATCAATCAAATTAAATCTAAAGCTAGAAGGATTAAACTACGCATACGCATGCACAACACATTCTTCAAATTAGTGAGGCCAAATAGGGCCTAATCTGCAGATATATCCTATGGATAGCAATGTGCAGCACACACCTATATGCATATAGTAAATGTGCGTAAGTTTGCCCGTCAACATTTTTGCTTTGCATATAACACTAGCCACCAATTTTCAAGACCTTTTATGTGGTTTAGGATTGATAAAGGAATTGAGACATAAATTTATCTGTTTTATAATCAATTTATTACTTTTTAAAACTAATTATGAACAAATGAGTATTAATTGTGAAAAATTGAGAGGTAAATTTATAAGTTTTTATACTCAATTATTAACAAATGAAAAATGAATGTCTCAATTTTTAAATTTAAACATCGAAAATTGTGGACTTATCAATTTTTATACTCAATTATAAACAAATGAGAAATGAATGTCTCAATTTTTTTACTTTTAAACAGAGAATTTGAGTATCAATCGTGAAAAATTGAGAGATGAACTTGTCGGTTTTTATACTCATTTATGAACAAATGAGAAATGATTGTCTCAGTTTTTAAATTTAAACATCTGAGATATTGAGTATCAATTGTAAAAAAATGAGAGATGAACTTATTAATTTTTATACTCAATTATAAATAAATAATAAATGAATGTCTCAGTTTTTATACTCAGATGTTAACAAATAAGAAATGAATGTTTCAATTTTTTACAATTGAAAATGAAATTTTTATTTATAAAATTTGAATCATATGACGAGTCTACTTATTTGATTCGTTTTGATAATATGATAAAACCCGTGATTTCAAATTTTTATTTATTTTTAGATTTTGAGATATTGAATTTAAAAAAAAAAGAGAGAGAAAGATAGAGAGTAAGAGAGGAGAGAAGAAGTAAAACGGTACGAAGCAAAGATGAGTCTGAAATTGTCACGGCCAGAATCACAAGTGATATCCAAGGTGATAACAGCACCAACGATAGCACTTGGGATAGCACACACACAATTCGAAAATAAAACAATTTTGTAAAAGAGTTTGCAGCGGAATAAAAACACCAAAATTGTTTTTCTCAAGTTATATAAATATAACTTGAGAGTGCCTCTTAGGCAAGACTTTATAATCACTAAAAATGAATTTACAAAGCCGAAAATGTTCCCTATAGCTATAACAATTTTGAGCTCTATAGAACAAGAGATAAAGAACGGAATCCTATCCTAGCATTCACACAACTTGATACCAATGTAATCAAGTGCGAAATTACAAGGGAGGAAGGATTAAACGAACCAAACAAAAAACTCTATCTCTAAGCTTTCGAAGGTGTGTATGAAATAACTTTTCTTGGCATCAGTTGGTATATATTCAAATGAAACCTTCCAAGCTTATTTATAGTCTTCAAATACTTGAAGGCTACTCAATTAACAGCCTTGGGGCTGGTCTTGCACGTTGAGGAAGTGTAGGGAGAGTGGTTGAAGTTGTTCCTTAATTTTAGCTCCCACTTCCTCAATTGTAGCAACCAAGTTGATTAATCCTCAAGCCAAGCTTCCACGCCTTGTACTCCCAAGCTTTATCAACCTTGTACTCTTCTATAACTCAGCAACAACTCCTTGACCAAGTCTCCACACGTTTTTAATGTTGTTGCCAAAGTTACGGTTTTATGAATAAAAATGCATAAATCATTTCCTTCTAAATTTCACACGTGTCTAGCTCCTTCTTTGATGCTATTGCACTCTGAAATATAAACATAAACCATAAACTATACAGATTATATTAGCACATTAGTCCATTAAATAATAAACAAGAAATATACAACTATATAATTTTCAGTACAGGAAATCATCTGCGATATCACCTGGACTTTTGGAAAATCATCTACGATATCACCTGCAGTTTACACTAGCAATCTCCCCCTTAGTTGGATATTTCTTTCCAAACCTAATTTGCTGTTGTCCTGCAAGGTTAGTCTATGAACAAATATACAGAGCATAGAAACACATTATAATATCTCCAAGAAAATTAACTCCCCCTTAATCAAGGAGCTAATCCTAAACAATGATTTATCATAATAAACTAATTTATTTCAAACTTTAAAAAGTTTTCGAAATAAACTAAATTAACATAAAAACCATAAACCATTGTAGCAAAATATCATCCAAAATTAGCAAAACATCCTAGCAGTTAAAGTTTTAAACAAACCAACTAAAGTGTTTAGCAACCAATATAAACAAATATAAAAGAAAATTGTTTAGGGAACCACATCACATCACCAAAATAAAAGAATTTGTTTTAGGACCACCACAAAAACAGCCACCCACAAGATAGTGGCAAAATCAATCTTCAGGTAAAAAACCTTCGGATTTCAGTTTTCTTCTTCTTCAAACTCCTCTTCTTCTTCATCTTCCTCCTGATCTCCTTCCCTATCACTTCCACCATCACTTGGGTCAGCACTGGTGGTAGCACCTGCAGTAGCACCAGCTCCAGTAGTTGCAGCAGCAGCAGATCCTCCCCCTGTTTGGGAAGAAATTTCATCAATGAAAGCATCAGTAACCTGCTTAAGCTTAGCCCATCCCTCAGCAAGTTCTTCCATTGCCCTTGATTGTTTGTGCAAGAAGTTAATCACTGTTGCCTTTGGGATTGATGGATCAAAGTTGCCCAGAAGATTTATCATGTTGGTCAGAATACTTGCAGCATCAGTTCCTGCAAAAGTATTAGGGGCAGCACCTGGGGAAGCACTTGGGATATCACGTGAGATAGCACTGGGAAGAACAGGGGTTGTTTCATCAGATTTGTTCCAAGGGAGATCTTTTGTGTACCTTTTGCCCTTTTTCAGTTGTTGATCAATGGTATAATACTCAGGTTCAATGGTGAAAACATCAGAGGCTTCAATGGGTAAGAATTGAAATACCAAAACTTTGAAGATTAGAGAAGGATAGGGGAAAAAGCTAATGTTCACTTCCTTTTTTCTATCCCATGAAGCTAGGTGTTTGAACACTAATCTTCCAAAGTTAATCCTTAAATTCTTACCCAATCTGTACAACACATTCGTATGCTCCAATGTCACAATAGGTTCATTAGTTGTAGGAAGCCAATTGAAGATGCACAATTTGTGAAGCACAGAATATAACGAAGTAAGCCTAGAAGCATGAAGTTTCTCTTTTAAAGGCCAAGACTGCAGTTTGTTGTGAGTGAGCAATTTTACCATTTCATCCCTATTAACCCTAATGCTCCCATCATCTAAATTTGGAAGGCCTAAAACCTTGTTAATTAGGGCTGGAGTAAATGAATAAACTTTTCCCCTAACAAATACCTTCCCAAATTTTTCAGACCCTTCATCATCCAAATGAGCATGCAAGTTAGCAAAGAAATTGTGTACAACCCTCTCAACAAATACAGAAGCATGATTATTAGCATTAAGAAAATTTCTATCCTTCAAAAATTGAACCATTCCTTCCTTTTCCAACTGACCCTCATCAATGTGCTTTTCTTTTAACAATCTCTTACTCGAATTATTCAACCAAAATTCCATATTTTCTTTCTTATAAAATTCTAGAGTAAGAAAAGGTTTTGGAAAAGCCTTATCCTCTTCATTTCGAATAATCTCATCACCAGAATTACCACTAGAGGAATGAGTAAGAACAGAGGAGGGGGCAGGTATTACCTCAGATGATATCTTCTTCTTGGTAGCACCTTTGGTAGTACTCACTGAAGCTTTGCCCTTGACCTTCTTCTTCTGATTCTCATCACCATCTACCCAAGCATCAAAGGAATCCACAGAAGGCTCCTTCTCCTTGTTGGCATCAAAATTCTCGTCACTCACATGGGGTGAGGACACATCTAGGGAGCTTTCTGAGACTTCAATCGGATCAGAGGTGGTATTTGAAGTTGCATTTGACCTGATTGACCTAATGCGGTTGGAAGACCTCCTCTTTGCCACTTGAGGAGATAGCTTGAAAGTTGGGGCTTTCCTCTTCCTCTTTTCTTTTGGTTCGGCCGGAATGAGAGTTACCTTGGGAATGCCACGTTCAAAAGAGGTAATGGGAGCAGAGGATGGAACAATAGCCATTGTAGGAGGAGAAGAACTTGGAGTGATCATTGGAGAAGTTTTCATGGCCACACGAGAAGCCACGGATGGAGCAAGGCTTGGTGAAATGTCCATTTGGTCTGTATGAGATGGTTCGGTATTGGTTTTGGATGGAGAAGCCATGGAGATTTTTGGAAATTTTTGGGACGTAATTTTGACCTAGGTTGAGAGAGGGACGAAGACGCTACAGGGTTTAAGAAAGGGAAGAGAATGTAACGGATAGAGAGAGAAAATAGGAAGAGGGAGAGTGAAAATAGGAGAGAGAGGTTAGATAGGAAACATAAGTTTTAAATTGATTTGACATCTTAAAACCTATCTTAACTAACCCCTATTAATTCTCTCCATTAACCCTATCCACTCATTTTTAAATTAAACCCTAACCACACCTTTTTAAAACCTCAACTCTTCTTTAAAATAAAACAACACGGTTGCAACAAACAAAATGAAAAAATAATTTTTTTTTTAAGTAAAACGTAAAAAATAAAAATAAGTAAACTAAATATTTTGCAACTAGGCCCAAAACATTATATGCACAATTAAAATAAATATGGGTTAGTTACATAATTAAGTTTACCAAAAATAAAGGAAACTTGTTGAAGACGTTTTCAAAATCGTAAACTCTTTAATTAAAAAGACTTTCAGATTTTGAGAAATTAATCAACAATATTTCGAAAAATAAGAAATAAAAAACTAATATAGCACACACTAATGTGTTAAGGCAATGATGGTAACACGTAGGATAACACATGTGATATAAATTCCCTTGATAAATATTTTTCAGTTTCAAACACTTGAGGCATAACAAGCTTTGCCTTTTTTAGACACTTAAGGCATAACAAGCTAAGCCTATATTCTTTTTAAGTACATTGCTTGTTATAAAGGATCAGTACACTTATTTAAACAAGAAAGCATCGTAGTAACGAGCTCCGTGCTTCGAGTTATATTTCAAGTGTAAAGATAAAGTGATTTATGCCTTTCAAGTAGGGTACACTGTAGTAGCGAACTCCATGTCCCTAATACTTAGCATAAACCACCTCATACATTCTCATTCGCAAGAGTACATCGTTACAGCGAACACCGTGCCTCGAGCTCGAGAGAATAGTATAGAAATAAAATGCCTTTGCCTTTTATTTATCAAAAAGAAAAGATTAGTGACTTTGTCACTTTAAGCATATGAAGGGGAGTGATATCACACATGATAACCTAAGTAATAACCTACCATAACAAAAAAGTCAGTATGTGCCATTGTTAGAGCTAAGCTAACCAGAATAAAAGAGAATGAAAAACATTTTTTTTAAATACACAGAAAAAATTACAATAATATACAAGTGTTACCCTGAATGATAACATCACCTGGGGTAGCACAGACAGACTCAGAGATTACAAAGACCAAGAGATCTTTTCAAACTAGAAAATCTCTCGTGGTCTAGGGCCTTGGTAAAGATATCAGCCAGTTGATACTTAGTATCAATATGATCAATGTTAATTAGGCCTTTATCTACCATATCTCTAAGAAAATGATGACGTATATCAATTTGTTTAGTACGGGAATGTTGAACAGGGTTTTTTGAAATGTTGATAGCACTCAGGTTATCACAGTACATAGTCAAAGAATTACTCTCTAGACCATAGTCATCTAGCATATGTTTTAGCCAAATAAGTTATGAGCAACAACTACCAGCTGCAACATACTCAGATTTAGCCGTGGAAAGAGAAACATAATTTTGTTTACGACTATACCATGAAACTAAATTGTTACCCAAGTAAAAACACCCCCCACTAGTACTCTTCCTATCATCCATATCCCCCGCCCAATCCGAGTCACTAAAGCCTACCAAATTGGTATTAGTATCCTTACTAAACCAAATTCCTAATTCACTTGTTCCTGAAACATATTAAATTATCTTTTTGACAGAATTAAGGTGTGAGACTTTAGGATTGGCTTGATAACGTGCACAAACACACACGCTGAACATGATATCAGGACGACTAGAAGTGAGATAGAGAAGGCTACCTATCATAGAACCATATAGAGTAGGATCAACATCCTCACCTACTTGGTCTCTACCAAGTTTAAGAGAAGAACACATAGGGATTTTTGAACTTTTTGCTCCTTCCAACCCAAATCGTTTCACTAGGCTCTTTGCATACTTACTTTGTGAAATGAATATTCCTTCATTTGATTGTTTCACCTGCAAGCCTAGAAAGAATGTTAACTCACCAATCATGCTCATTTCAAATGTTGATGTCATAGCTTCTACAAAATCTTTTAAACACGTTTGAGAAGTAGAGCCATAGACTATGTCATCAACATAGATTTGAACAATGACTGTTTCTTTGCTATGCCTTAGGATAAATAAGGTCCTATCTGCTTCACCTCTTGTAAAACCATATTCAAGTAAGAAAGAGGTTAAGCAACCATACCATGCACGTGGAGATTGTTTCAAGCCATATAGGGCTTTATCAAGTCTATACACATGGTTTGGTAGATGAGGATCTTCAAATCCTTTTGGTTGTTCAACAAAAACTTCTTCTTTTAAATAACCATTTAAAAAGGCATCTTTAACATTCATTTGAAACAAGGTAATTTTTAGAAAATAAGCTATAGCCAAGAGGAGTCTTATGGATTCTATTCTAGCAACAGGAGCAAAGGTCTCATCAAAGTCAACACCTTCAATTTGGGTGTAACCTTGGGCTACGAGACGAGCTTTGTTCCTTATAATATTTCCTTGCTCATCTGATTTATTCTTGAAAATCCATTTTGTACCAATTACATTTGTATTAATGGGACGTGGTACTAAACACCAAACTTCATTACGAGCAAATTGTTCAAGTTCCTCTTGCATGGCATGTATCCAAAAATTATCTTTTAAAGCTTCAGAAATATTTTTGGGTTTTAACGAAGAAACAAAACAGGAATATTTTACCTTGTGGTATGTGGTGGACATGCACACATACCTTGCCATTTCACGGTTACTAAAATGCCCTTTGTTCCTTGTTCGTACCCCTTCATTTGCTTCTCCAATAATTTGAGAGGAAGGATGATCTCTTTTGATCCTGGCCGGGGGATCCCTTCTCAAATCTTCATGCACATGAGCATC
Source organism: Adenophora triphylla var. japonica (assembly GCA_022495995.1). NCBI lineage: Eukaryota > Viridiplantae > Streptophyta > Magnoliopsida > Asterales > Campanulaceae > Adenophora > Adenophora triphylla. The sequence continues at coordinate 327,740 of JAFEMH010001971.1, read as the reverse complement.
ATCATCTGACTGTACATCCTTTTCAGTTGCTGGACTGGTCTTAGGTGATACCGTAGATGCTATCCCTTCAGTGGCAACACTTGGGCCAGCACCTGGGGTATCACTTACTTGATTTTGATCCTCCAGTTCTTCCAGCAATATTAATGGAGATTCCTGTACTCCATCACCTGTAACACTTGCTAAATCATCAAAAACAACGTTAATTGATTCCTGAATGGTTTTTAACCTAAGGTTATAAACCCTATATGCTCGACTGTCCTGAGCATACCCAAAAAATATAGCCTTATCACTTTTAGAGTCAAATTTAGCTAAGTAATCCCGATCATTTAGAACATAACACACACACACCCAAACGTATGAAAATAATGAACCTTTGGTATCCTACCATTCAAAATTTCATAAGGTGTCATTCTAGTACCAGGTCTTAGAAAAACTCTATTGGCTGTGTGACAAGCCGTGTTTAAGGCCTCAGCCCAAAACCTTTTTGAAATTCTTTTTGAAAACAATATCACACGTGCCATTTCAAGTAAGGTCCTATTTTTCCTTTCAGCCACCCCATTTTGTTGAGGTGTTTTAGGAGCAGAAAACTCATATTTAATTCCTTTTAATTCACAAAAAGTAAAGAACAATGAATTGTCAAACTCCGTTCCATGATCAGACCTTATTCGCATGATAAGAGCACAAAACATGTTTTTGATTTTAGCATGTAAGATCTTAAACTTTTCAAAAGTTTCTGATTTTTCTTTCAAAAAATATACCCAAGTAAATCTAGAAAAATCATCAACTATTACAAAAGTATATCTCTTACCTCCTAAACTGTCTACCTCCATTGGACTCATTAAATCCATATGCATTAATTGAAAACAATGTGTTGTCCCAGAATACTCCTCATTATGTTGGGTAGCACTATGGGTAGCACGTGTTTGTTTACCTTTAAGACAATCTTCACATATGATTTTCTTACTTATGTCCAGACTAGGTATACCTCTTACAGCTTCAGCATTAATGAGTTTCACAATGTTTCGAAAATGGACATGACCCAACTTTTGATGCCATAAGGTAGCATCATCAACCCTCACAGAATGACATACTTGTTTATCCTCAACAAGATAATGCTTATTACTTGACCTAGTACGGTCGCCCATAACACGCTTATTGGTACAATAAAAAACTTCACAAGTATTTTTATTGAATTTCACTTCTAGGTTGTCATCACAAAGTTGTCTAATACTAATTAAATTAGTTACAAGTCCATCAACATGCAAAACATTTTTCAAAGCAGGCAATTCAGGTACATTTAATATGCCTTTTCCTACTATGTTACTCTTGCCACCACCACCATATGTTACACTACCACCTTGAATAGGTTCATATTCCTTTAAAAACATTTTTGTTCCAGTCATATGACGAGAACAACCACTATCAAAATACCATGAACCTTCAACATTAGTTTTTAAGGCAAATACACACAACATCACATCTCGTATTAGACTTAGGTTTCCACACTTTCCTACTTTGATAATTTTTCTTCGATTGCCAGTGATATCGACGTGCTAGGTAGCACTTCGGGTATCACACAGAACTAATTTGTTCTTTAAAAGTGTTTTACAATCATTTTTCAAATGTCCAGTAGAGTAATAGTAGTTACATATTTTTACTTTGTCAGAAGACTTATCAGAAGATATTAGTTCAACGTTGTCTCTTTCTTTAACAACAACTACCTTATCTTCCTTATTAGTCAAAGTAGATGTAATAGCATTTAAAGACTCTTGAAAACCCATACCTGCCTTGAGTGGTTTGCTCAACCCAAGAATTGCATCTAACTTGGAAGAACTCGTGTTGAGTTTCTTAAATGTGGCCTCGGCTAGAATAAGCTTGGCCTTGACTTTGTCCAGCTCCACATCCTTCTTTATGAGTTGTACTTCTAATCTAGTCAAGCCATCAGTCAGGTCTTGAACCTCTTTGGACAGAGAAATCACCTTCTTGTTCTCTTTCTTCCATTCGTCCACCAATTCTTTGCAAAGGTTCTTAAGACCACGAATGAGTTCATCCTTGCTGAACTCCTCACTTTGTTCACCCTCTTGTGAACTACCTGCATCCATGTTAACAGAACCCACAAAACAAACAGCATTTATCAAATTTAAATTTGTATACCTGTTGGATGATATCTCAAGTGCTATCCCACTTTGGATATCACATGGGGTATCACTGACAGAATCCGAGTCACAATTTGTGACCACCATTGCTGTTTGATCTGAATCTTCAGATTGATTGGTCTCCTCATCCTCATTGTCACTGAGTGAAACCCATATGTTCTTTCCATCTTCCTTAGAGTGTTAGCACACTCGTTTGAGTAATGACCCCATCCAGAGCAAGCATGACATTGGATTAATTCAAGGTATTTTGGATCAGATTTGGATTGATCTGATGATGCTCTCCTTATGGGACCACCTTTCTGAGTAGATGGAAATGTCCTCTTTGGCATTGATTGTACACCTTGGTTTGTTGCTCTTTAGCCTTCACCTGCACATTTTCTTTGTTAAATTTTCTCACCATTGAGTTATACTTCCTAGCAAGCAAGGCAACACTGGCATCTTCACCTAATTCCTCAAAAATTTCGTCATCCTCATTAGTTGAACCACTAGAGGATTGAACTTTTAAAGCAACACTCTTGCCTTTAGAAGATTCACTTTGCTCAGCAAGGTTTGACTCAAAATTTTTTAAAATGCTCATTAAGGAATTGATGTCCATAGTAGAAAGGTTGTGAGTCTCTTCTATAGATGAAACCTTTATATTAAAACGCTCAGGGAGAGTTCTAATAGCCTTTGAAACCAACTGTTTGTTTGTAAAAGGTTTACCTAAAAGTTGACACTCATTAGCAATGTCAAACAATTTTTCAAAATAAGAGGAAATGGTATCACTTTCACCCATTCTCAACCTTTCAAATTTGCCAGTAAGACCTCTAAGTTTGTTTTCACGCACACTAGAATCACCTTCACAAAACCTTTGTAAAATACCCCAAGCTTCTTGAGCTGTGGAACTATTTTGAATAAGTTTAAAAATATGCATGTCAACCCACTCAAAGATAGCATTAAAAGCTTTCTCATTATAGTTAGCTAGGGTGATCTCTTCATTAGTCCACTCGCCTTCAGGTTTAACCTGAATATCACCATCCTCATCAGGAGGTAAAAGTGGAAGAGAGTACCCATTAACTATAGATCGCCACGCTCGAAGATCAATTGATTTGATATGCGAGCGAAGACGAATTTTTCAATATGCATAATTCGAACCATCTAAAACAGAAAGACGTTTTTTGTTTGGATTTACAGGATCAAAAGCCATGACACCTAGACCAAGCACTTAGTAACGTCAAGTGACCTGCTCTGATATCAATTGAAATTGTCACGGCCAGAATCACTAGTGATATCCAAGGTGATAACAGCACCAACAATAGCACTTGGGATAGCACACACACACTTCGAAAATAAAACAATTTTGTAAAAGAGTTTGCAACGGAATAAAAACACCAAAATTGTTTTTCTCAAGTTATATAAATATAACTTGAGAGTGCCTCTTAGGCAAGACTTTATAATCACTAAAAATGAATTTACAAAGCCGAAAATGTTCCCTATAGCTATAACAATTTTGAGCTCTATGGAACAAGAGATAAAGAACGGAATCCTATCCTAGCCTTCACACAACTTGATACCAATGTAATCAAGTGCGAAATTACAAGGGAGGAAGGATTAAACGAACCAAACAAAGAACTCTATCTCTAAGCTTTCGAAGGTGTGTATGAAATAACTTTTCTTGGCATCAGTTGATATATCTTCAAATGAAACCTTCCAAGCTTATTTATAGTCTTCAAATACTTGAAGGCTACTCAATTAACAGCCTTGGGGCTGGTCTTGCACGTTGAGGAAGTGTAGGGAGAGTGGTTGAAGTTGTTCCTTAATTTTAGCTCCCACTTCCTCAATTGTAGCAACCAAGTTGATTAATCCTTAAGCCAAGCTTCCACGCCTTGTACTCCCAAGCTTTATCAACCTTGTACTCTTCTATAACTCATCAACAACTCCTTGACCAAGTCTCCACACGTTTTTAATGTTGTTGCCAAAGTTACGGTTTTATGCATAAAAATGCATAAATCATTTCCTTCTAAATTCCACACGTGTCTAGCTCCTTCTTTGATGCTATTGCACTCTGAAATATAAACATAAACCATAGACTATACAGATTATATTAGCACATTAGTCCATTAAATAATAAACAAGAAATATACAACTATATAATTTTCAGTACAGGAAATCATCTGCGATATCACCTGGACTTTTGGGAAATCATCTACGATATCACCTGCAGTTTACACTAACAGAGTCATCGTAATATAATTTCGACATTGAACTGGGGGAGATATCCGGCAGCCGCTATGTCAGAACCGATGGCTATCTCAAAAAATCTCCGGCTACAAAAGTTATCCGTGTTGCGTTGGCCAGCTTTACAATATTCATCCGATGGACAAATACCTATAATCAAATAATCGACAACCACTACCACTATGCCCGCCTCAATAAGTACAGAGGCCCTGTGCGAAATGAGAATATGGGATCCGTTTGGAGAACACCCCCTCAACTTCAGGCCCTAAATTGCAATTTACCCTTTAAAAAATTAATACAATAATCTGTTATATATATATATATATAATGGACATAGATAAAATTGGGGCCCTTCAAAATTTGGGATCTGGTGCAAAGGAACCTAATGTTGTAAGATTTAATACACTAACATGTTCAAAATCCTAAAGAACACATAATGTAATCTGTAGCGGAAGATTAGATCGACATACCTCCAGCCATTGCGTCAGAATCGGAATCGGAACGAAGTCGAAATTGCACCGACGGAGACTTGGAAGACTTCTAAATTCTTACTCTCTCCCTTTACTGATGGTGTGTATTCCTTATGTGAGAATGAGAGAATTTAGGGACCTCCAAAATGCTTTAATTTATATTCTCTTTCCATCAAAGAGAATAGTGAACGTGGGTAGTTTATTGACGGTTAAAGATGATGGGTGGTTAGGGAGCGGTTGCCGGGGGTTGCTCCATCCACAATGTGGACCATTAACAGGGAAAAACCTAACAAATGTTCCATGTCTGAGCCGGCCCTGACTACCACAATCAACATGCATCAAAATAGCTAGAAGTGGTGGCTGCAGGCGCAACTGCAGCGACCCAAAATGGTGAAGAACAACGATGGGGCTTAGAATGTTTCCGTTTAATCACTCTGTAGTTGAACTCAACTCTGGTGGATTCAGTTCGAAGATCAAAGAGTTACAATTACTTGATTGATCGTGAGTATAAGTACTGTATCTTTGGTGTGTGAGAAAATGAGTAAATGAACTATACTGTATAGTGTGTGTATGTGTGAAGGAAAGAGAAGCACTAAAATGGTTGGTAATTTGCTTAATTTTTCAAAGGTCGAAGAAAAGGGTGTTTTGGTCATTTTAATCTCAAAGTCCATTGTTAGATTTTGATTGACTTTATTAGATTGGTTGTTATTATTTAACGAGGGTTAGTCACATGATGCTTAGGTTGATGGGATTGTTAGTTTTCTAACGGGTGTTGAAAAAGTGGTTAAATTAAAACCAAAAGTAAATTACGCAATTGGTATTTCACGTTTAATAAGTACGTGTGTAACATTGAGAGTAAACTGTTGGTGTAATGTCCTAGGCTTTAGTTATGTTAACTTAAACCGTTATGTACCATCTTTATCATTTATTATAGAGAAAGTTTATTTAGTTCATTATATGTTTACATGTTTATTATATTAAACTGCGTCCCTAGTTGTTGTGAACAACTAGTATAAGTTGGTAATGGATAATCATGGAGATGATTATATGCATGGAGATGCACATTACATTTATGGATTCTTGCTAGAGAACGAGTACTGGACTTGATCTACTTATGAGATTTATGACATGGTCTGTTGTCATGATTAAATCTCATGATAGTCGTGTCATTGGAATCCTTCATACCTGAGATTATCATCATCTTCCAGATGATGAACGTTGTGTTTAATGTAGTCTAACACTATCTTTAGTCAGATAACAATAAGGGCTATGTTAGCACGATTGGATTCTTGTAGGGAAGAATGATAAGTCAAGATGGGATTTGTCCCTCTTATGAAGAGAGATGTTAGCTTGGGCCCCTCATGAATAGTGTTGATGAAATGTATGGCCATACTCAAGAGATTTGATAGAGATCAAATGCACTTGGATTATCAACATATACAGGAATCGAGAAAGCATTGAACAAGATGAGTTGACATGGACCATGACTCATGTTCAATTTGACATCGTGGACAAAGGGATTGTGACATTTGATCTATCGGGAAAATCAAGTTTTAATGTTATATTAATTTGGTGGATATAATGGTTTGCTAGAAACCACATATATTTTGTGATATCGATGTTTCGAATCACTGCCAACATAAATATAATTCCTATTGGGTCACACACAAAGAACGAATTTGATCATTGGCTGAAAATTGGAGATTTTGAGTTCTGGCACGACTCGTGACCATGAGCACGACTCGTGCTCTGGGTCACGACTCATGCCAAGGGTCACGACTCGTGACAAATACAGAACGACTTTGTTTTGGGGCAAACAAGGTTGACACGTGAAAATATTGACTATGTGGGATTGGGCACGACTCGTACTCTTGGGCACGAGTCATTCCCTAAATCCGCATGAGTGTTATATTTGTCACGAATCGTATCACGACTGAATTTTGGCTTGGGCACGACTCGTGGTCATGGGCACGACTCGTGCCACCGACCAAAAAACAGTTCGTACGTATGTCTCCTTGTTTCAATAGGTTTTGGTTTGGACTTGGTTTCTCCCTAAGTGTTAGGGATTTATATTTGATATAAATATAAACCATTGAGCAGCCAAAAACCTCTCTAAGCCTAGGGTTTATGAAACTCTAAGTTTTGATCTAGATTATGAATCTAAGATAAAAAACAATCCAAGTAAATTCCATATTATTAGCCATTGATTATTGAAAGGTGTTTCAATAATCGAAAGGATCATCTAGCAATCCAGCAAGAAGCGTTCTTGGTTTGTTCGCGTGTGGATCACCATTAGAGGGAGGTTACTTTATCTCCTAAAGCTTGAAGACCTCCATTGTTGATTCATCACCAAGGTAGAACAAGAAAGAAGAAGATCCAAGTTTCATCAACAGTTCAAAGATTCGAAGGTTGTTCATCGATTCAAATAAGATTTGAATCCAAGATCCGTTTTCGAAAGATCAACATAATCGTATTAAGGTATGTAAATTCTATTTCATGGTTTTAACTATTCATGTTAGACGGATTAAAGGACTAGGGTTTTGTTGTTATTTTTAAGTCTTCTGCTGCGTTTGTAACCCCAAAACCCAACAGTAGTATCAGGGTCGTATCTTATCATGATTAGGTTAAAATTGGCATGCTAGATTTAATGTGATTAAATGCTTTACATGCTATATGTGAAATAGATCTATGATTTTATGTGTGTTGTTTTGAAAAAACAAGTATATGAGATATATCATTATTATGATTAATAATTGGTTAATGTGATTAATCTTTTACATGGGTAATGGTCTGTTTAATTTGATTAAACGAAAGATTGGTAAATTCTCAAATTAAAACAAATTATTTGTTTAGGATTTGAAGTTTATTTTAATATGATTAACATGATTATTTGAATCCGTATATTTTGAGAAAGGTATAATTATGTAGTTAATAATGGTTATTTATTACATGATTATTGGTATGATCCTAAAGTAGGATTTTATTTGAAAATCCCATGTTCATGATGATGTACACATAAGTTTCATATACAACCATGCGATGTTTGTTACATGTTGAAAACCTTCTAAATATTTAAGTTTTATGCCATTCCTTGATTAGAACACTTGTGAAATTTTAGGTATTTTGATGTAGTTTCAGCCAAAGTTGGGTGCATCATTATATCTTAATTTGTGATCAAGATGAGATTATGGTTGATGTAGTTTTGGCCATAGTCAGGTGCATCGTTTCGTGTCTCATACGTTTGAAAAAGATTTTGACTTAATTGGTGCTTTCAAATGAGATTTGACCCAAGGCATAGATGAGATTTAAAACATGTTTCTGACATATGATGTCTAAGGAAATCTCATAAAAAGATCTAAGAGTCATATAGAGATATGATTGATGTTTCTACCTAAATAGCTTGATTTTGGGCATTAGCTCAGTTAAATCAGAATTAAGTGAAATATGAATCTTAGCCTACTATGATTATATGATACATGTTTGTATTTGAAGGTGTATAATTTAGTGGGAGTATTTGTGAAATACATTATTTGCTCTTAGATGGTAAATGTGTTGATATTAATATGTGTTCATATGGTTTGCATATTTTGTTGTAGAAGTAGCATTACACAATAAATTGTGATTCGTCCTTATGAAGGACAAAGTTCAAAAAGAACGATACAAGTTATTCTGATTTGATCAGATGCTCAAGAAGTATTCTTAAGCAAAATTGTACGTTCTTGACGGACCCGTTCCTGCTGAACCCGCTGCAAATGTTGCAAAGGGCAGATAAGGAGAAACATTAGAAACATGATGATGATTCTAACGGTGTTGCTTGCCTTATACATGCCACCATGTTTAAAGGCTCTTATGAAGAACCTTGAACACATGGAGACTGTTTTGTTCTAGCACAACGCACAAAGGAAATGTTTCAAGTGCAAACTAGGCAAAAGAGGTTTGTTGTGTTAATGGTTAACACAAGAAAGGGGTTTAAAAGGAAACAAAAAGAAGGTAAAGCAAAGGTTGCTGAACCTAGGGCAAATGTTGCCCTAGGTTCAGCAACCTAGGGCAACATTTGACTATGAATCATTTGAGGAATGTAGATCTTGTTTATTGGGATTATTGACCAAACCACCCTACACTAAGAGTAGTGGGAGGGCTAGTGACTTATTGGCCCTTATACATGAGATGTATGTGGACTATTAAGCAGCATTGCTAGGAGAGGATTTCGGTATTTCATCACATTCACCGGTAACTTATCTAGATATGGCTATGTCTATCTGATGAAGTCCAAATGTGAATCGTTTGAGATGTTTCGAACATTTCAAGATGAAGTACAAAATAATCTTGGCAAAACTATTAAAGTACTTCGATTAGATCGAGGTGGTGAATATTTGAGCCAAGAGTTTGATAAATCATCTCAAAACTATGAAATCGTTTCAGAGTTGACTCCACCCGGAATACCACATTGTATGGTCTGTCTGAGAGGAGGAATTGACCTTGTAGGACATGGTTCGTTCGATGATGTGTCAAGTTGACCTTCCTGTTACCTTTTGAGGATATGCATTAGAAATAATGCGGTTACACTGAATTGTGTCCCTACTAAATCGGTTCCTTAGTCTCTACATGAGATGTGGGATGAAGAAAACCTAGTTTGTCTTTCATGAAGATTTAGGTTTGCAAAGCTTGTATGAAGAGACTTATCTCCGATAAGTTAGCACCTAAATCTGACAAGGTTATTTTCGAATATTAATTTTGCAACCGCATTGAGAATAGAGTGTTTGTTTCTCTATATGGTTCGTTTCTTGAGAAATAGTTTCTCAATAAATAATCTAGTTGGAGTAAAATTAGTCTTGAATAAGTTCAAGAACCTGAAAATGACATGGAACCAAGAGTAGAGACGGAACCAAGTTCACAAGGAGTTGTGGAACCGGTTCAAGATGCACAAGTCCATCGTAGATCGGATAGGTTACGATCGATCCGAACTCAAGAAATATTGATTTCTCGTATCGGAAAGTAATAAAGTGGAAGTCATTGAGAATGACGATCCTACTTCCTATCTAGAGGCGATGTCCACTCCTAATTCGGATAAATGGTTAGGAACCATGGAGTTCAAATTACAATCCATGGTTGATAATCAAGTTTGGAACTTGATTGAGCTACCTGAAGGTGTAAGAACTAAAGGGTGCAAGTAGGTCTTTAAGACCGACATGGATGGAAGGTGTATACTTTCATGGCTAAGGTTTGTAGCAAAGGAATTTAGGCAAATTCATAGTTTTAACTATGTTGATGCTTTTTCCGCTAGTTACAATCACTACTAGAAACAGGGCAATTACCGACGAAATTTTACTAATACCGACGGAAAAACCCATTTACCGACGGAATTTAAATTTTATTTGCCGGGAATTTTTTTTTTAATTTTTGCTTAATCAGTCGGTAATGCTTTTAATTCCGTCGGTAATACCGACGGACTGTGTCCGCCGGTAAGACAGACGGACGTCGTCTGTCGATAAAAAGCCCTATAAATAAAAACTCTCCCCCTTCCTCAGCCATTTACGCCTTTAAATCAAATACCCCAATTGCCGAACCCTTGGTCTGAACCAACGTCGTCGCCGCGCCATTCGCCAATCGCCGTTCGCCGCCGTTCGCCATCACAGGTCGACTCTCTCACCGGTTAGTAATCTCTCTCTCACTCACTTTCTCTCTCTCAATTGATTTCTATCTCAATCGCTTTCTCTCTCTCACTCAATTTCTCTATCTCACTCGCTTTCTCTCTCTCTCTCTCTCTCCTTTGATAACTGTATAAGAGTTACCTTCTCCATGTAGAAGTTGCTACATAGAAAAGTGGACTGGTTTGAAGAAAGAGACAGTAGCTTCCTGATCCCCGCCTTCACCGGAGTTCAACTTTTTCGACCGTTCATCCAGAGAAAGAGAAGTGAACTGGGTTTCAAGTTTTCACTCGCTTCCGCTGTCCTTTACAAACAGGTTCCTGCACTTTCTCAAGTTTGTGTGGACTTCTTCTGTATGCTTCTCATTCTGCTTACTTATGTAGATCCAGATCCTTTAATTCTAGTAGTATCAAATATTGCTTAAAGATTAAGTAGATGCAGATCCTTTAATTCTAGTAGTATAGTTCGAATCCTGTTTAAGAACATATGTTATGCTAATATATTAATAGGTAAATTGAATTGATGTAGCCTTAAAATTTAATCTATCATTAATAAAATATAAAATCCAATTTTTTTATTTTTGAAAACAAAAAACCTTTAATTTGAAACCCTTTTGTCTGTCCTAAATTTCTTGGTCAATATTGACAATTGATTCAATTTAATGATTGAGATTAAAATGAGAAAATAACGCATTTTAAATATATTTGTGCCCTTTACATTCCTCATAAATTAATACATCATTTAGTAGAATAGATTTGATTATTATTTTTAAACATATAGGGTCAAAGCAGTAAATGGTTACTGTATTTACGTTGTTAATTTGTAACTAGCAGAGTTTATGGATCTAGTGAAGAGTATAGTCCGAAATGCATATTTTATGGTGGCTGGTCAGTTTATTTTCATTTTAAATTCTAACCCATGTTCTGAACTGTTGATTGCTTACTGCTAGGTATGTTTTTTTATTTTGGGTACAAACATAATATCGAAAATGGAACAATTATGTTTTGTGGCGGTTGAAACACATTTCTCTATGTTTGATCAAGCAGTCAACTGTTTACTCTTAATTTGTATTAGATGGCTTGTGTAAAGTCAAAGGGAGAGGGGGTGTATGTCTCAATAATGTAACAAGTGATATTTGCAATTCATATAATCGTGTATTTCGGGATGGGATAGAAGCCAACCCCAATTCTAAACCTAATGGACATGAATTGTCCTTTCATCCTAGGGAATGATATACTTTACAACAAAGAATTAAATATTAATATTTAAAATTATTCAAAATATTAATAATTTAAAAAATGTGATAGATGTGTGCGATAGAAGCCAACCCCAATTCTAAACCTAAATGAAGTGTCTTGTTGCTTTTAAGTTTGTAATCCAAATTTAGGGAATTGTAATGCGTTAATTACATCTAAACTGTTAATATATTATGAAATGCAGGAGTTAATTATGTCTGGAGAAGATCGTAGTTTGGATAATCGTAGTAATCCCGGTAGAAGGGGTGTCAGACCTCAGTTCTTAGAAGGTTTAGAACATTTCGTGGAGTTTGCTAGAGCGCATCCCCAGTGCATGTGTGATGATAAGATTAGGTGTTCTTGTAAAAAGTGTAAGAATAGAAAATATCTGAGTGTTGGATGGGTAAAGAAATATGTTTTGGAGGCAGGGTTTGTTGATGGTTACAAGGTATGGGTAGCGCACGAGGAGCGTTATGTGGTTGAAACAAGTGTTCGCAATCATCCTACTGTATCAAGTGGTCCGCCAAGGGAACCCGAACATTTGATTGATGAAGAGGAGTCGTCTGGGTTTGGATGATATGGTTCGAAATGCGGCGCGAGTTTGATTGGAAGTTGGAACCCTAATCCAACAGAGGCACCAAATCCTGTTGCAAAGAAGTTTATGGATTTAATGGACTCTGCAAATGAGAAAATTCATCCTGGTGCAAAGGCTACAGTGTTAGAGCAAGTGACTGAGCTTCTAACTATCAAGGCTGATACAAATATGAGCCAGCATACTTACGATCGTATCATGTCATGGGGACAACGGATGCTACCCGAAGAAAATAATATGGTTCACAATTTTTATGAGACAAAAAAGTTGGTGGGGCAGATCGGTCTTGGGTATGTTAAAATTGATGCTTGCAAGAATTAGTGCATGCTTTTTTATAAGGAAAATGAGGGCCTCAATTCATGTTCAATATGTGGACTTAGTAGGTATAAGCCACCATGCCGTGGTAGTGCCAAGCATAAGAAAAACGTGCCTCGGGCGCAGTTGCGTTATATGCCGCTAATTTCCAGGTTGCAACAAATTTACGCATTGAAAGAAAGCTCAGAAGCCATGCATTGGCACAAAGAGTGTCCTCGTGAAGAGGGTGTGATGACTCATCCTTCTGACGGTGAAGCATGGAAACATTTTGATGCCACTTACCCTGATTTTGTTGCGGATCCTAGAAATATAAGGTTGGGGATATGTACGGATGGGTTTTCTCCATTTGGACCAGGGGCAAAATCTTATTCATGTTGGCCTGTTATAGTCATAGTGTATAATCTTCCCCCGTGGTTATGTATGACTGATCCTTATATGTATTTGAGTTTGTTCATTCTCGGGCCTTCGAATCCAGGCAAAAACATTGATGTGTATCTTCGACCTCTGATGGATGAACTCAAACAGCTGTGGAATGATTGTATCCAGACATGGGATGCTTTCAAGTTGCAAAATTTTAACATTAGAGTTGCAGTGATGTGGACAATTAATGACTTTCCTGCTTATGGTATGATGTCGGGATGGAGCACACATGGGAGATTGGCCTATCCGTATTGTATGGAAAATACAGATTCATTCACACTTCAGTATTACAAGAAGCAGTGTTGGTTTGATTGCCACAGACGGTTTCTTCCTAGTGACCATCCATTTCGTAAACAGAAGAATGCTTTCACCAAAAATAGAGTTGAGCGTCGGGGCCCCCCTCCTCGTCTGAGTAGCGAGGATATTTTTGAGCAGGTGTATGAGGTGTCTGATGTCGAGTGGGGAAAGTTGTTTTCAAAGGATAGACCAGACGGATTTGGTAAAGACCATAACTGGATCAAAAAGAGTATATTTTGGGAGTTACCTTATTGGAAGACGAACTTGATAAGACATAACCTTGATGTTATACATATTGAAAAAATGTGTGTGACAATATTTTCAATACAGTGATGGGTTTTAAGGCCTCAACAAAGGACACAGACAAGGGTCGGCTAGACCTTGAAGCGATTTGCAATCGTAAAGATCTCAACATTATTAAAGTTAATGGAAAAGATTTCAAACCAGTTGCTTCCTTTGTTCTGTCAAGAGAGGATAAGCAACGTGTTCTGCAGTGGTTGAAAGATTTGAAACTTCCATATGGGTATGCATCTAATATTGGCAACTGTGTGAATGTGGAAGAAGGGATGGTACATGGGCTGAAAAGTCATGATTGTCACGTATTATTGGATAGGTTGCTACCCATTGCATTTAGGGACATTCTCCCTAATGAAATATGGGTTGCCCTAACAGAATTGAGTGAATTCTTCAGAGCATTGACTTCCAGCACTCTTCGTATTGAGGATATGAGAAGACTCGAAGAGAGCATTGTGGTGACAATATGCAAGCTTGAAAAGATATTTCCGCCATCTTTCTTTGATTCAATGGAGCATTTACCAATTCACCTAGCTTATGAAGCTAGAGTTGGAGGAAATGTTCAGTACAGATGGATGTATCCATTTGAACAATTTTTAGGGAGTTTGAAAAAGAAGATGAGCAATAGAGCAAAAGTTGAGGCATCTATGTCTGAATCAGTGATTGTCGATGAAATTGTGTCGTTTGTTTCAACATATTTTCACCCCGATATTGAGACAAGGTTCACTAAAGTGGGACGCAATTATGATGGGGGAGTCACTGATCCTGATGGAAAAAATTTAGTTTTTTCTTCACCTGGTCGATTCCTTGGCAATAGAAAGTGCACGCTGTGAATGTGTGCCCCAAATTTTGTGTATTTTTGGAAATTCACGCGAGTTTGAAGACAACCGGTTTAATTTGAAAAACGGAGTCGCCACGCCATTTTGATTACCTCAAAACTTTGAAAAAAAGGTTTTATGGGTTCGGAGGTTAAGTTACCCCTTGGGAAGAACGGATCGTCGTTCACCCAAGGTGCCTTGCCGGAGCAAGTCTCCCAAGATCCCATTAATCGTGCTTGCTTGCGTGCTTTCTTGTGTGCATGTGTTTGAAAATAAAGGGAGGGAATGTCCCAAGTCATCTTCCGGACGTACAAACCATTTGTTGGTTGTCGCTCGGGATTTCTTGGATTTTATGTATTCGGGATTATGATCCCGTCCTCATCTTGGACTTGTGATCATCGCGTTTTTGGACCTTGGACTTGCGTGATCGAGAGAATGACTCCCTTTATAGTCAAAGATGAGGTTCTTTAGAAAAGGAGGGTCCTTAGCCCATCAATCCTACACTTTAAGACGGTCGAGCTCATATAGATGCTTCATACTCATCTTAAGTGATAATCGGAGATATAGGGTTCAAGGTTGTTCCTTTCTAAAGAAATTATGAAACCTTTATGGAAGGAACGATGTAAAGATAGGATCTTTTACACCGGTCCGTTCCAAGGTTGCTAATGGGGACATGGGGAATGCATGTAAAAATGACATTTTTAATGAAAAGATGACATTTTTGGGTTGCAAAGGATGCATTTGATTTAAAGAAATGATCTTTATTTGCAAAGGATGCATAAAGACATGATTTTTATGCAAAGGATGCATTTTATGAAGAAATTGGAATTTGAATATGCAAAGGATGCATGAAGATTGTATTTTGAAAAGCATAGGATGCTAATTTGGGATAAAGATATGATCTTTAATGCATAGGATGCTTGAAAAAGGATTTCATATGCAAAGGATGCATTTTTATCATAAAGATTGGATTTTTATATGCAAAGGATGCATGAAGATGATGTTTTTATTGAAAAATGGGGTTTTTAGGTGCAAAGGATGCACCTTTGATTCAAAAGATTACATCTTTAATGGCAAAGGATGCCTAATGCATGCAAAGGGGGAAAGGGGGTATAAAGATATGATCTTTATGATAAACTACCAAGTCCCAAGCAAGATAATAACAATGTATGAAATGCAATGAGCAATTAGGATCACATAAAGCAATTAGAATGCAAGGTTAGGGTGTGCGAGGTTACCAATGGCTTCCTCTTCTTCTTGGGACGGAGCTAGGAGGAGGAATTGATCTTGGGATCTTCAAGGAGGAGGGAGGTAGCTTCTTGGCCTTCTTCTTCACCTTCTTGGACTTCCAGCAGCTCTTGGGAGGATTTTCTTCGTATTATGAGAGTATTATGCTTTTTGTTGATGATTAAAATGGGTAGAGGAGGGCTCTATTTATAGGCAGTCTGGATAAGGCTAATGAAGCCGTGCGGCCAGAGACCTTGAGCTAATGCAGCCGTGCGGCATTATCCCTTGTGACTCAGCATTTCTAGAAACATGCAAGGTGGCAAATTCTAGAACTTTCCTCCCAATTAAGAAAAACGTGTTTCTTAATTGGGAAGCTTCCCTTTCAGTCCATATATGATTTGGAACAGTTCCGAAATATTTCCGGAACACTAGAAAGGTCCGGGGAATTACCGGAAAACTTACCGAAATTGCCGGAAAATTTAACCGGAAGGCATGAGCCAGATTTGGGTACTTACAGAAGCCCCTCGGAAACGTCACTTGCAAGGCGAGTGGGATTGTCGATAGAAAAGGATCCGATCTGGCGAATGCCGAGACGGATTGAGAGACCGAGGTGGTCGAGTGGCTGAACCTCTGGAAGGCTACCTACGTATCCCGAGTGGGAATCAAGCCAGGACGTAGTTCGGAAAAGATCCGCTGGGGAATGGAGAAGAGAAACTGGTCTCTTGCTGGGGAAGTAGAAGAGAAAATGACCTAAGAGGTCAAGCAATTGATCCTACTGGGGATATGCTAGAAGTGACCGATGTGGTCAGATATCTAAACCTCTATGAGGGGTTACTTTATCACTGATGAGTGACAAAGAAACAGGGTGACCAAAGTGGTCGGATGGCTGGACCTTTTATGAAAGGCTACCTACGTATCCCGGAGGAATCAAGCCTTGATCGTAGTTCAAGCATCACTAGATAGTTAGGAACGATGTCTAGGATCCTTGAGAGTTTTGACAATTAATGGAGGCTGTCACCTGGTTGACAATTAATGGAGGTTGTCACCTGAAGAAACTAGAGCTTACGTCACTATCGAGGAGATAGAGGTAGCTAAAGTTGAGAGAACTTAAGCATACTTCACTATTCGTGATAGAGGTAGCTTAAGTTAGAAGAACTTGAGCGTACGTCACTATCTGGGATAGAGGTAGCTTAATTTAGGATAACTTGAGCGTACGTCACTATTCGGGATAGAGGTAGCTTAAGTTTAGAGAACTTAGCATACGTCACTATCCGGGATAGAGGTAGCTTAAGTTTAGAGAACTTAGCATACGTCACTATCCGGGATAGAGGTAGCTTAAGTTTAGAGAACTTAGCATACGTCACTATCCGGGATAGAGGTAGCTTAAGTTTAGAGAACTTAGCATACGTCACTATCCGGGATAGAGGTAGCTTAAGTTTAGAGAACTTAGCATACGTCACTATTCGTGATAGAGGTAGCTTAAGTTTAGAGAACTTAGCATACGTCACTATCCGGGATAGAGGTAGCTAAGTTTAGAGTTCTTGACAATTCGGAGGTTGTCACCTAGCGTTATCCCGTTATAACGGAATTAACGGAGGCGACTGGGAAGAAAGCTTAATTGCTTAGGAGATAAGGGATATCTTCTGAAAAGGATGTTATCTTAGTTAAAGGATAACGGGAATTGTAGGCCCAAGTGGAAAGTCCAGGGGCAAAATCGTAATTTCGCCGTAGCGAATGAGGCCGCCCGGCATGAGATGGAGGAAAAAGAAGCCGTACGGCTAGAAGTCTGTTTTTTCCAGATTATTTAAAACAGATTTGAACGGGCAATTGGGCATTACTGCCGCCCATTCCAGCCGAGGAAGAGAGAGAGAGGAGAGAATTTTTCTTCAAAATTCTTCAATTCCCTTGCTTTCTTTGATCAAGAATGGATCCGGAGGGCAATCCTATACCAAGGCAAGCAAGAAGAAACATCTCGGAAGCCGCTCGGAGGAGGAGGAAAGAGCTCGTTCGAACGGAGAGAAAGTATGACTTTCTTACGCCTCCATCGGAGCTTTATCCGGGGAGAAGAGAGCACAAATCGACGAACCCGCGATCGGTTGGGGTAAGCGTTCTTATTTGGCTCGATTCCGTCGATTTTAATTGAATTTTGATTGATTTAGGGCTTGACCCGAATTTTAGGAATTTTCTAGGATTTTCCTAGGATTTTTGAATGATTTTGAGACATTGATGATTAACCTATGAGGCTAAGAACATGCATGTGCAATTTATTTGATAAAAATAATGGGAATGACCCACTTTTTTCTCGAAAATAAAGTAAGAATGATAATTGTTTAAAGTGAGACGGAGTTCTTGCATGTGCTAGAACTAGGTCAAAATTTTGATTATCAATGAGAAAACAAGATTTTGGAAGATGAAAAGGATTCATGCATGCCACTTTTTGAAAGAATAATGCTTATGTGCAAAGAATTTTGAAAATTGTGATTTTGTGCTTTAGGAAAGCAATGGGACTTGACATGATGTGTTTCAAGTGATGAAAGACGTGTCTTTTCGTGCAAGGCATGCTAGAAAATTTTTGTGAATGCTTTTCTTTTGAAAATATGTGCATTTTTTTGAATATATGCATGCCTTTGAAAATGATGAAGGACTGACACATTATTTTTGTTGTGCTTGTCTACAGGAGAACAAGTTTAGAGGACCATCTGAGATAGCAGTCAGAATTTGGCAGAGGATGCCAGATTTCGAGAAGAATGGGGCGAACCCCAAGCGGCTGGTGCGGGCTACCGGCCTAGATTCATTCATTGAGGCTATTGGCAGGGGGATTCATATCACCTCTAAGAGCAAGGGCTTAGTCCAGGCCCTATCTGAGTTTTGGTGGGATAGCACTCATAGCTTCCATCTGAGCCGGGAGAGCCGACAAAGGACTCCCGCCGATTTCACGGCTATCACCGGGTCTACGCTCACCGGGAGGCCCGTGACTTGGAGGGACCACATCACACCCGAGGAGTTCCGAGCTTTGGTCGGGTTTGAGTTGATTCCCAAGGGGCTAGGGATGGAGACACGGAATGTCGAGGTGGCACCCGTAACCGCATACGGGACTTTGCCGTTAGCGATGTGATCGCTCAAAGAACTGCTAGAGCCTTCGTGTGGTTGATGTCAGTTGGCCACCATCTTTGCTAATTCCCGGGACTCCGGCCATGACTAGCCTCCTCGACTCTCCGGGAGGATGTAGATGGGATAGGGACGCCTCGGGGGAGAGGCCGGATTGGCGGAGCTCTACTTCTCTGGATATGTACAATGGAATAAAGCCGCCTCCATGGATTGCTTTTCCTTTGCTCTCGAGGTAGTCCCTCTTTCTTTTCTCTTTCTTTTCTTGTCTTGAGACTTTTATGCAAGAAAAATGACCCTTTTGATGTTTTGAACATGCAGTCCGGTTCTCGTGAGGTGATCGTGTTCTTTCCTTGGAACCAACAGAGCGATATCACCATCTTCCCCGCTATGATCCGCCGGAGGGGAGATGCGAGGGATAAGTTCACGGGAAAGACCCGGATCACTTTTGATTATAAGATGGTGAGGCCGGTCATCAATGTGGACGGACACGACGGAGTGGACTTCTACCCTCGGGGGTGTATCCTGAGATTTTGCTAGGAGAGGCCATTGAGGCGACGAGGCGCAGGAGATGGCCGACTGGGCCGACATGTGATGTCATATATTTGGGGGACCGTTTCTCGAGGCAAAGATGGCCATGTCCCTCCATCGACGCCATTACTCCCCATGATCCTCCAAAGACGGATGCTACCCTGTGGATTGGCAGGGCAGATGAGATAGCTAGGTACTGTGCAGTGCGTGGCCGCCGAGGAGTACTTTGACATGGATACCCCTACGCCGTGTTTGTGGAGGCCGCCCGAGGACGCCACGTAAGCCGATGAAGCCGGCGGTCACTCGTGGATATGGGGAGGATGAGCCTATCGACCCGCCGATCCCTCCCGCGCACTCCGTCTTATGTGGTCCACGGAGTTCCGAGGAGGATGAGGATTCCCGTCTCGACACTAGGGAGCCCCAAGATACCCCGCCGCCCGACAAAGACCGTAAGTATACTTTTAGGGTCTTTCCCTTTTTCACCTTTCTTTGCTTTTTGCAATTCTCGAGATTTTTCTCGAGATCTTTTCTCCTCTTTTTCTCGTGTTCCAGCCGCACCTATGACATTGGTCGTGCAACAGGGCTGGAAAGGACATGTGCCGGTCCCTTCGAGGAAGCCGGCCCGCACTTCAAAGGCGGCAGCTGACGCACAGGAGCCCGGGCGCAAGAGAAGGCATGTCTGGGGCATTGCCTACCTCATCGGCCTCGGAGTACTCTTCCAAAGGCCATGCCTCGGGGCGGGGACCCAATGCCGACATTCTGGAGCAACTGGCCGAGTACGGGCACGATAATGTCCATATGTCCGACGTGAGCGACTGTGGAGGACTTGATGAGGGAGGCTAGCGTCTATGAGCTAAGCAAAGGATGAAGAAGAGGAAGAATCGGAGGCCTAGGAGGTCTCTAGAGTGGATTTAGGAACAAAACAAACAATGGACAAATTTGATGCACACTTTGTTTATTTTTTGCTTTATTTGGGCGCCGATGGGGCGAAGACATTGTAGTAATGCTTTATTTACTTTTCTAATTTATGCTTTTTAAATTTGCATATTATCTGAGCCTTGGGGCAGTTTTTTGCTTGGAATTGGGGCTGAAACGGGGCCAAAATGATTTATGATGATATATAAATGCTTGAATGGCTTTTGAACATGTTTTTGTACAGGTCTTGGTTGAGAAAGTGGGGTGAAAACTCCCTTGGGCAGCAACTTTGGTTGCTGCAGATTTTTTTTCTGCAGATGGCAAATGAGGCCGTGCGGTTTGGTCCTGAGGGCAAATGAAGCCGTGCGGCTCACGCCCGTCTCGAACCGGTTATTTTCTGAATAAAAGCAAGGCTTGGCCATTTCATTTCATTTTCAACTTAGACTTGTCCCAATTGTTCCCAGAGCACATTTTGGACTTAAAGACACCATCTTTGGTCATTTTGCGATGGAGAAGCCCGTCAGATTGCAAAGGGGGAAGCGAGACCGTTTTCTGTCCGATCTTCAATCTTGGGTGAAGCACAACTTCCAATTTCACAAGGGGCTGCTTGATTCTTCCTTCAAGATCAAGTCTTTATGGCATTTGAGGGATCTCCCGCCCGATTGGGACCTTTGAGAGCAAAGAAGAAGGTTTTGGGACGTCCGGAGACATGTTTACTGCTTTTCTTACAACGAGATTGTCCCAACGCATGAAGACTTCCGAGCCTTGATTGGGGGTCCCGAAATTGAGGCTATATCTATTCCGCTGATCGGAGACGTGCCGGTGGCGGTAAAGCTTGCATCTTTTCGCAGATTTCTCGGGAGAGGCCGAGGGATGATGATAGCCCCTGACAGATTGACCTTTCGATATCCCGGCAGTTTGGGTCTCCGGCTATGGCTGCGACCACGGTGGCTATGGATGCCTTTATTCTCTCGCATATTTTCTCGCTTTGTTCACCGCCGAGTCCGTGGGATCTCACATGGTGGTCTCTTGGACATGGTCGAGACCGCAGTGGCCGGGAAGGACATTGTCCCACCGGGTTTTGGGAGAGACATTGCATGGCATTGACAGGATGGCTAGGGGAGACCATTTCATGAGGTTCGGGAGTCCACCGTGCCGACTTTATGGCCGCAGGAGAGGCTCGGGGCTTTGCCAGGGGGCTTTGCCGACTCAGTGCCCTTGGGTGATTTCTGAGAGGTGCACCGAGGCAACAGACCAGTGGTAGCCGGGAGCCGACGATGGCTAGGCTATCCACTTCGGACATCCGTTGGTGGATACCTCACCGGAGATTGCGTACATCAAGAGGATATTTCAGGAGTCTTATGCCGTGAGGGTTCCAGTGGTTCTCGCCGGTCATCCTTCTACATTCCCCGCTTGGTATCCAGCAGCTCGGGGCTTTACAGAGCCATCGAGCGATCGGGAGGACATCCGGACCATGGAGGTGATGCCATTGGATATGAGAGATCCAAATGCCTTTTCATTCTTCTCGAGGGCTTGGACATACACCGCTTTCCCACCCAGGGCTATCTTCGTGGAGCAGGAAGAGCACCATCTTGACCACCGTCTACTTGGGACCGGTACGAGAGGGAAATGGGAGCGACTCAGTCATTCTGGGGGAGAGACGTCGCTTTATTGGGGGCCGACCGTGACTCGAGTAGGACTCGAGGGAGACCGAGGCTAAGGCGAGTCGCCATAACCGCCGGGTGACTCCGATCGTAGATATGGAGGCTCGATACAAGAGATTGTCCGAGGTCGCTCCTTTCGACCGAGACTGAGGGAGGAAGTGCGGACTCGTGCTCGTGTAGAGAGGGCACTTATTGACACGGGTTTGGTGGAGGCTCCAGCTGAGGATACCGGAGATCGGGATGAGGGATACCGACCTTATAGAGAAGAAGAGAAAGAAAACTCGACGGGGTCGAGGTAAAGGGAAGAAGACCAAAGAAGACTCAGCGAATGACGACTGACAGATCTTTTCTTAGGATTCCCTTATTGCCATTTTGCAAACACATTAGTTTATTTAGGCATTTTTTTGTATTTTAGATCTTTGTAGCAGGTTAGCAGAGTCAAGAGTAGACCGTGCTTGAACTCATCAAGAAGTTTTTAACTTGTAATGAACAAGAAATATTATCTTAGAAATTAATCAAGACACATTTCATGGAAATTCAAATGTCTTATTGATTGGGACCCGTTTTATGAAAACTGAAATACCCTTTATTTTTTAGGACACACTTCATGGAAGCTTGATTGCCCTTTTTTATTGTTTAGACCGAACCATATATGGCTGCCTACGTTCCCCTTTTACAAGAAAGACTAAGGGGCTCAGGTCTTCGTAGTTCATTCTGGTGAACTATATTTTTTTTATGTGCAACCCTGTTTTTGCCTAGACCGCCCTTTTTAGGGTTTTCACCTAGCCGGGCATTACTCTTTTTGCACTAAGATTTTTTTCTTTTTTTTTATTATGTGCAACCCCGTCTTTTGCCTAGACCGCCCTTTTTGGGGTTTTCAAATTTAGCCGGGTATTACTCTTCTTGCACTAAGATTTTTTTTTTTTTTTTTTATTTAGACATAGTATCTTTTGAGCTTATCACCGTTGACCGGGTGGACAAAGGGATTGCCGTCCGTGTCCGCAAGCTTCATGGCTCCTCCCGATAGTATCTTCTCGCACCACATAAGGGCCGATCCAAACGGGTTCCCATTTTCCTGTGGGGTTGTCTCTCGGTAGGGGGCTTCACTTTCAACACTAAGTCACCCTCTTTGATGTCTCCGGCCTTAACCTTTTGTCAAACGCTCGGCCATCCGCCTCCGGTAGGCTCGGGTGTGTTCCATGGCTTTTAGCCTTCTCTCATCAAGCAGCCAACTCATCATGCCGGCCGCGCAACCATTCTACTTCATTGACACCAGTTTTCCAGAGGACCCTTAATGACGGGATTTCCAACTCCACCGGTAACACCGCTTCCATCCCGTAGGTTAGGGCAAAAGGAGTTTCTCCCGTAGCCGTTCGACAGACGTTCGTAGCCCTGCAGTGCCAAGTGCAGCTTTTCGGGCCAATCACGACCACGGGTGGCCATTTTCCGAATGATCCGTTCGAGCGTCTTATTAGCAGCCTTCCACGGCTCCATTAGTCTCGAGGTCTCGTACGGAGACGACTTGTGGCGAGTGATTCTCGAATTCTCGACAAAGAACCTATCGCAGCCCCTTCAAAGTGCGAACCATTATCGGAAATGATCTCGCTGGGCACCCCATATCCGCACATTATGTTTTCTTTGATGAATCGGGCAACCTTCTTGGAAGTGAGGACCTTGTAGGACTTGGCCTCTACCCACTTGGTGAAAGTAGTCGATGGCTACTAGCACAAATTCATGCCCATTGCTTCCGCCGGGCTATTTTCCCTATCACGTCAATACCCCAAGTTGCAAACGGCCAAGGAGTCGTCATGCAAGACAGTGTCATGAGGCGGGAGATGGTTGAGGTTGGCAAACCGCCGGCACTTGTCACATGTTCGGACGTGCCGGACACACCGCTTCCATGGAAATCCAAGAGTAACCCATTCCGAGGATCACTTGCATCGTGGCTCGCATTCATATGAGGACCGCAGGGACCATTGTGGACTTCGGTCATCAACTCTTTGGCCCTTTTCTTGAGTGACACACAAGAGGAGTGGTCCTTGGTACCGCTTCTTGTACAGGTTGCCTCCTAGAATGACATAATGGGAGGCCAACCTTTTCAAGGCTTGCAAGCTCTTGGCTCGACACCTTCTTTCGGTCTACCTTCTTCGTCTTTGAAAGCCGACTCTCCATCTTTGAGGAACCGGTAAATTTGATAGTACCAGTGGTTCCTTTATAGGCTCGGGTCCCGTGTCTACTTCACAAATGTAAGGCCGGGGCTTCTCTTCTACCC
This sequence comes from Adenophora triphylla var. japonica, assembly GCA_022495995.1. Classification (NCBI taxonomy): domain Eukaryota; kingdom Viridiplantae; phylum Streptophyta; class Magnoliopsida; order Asterales; family Campanulaceae; genus Adenophora; species Adenophora triphylla. The sequence continues at coordinate 303,564 of JAFEMH010001971.1, read as the reverse complement.
ACTCAAGGGTTTTATGGCTTTTCCCTCGGGGATCTCTACCAATGAGGCTAGAGTAGCTAGGGCATCTCGCGAATCTGTTCTTTTCCCTCGGCAAGTAGTGGAAGGTCACTTCTCCGAACCGTCCAAATCAACTCCTCCATACGGGCATGATACCGCCGCAGATTAGGGTCCACAGCCTTCCATTTGTTGGAAACCCGGTTGATGATCGTGGCCGAGTCTCCGTAAACTTCGAGCTCCTTGACATTCCTTTCTAAGGCAGCTTCCAAACCAAAGAATGCAGCTTCGTACTCGGCAACATTGTTTGTGGCAGTGGAAGTTCAACTTGAGGGCTATGGGTGTATGCTCATCTTTCGGATCGACCAAGCAGCATCCCGATGCCGTTTCCTCTTTGTTAGCGGCTCCGTCAAAGAATAATTGCCATCGGTTTTCGTGCTCGACCGCAAAGATCCCTTCATCTCGGGAATTGGGGTTCGTGCCCTCTCGTCCTCATTATCGGGGAAGTTCGCCAGTGTGGTCCGACAATGCTTGACCCTTGATGGCCTTTCTCGGTCACATAGTTGATGTCGTACTCGCCAAGAAGAAGGACCACTTTGCTAGACGCATCGAGAGGGAAGGCTTATCAAAGATGTATTTGATGGGGTCCATTTTTGAGACCAAATTCACAGGCGGGCTTCGCATATAATGCTTCAACTTGCCGACTACCTGCACTACCCCGCACAGTCTTTTCACATGCCGAGTAATTGAGCTCACTTCCCGCAGCCTTCCGCCGACAAAGTAAATGGCATTCTCTACCCGAGAGTCTTTCTTTTCCCGAGCAAGCATAGCCCCAACCGCCGTATCATGACAGTGAGATAGAGCGTAAGAGGTTTCTGTCTATGTGGGGGCATAGCATCGGAGGATGTACCAAGTATGCCTTAATCCGGTCAAAAGCATCCTGGCATTCTTCGGTCCATTCTCGTGTCTACGTTCTTCATCATGAGCTTGAAGATGGGCTCGCACATAGTGGTCAACTGATTGACGAAACGGCTGATGTACTGCAGTTTTCCCATAAAGCTCTTGACTTCTGTCTGGGTTCGAGGTGGTCTCATATCCATAATGGCTTTGATCTTTTGGGGGTCAACTTCAATACCTCGCTCCGTGACCATATACCCCAGCACTTTTCCCCTCGTCACTCCGAAGGTGCATTTGGCAAGTGTGGTTTAGTCTCATGGAATGTTGTCTCACCTCTCAAAGAACTTCCGCAGTCAACAAAGTGCCGCCCATCCTCGCCTTTGGAGTGGATTATCATGTCGTCTACATAGACCTCAATCTCCTTGTGGATCATGTCATGAAAAAGCGCGGTCGCCGCCCTTTGGTAAGTAGCCCCGGCGTTCTTAAGCCCAAATGGCATCACCGTATAACAAGAAGTTCCCCACGGTGTGGTGAAGGCCGTCTTTTCTTGGTCTTCCTCGGCCATCTTGATCTGGTTGTAGCTCGCAAAGCCATCAACGAAGGATTTGACTTCGTAGTTGGCAAGTGGAGTCCACCAGGATGTCTATGTTTGGCAAAGGGTAATCGTCCTTGGGCCGGCCTTGTTTAGATCTCGGAAATCCACACAACAGCCGCACCTTCCCATTGGCCTTTGGTGACGGTCACAATATTGGATAACCATGTCGGATATTCGATGACTCGATGAATCCTACCCGCAAGTAGTTTCTCAATCTCTTCTTTGACCCGTAGAGACCATTCGGCTTGATCTTCCTCAATTTCTCGCTTTACCGGCTTAGCATCTCGGTGCTAGAGGGATTCTCAGTGCTCTACTATCGAACCTGTCTAGCCCCGAGCATATCCCCGTATGACCATGCAAACACGTCGACGTATTCTCCGAGCAGATCGATCACCGTCCCGTTCAACCCCGGAAGAAGTTTCCGATTTGTGTCTCTTTAGGTTCCTCGACGGTACCCAAGTTCACACTTGTCAAAACCTCCTCGGCACTTGGGCCCGGTTTTCCTCTTTTTCTCGAAACCTGCTTAAAGATTTCTTTAGTGTATTGTTCATTTAGTGTGTTTGCATCTTGTTCAAATGATTCATTATTAATTGTTGTTAAGTTTTGAGTTAATTTATCATTTGTTAAGTTGGCAATAAGAGGATACTCGTAAAGATCCGTCATTTCATTCAAAATAAGGGGAAAGATGACATCGATTACATTTTGATAGTCCTCAGCGTGAGGCCTTCGGATGACTCAGTAGGACTCGGAATTCAAAGATTCCCGACTCGACCGAATAGACGCTACTGACTCTGGACCCTACACTACTTATTGACTCGAGGGTATTTGACAAGGGTTGGACCGGGATCTCACTCCTTCTTGCTGTTGCCCTGGGGAGTAGCAGTCTTGTCAGCGTTCTTCAGAAAGTTGGAGACTTCAAATTGATCAAAAACTTGCCGGAAATCATTGACAGGCCGGTACCGTGGAAAGATAGTGGGGGGAGATAGAGTAGCTTGATGCAATCTCTCAGCGAACTCGTCTGTGACAACTGGGCTCATTGACTGAAGAGTCTGACTCATCTTATCAATGCACCGCCGATAACTCATTTTCTCTTTACTGATCTTGGACACCACGACCTTGTCAGTATAGCCAACAGGAGGGTTGGCTTGGATAATGCTGATGAAGTCTTCTTCAGAAGGGATCTTAATTCTCCCTTAACTGGCTACGTATTCAATAGGCTTTCTGTATTCTGCTTCTAGATCTGCTAGCTTCTCATTGAACTTCACGATGGCCACAAATTCAGCACTTTCTGCTTCAAGAGGATCACTGTCCATAGGGGTATCAGGCTGGACTGTGCTTTGAATGATGGGTTCCTTGACGGGCTGTTTGGCATAACTGACATAGTAATCGAACTTGCCAGAAGGCTCCCCTAGAGTTCCGACGCTCTTGTCTCCGGCTTCATACCTTTCTTTTAATTTCTGCTGCGTAGACTTCCTCTTCTTCTTCTTTCTTGAAGGAGCGTCTTCATTAATCCATTCTTGATACTCATACTCCAGACAATCCTCACAGTCGCATACATCATACCATATATGGGGCTTGGGTTGAACTGGGATGGCCTCTCCATTGTTGACTACCATGTTGGCCATTTTGACACTGAAAAGTTGGCAAAACTGAGGATTCCGTGAGCATTCCGAGAATTCTCGCGCTAACAAGTCGCTGACCCGGTGTTCTCACCCACTTCTTTCTCGCTGCGGGAAAGGGATAGGAAAGGTTTAGACTCGGGGTAGGTGTTTAGGCTGAAGGCTCAGGCAATATGCAAATTAGAATCTTCCAGTTTACTTAAAACAGTGTCTTTTATTAATATCTATTTGGTTGGAAAAGGGGATTTGCCCTTCTTTTTCGCAACTACTCTAGATCCTAGATCAGTGGGTTCCGTCACTACGTCTATAAGCCCCTCGTATTCCACCTGTATTTCGACCTCCCAGGGTGGACAGCCCCGGGCGAGGGTCCTATAGGGCACGCGGATCCCACCGACCGAGAGTAAAGAACGCTCCTAACGGGTCTAGCGGGTCATAGGACCTTTTAACGCACGAGCGATGCGGATTATAGTCAAGGCAATGCCGGGAAAGTCTCGTCTTTCTGCTTTGATGGAATTTTGGCAGAATTTCGCTTGAGCGAATGACGTTTTGACTTTCGGTAATGTCCGAGAAGATAATAGGCATGGGTCGGGCGGCAAAAGCCGGATGACACAGTGTCACATTGAACTTCGTTGCATACGCCGGGCGTGAGTTAGAATCGAAGTCAATGCCGGGTCAAGATCTTGCCAATTTTTCCTTGTCGGAATTTTGTCAGAGCTTCGCTTGAGCGAAAGATCTTTTGATTTGTTGGCAAAGACTCGGTCTTGACTCTTACGCATTCCGTGCGGGTCAAGGTCAAAGTCAATGTCGGAGTCAAGATCTCGCCAATTTTTCCTTGTCGGAATTTTGGCAGAGTTCCGCTTGAGCGAAAATCTTGGCTTCCGTTATGAACTAAGGCTTGACCTTTACAAGGGTATGCAACTGAGCTATATGACACGGACTAGACCAAAAACCAACCAAAAGTCACGGTTTTTTGAAACGTGTGACACGGACTGTGCATTGGTCGACACTGGCTTCCATGGGGAGGTTGGGATGATTCCGTGCGCGCCCGGAAGCATCGTAAGGTTGTCCGTGATCGCACTGGAACCACTTCGGGTTTGAAGGACGTGCGTGCAAAGTGTACAGGATATATCAGGTGCGCGTAGTGTGCGGTCTCCTAAAAATGTTCCTTTTTGAGTTAAAACAGAGATTTTCATAAATGTGTTTTAAAGGAATGATTTTCGGGACGGGGAAAATGCAACACGTAAGCACGTAAATTTTCTGGGAGCCCCAGTCAGCCATGGAGCTGAGTAGCCCCAAGCTGCTAGGACCCAGATTAATCATGATTTTTCTCGGTGGAATTGCCACCGAGGTCGCCCTGGTCGAATCCAAGGAGGATTGAGCCGTACGACTGCATGGATCAATTTTCCAGGTTCCACTCCTTTGCTATTTTTCGGGTTGTTTCCCGTTCAAAGTATGCACAGATTCCAAGATGCAAATGATGCAATGCAAGGTAAAGAAAGCAAGCACGATTAATGAAATCGGCGACGAGAGTCTAACCCGCTCAAAGGGAAAAGCTTTCTTATTATTTTTTTTTTTCAAAATTTTCTCGAAAAGGGATACTGGTACGTGGGATTGTTAAACCACCGGTTATCCCAACTCCCACATCATGGAGTGTACAGGAAGGGTAAGTGGTTTCCACCTATATACCGAGTATCGATTTTTGTTTTGAAAATAAAGCTTTTCTCCTTTGGGATGTCCCCAGCAGAGTCGCCAAACTGTGAATGTGTGCCCCAAATTTTGTGTATTTTTGGAAATTCACGCGAGTTTGAAGACAACCGGTTTAATTTGAAAAACGGAGTCGCCACGCCATTTTGATTACCTCAAAACTTTGAAAAAAAAGGTTTTATGGGTTCGGAGGTTAAGTTACCCCTTGGGAAGAACGGATCGTCGTTCACCCAAGGTGCCTTGCCGGAGCAAGTCTCCCAAGATCCCGTTAATCGTGCTTGCTTGCGTGCTTTCTTGTGTGCATGTGTTGAAAATAAAGGGGAGGGAATGTCCCAAGTCGTCTTCCGGACGTACAAACCATTTGTTGGTTGTCGCTCGGGATTTCTTGGATTTTATGTATTCGGGATTATGATCCCGTCCTCATCTTGGACTTGTGATCATCGCGTTTTTGGACCTTGGGACTTGCGTGATCGAGAGAATGACTCCCTTTATAGTCAAAGATGAGGTTCTTTAGAAAAGGAGGGTCCTTAGCCCATCAATCCTACACTTTAAGACGGTCGAGCTCATATAGATGCTTCATACTCATCTTAAGTGATAATCGGAGATATAGGGTTCAAGGTTGTTCCTTTCTAAAGAAATTATGAAACCTTTATGGAAGGAACGATGTAAAGATAGGATCTTTTACACCGGTCTGTTCCAAGGTTGCTAATGGGGGACATGGGGGAATGCATGTAAAAATGACATTTTTAATGAAAAGATGACATTTTTGGGTTGCAAAGGATGCATTTGATTTAAAGAAATGATCTTTATTTGCAAAGGATGCATAAAGACATGATTTTTATGCAAAGGATGCATTTTATGTAGAAATTGGAATTTGAATATGCAAAGGATGCATGAAGATTGTATTTTGAAAAGCATAGGATGCTAATTTGGGATAAAGATATGATCTTTAATGCATAGGATGCTTGAAAAAGGATTTCATATGCAAAGGATGCATTTTTATCATAAAGATTGGACTTTTATATGCAAAGGATGCATGAAGATGATGTTTTTATTGAAAAATGGGGTTTTTAGGTGCAAAGGATGCACCTTTGATTCAAAAGATTACATCTTTAATGGCCAAGGATGCCTAATGCATGCAAAGGGGGAAAGGGGGTATAAAGATATGATCTTTATGATAAACTACCAAGTCCCAAGCAAGATAATAGCAATGTATGAAATGCAATGAGCAATTAGGATCACATAAAGCAATTAGAATGCTAGGTTAGGGTGTGCGAGGTTACCAATGGCTTCCTCTTCTTCTTGGGATGGAGCTAGGAGGAGGAATTGATCTTGGGATCTTCAAGGAGGAGGGAGGTAGCTTCTTGGCCTTCTTCTTCACCTTCTTGGACTTCCAGCAGCTCTTGGGAGGATTTTCTTCGTATTATGAGAGTATTATGCTTTTTGTTGATGATTAAAATGGGTAGAGGAGGGCTCTATTTATAGGCAGTCTGGATAAGGCTAATGAAGTCGTGCGGCCAGAGACCTTGAGCTAATGCAGCCGTGCGGCTTTATCCCTTGTGACTCAGCATTTCTAGAAACATGCAAGGTGGCAAATTCTAGAACTTTCCTCCCAATTAAGAAAAACGTGTTTCTTAATTGGGAAGCTTCCCTTTCAGTCCATATATGATTTGGAACAGTTCCGGAATATTTCCGGAACACTAGAAAGGTCCGGGGAATTATCGGAAAACTTACCGAAATTGCCGGAAAATTTAACCGGAAGGCATGAGCCAGATTTGGGTACTTACACACGCGCATGCTAAGCAAAAAAGAATTAGAAGCGGCTAAACTCTATATTCTCCTTAACTGTGCTGAGGTCGAGGACTACTTGAAGTAAGCATTCTTCATTTTGTATTAAGTAATGTTAATCCTAATAACTTTAATATGAACTAAGCAACTTTATGTTCTCCTTGAATGCAGTATGTTCAAAGAACAGGCTGGAGACATTGCGCCTGAATTGATTTCAATAAGGACAGACAACGAATTTCCCTCCTGGTTTAATAATTATGTAAATGCCAATTCATTAATTCAATGTTTTTAATAGAATTTGAAGTATGAGTTTTTTACTATCTATGTGTTTTTATTTAGATTTTGAACAACCGTGGAGATGCAAAAGCTGCGAGATTACAAGCATTAGCACACGGTCTGTCCTTAAAAGTGAATGTATATAAGGGATATTTTGTCAATGGCTACGTATTCCACACCGAAGAATATGGCCAAACGAAATCAACTTGGAATAGCGGGGTCAATCTCAAAGGAAATCTCGATTATTATGGCATATTGAAAGAAGTTATTTAATTGGAGTACTTTTTTGGAAATTCTATAGTTCTTTTCAATTGTGAGTGGCGAGACGCTGAGCGAGGCATTATCAAACATGGCACTTTTGATTTCGTTGACTTAAAGCATTCTTCTAGGCATAATGGTGATGATGTGTTCATTCTTGCATCTCAAGCACAACAGGTGTATATGACCCCCTACCCCCGTCGACGAAGAGAGTCTAGCAGATGGTGGGCCGTATGGCAAAACCAAAGCAAGAAGCACTTTTGATATACCATTGCGTGCAAAAACTTCTACTTCAAATATTGATTCATCATTAAATGATTGTTATCAGGAAGAGGAAATGCATATACCTCCGATTATTTCCTTGAATGATAATGTCGAGGATGAAGCATTAATGGCCAAAAACATCCGTCCACTAGGGGAGGAAGTCACTTTCAATGAAATTGAGTATGACGATGTGGAGGATGAGGAAGGAGAAGGGTATATATCTGGGTCCGATGATGAAGATGGGGAAGAAGACGACGACGAGGAAACTAGTGAAGAAGAAATTGAATTTTGTAGTGATACTGATCAAGATTGATAGTGAATGAATCAATTTTGTTTTAATTCAGATAATGTTTTGTATATAATGTTTACATTTTATAATTGTAGTCTAAACGAATGCTTGCTACTATTTAAATTTTGTAGTGATACTGATCAAAATTGATAGTGAATGAATCAGTTTAGTCTTAATTCAGATAATGTTTTGTATATAATGTTTACATTTTATTATTGTAGTCTAAATGAATGCTTCCTACTATTTAAATTTTGTTCTACTTGATTCATTTTTTGTCTACATATTTTATATTCTAGTTTAGATATGTCTGATCGAGGTGGCAATCGTTCAAAGAGAGAGAAGGTTGCGAGTTTTGTGCATCGTCTTGTTTCACCAAGGACGGGAGGGAGGGGCACTACTTCTGGTTCTGGACGTAGTGATGATGATGTGATCAGTCCAGATATTGAGAGCTCTAGTGTTCTTGTTAGGGAGACTAGTGAACCATCCGGGCGGGTTATTTTGGACATAAATATTGATGAGGAAGGAAAAATGGAAATTTCTATCTCTCCCAGTGGCCAGTAAGTATTATTTAATTGTAAATGTCATATATTTAAATGTCAACTCATTATTTATATTATTTCTATGTTACATTTAAAAGCTATACATTGATTCTATTGTCTTTTTATTTGTATATATATTGATATATTGTTTTTTAATTAATATCTTAATAGGTTTATACATGGTGGTTGTCGAGACCCTGCTCGATGGTTTAGGGATTTATTCAGTGGGTATACTTTTGAGGAATTATATCCCACACCAAAATCAATATCAAAAGATGTGTATGATATCTGGTATAGCCAGTTTCGGATAAAATTACTCAATTCTCTTTCCTTTGTAAATTTGTAGATCAGTCCCATGTTCATTTTTATGTTCTAATTTACGCTTAATAATTAATTAGCAACAACTATTTTAGTCCCTGTTTATTTAACTACTTTTACTATTTTTGTAGCACATACATTCATGCCCCGGGTGCTCAGAAATTCAAATATAGAAGGCTTTCAAGCAATTAGTTGCTAAGCGATACGCTGGTAAAGTCTATGACATGAAAAAAAAGTAGCAAAAGGATGGTTTGCCTCCAGCTAATTTCTCGAATAGTGCATGGGAGCAGTGGGAAGCCTATTGGGCAAGTGAATTTTTTTTAAAAAAATCAGAAATAGCAAAGAATAATAGGAACTCACAAGAGGCGCGGGGGAGTTTACACACAGGAGGATCGATTAACTTCAGCGAAACTTGGTCCCGAATGGTAAACTTACTTAATTTACTATCCGTTTGTAAATTAAGCAATACTCTATTTGATTCATATATTGTTATTATTTGATGAAATTTTGAAGTTTTAATTTTTTTATATGTTAAGCGAAAGAAACACGAAGATGATCAGGCTGATGCAGCTGTTGTGTTTATGGCTACGCATACTGCGGAGGCTCCTGATGGCTCAGGGCTACAATGGGTTAACTCTTATTACCAGAGCCTTTATGTAAGTGTTAATAGTATTTTCTATTAGTAAAATATAAATTATTGAGTTAAAGAAATATTATTTTCTACCATAGTGTATAATGTTTTTTTTTCAGGAAGAGTATGATAGGCATGCTCGTGACGAGGCTATTGAAGAAGGAAGTATGGAGCCTGAGAGCACCGAGCGCCCGCCTTTCGTGAAAAGCTTTGGACGGCCATTGTCATCCGAGACAAGCAACCAAAGGGAGATCACTTGCCTGGATTCGGAGGACATGGTGCTGGGTATTTTAACATGCCATTCCGCAACCCTACTACGCAGTACTTTTCTTCTTCTTCCTCCGGCAGCCAGCATGTGGATCAAGAGGGGTTCGATGATCGGGTTCAGAGAGAGGTTCAAAGGCAAGTGGAGCAGATGCATAGCCAGGTACAGAGCCATATGGAGAGCATGTTGGAGGAACGTCTTAGGGAACGTGAAGAACTTATGTAAATCCAGTTGGAGCAGCGCATGGAAAGCTGGGCTTTGAGCAGACGCAAGATGCAACAATACATGGCCACCATGAAATTGCAACCACAGCAACCTAATAGCATTAATGCCTCTGCCTCATCAGTCGGTCAATACCTTAGGCGAAGTGGTGGTAGCGGTAGCGGTAGCGGTAGCGCTTGTGGTCGTGGTCGTTAAACTTGAATTTTATTTGACATGTAATCAAACAAACTTAAGTAGTTTTAAAACCCTCCCCTTTCCCTTTCCCTTTCCCTTTCCCTTTCCCTTTCCCTTTCCATTTCCCCCTTTCCCCCTTTCCCCTTTCCCCTTTTCCCCTTTCCCCCTTTCCCCCTTTTCCCTTTCCCTTTCCCTTTCTATTTCCCCTTTCCCCTTTCTCTTTTCCTAACCAGTTTCGCTTGATTTGGATGGTTGTTGTTGGATACTTGTATTTTATTTGATGTTCAAGCGAAACAGGTTGTTTGTGTTTGTTTGTAATTGTTGAGATTTGTTTAAAACATGTTGTTTGAACAAGTTACAGCCTTTTACAGGTGGTTTACAAATAAAATAGATTTTTTATTTAAAATCTGGACAGATTACCGACGGAAATTTCCATCGGTAACTTTAAAAAAAAATATATCAAACCCATTACCGACGGACGGGTCGCCGGTAATCTATTGTCATTATCGACGGACCCTAATCCGCCGGTAATTCTATATGATTACCGACGGACAATCCGTCGGTAAATCTTAAGATTTCCGACGGATATATCCGTCGGTAATTCTCCGGCAATAACTTTGGCGATCGGCCGGCGTACTTCCTTGCCGACAAACGGTTTTCGGCGGAATTTTTGGGTTTATCGACGGACGGGCCGCCGGAATTACTGTTGGAATTGGTCCGCCGGTATTACCAACCACTTTTTACCGACGGAATCCGATGGACGAAATCCGTCGATAATGACCATTTACCAATTACCGACGGAAATGGACAATTACCGACGGATATTTCTGTCGGTAAATGGTCAGTTTCTAGTAGTGAATGCCGAAGTCTATTAGAATTTCAATTTCCATAACCACATATTGTGAATATGTGATATGACAAATGGATGTCAAACGGCTTTCTTAAATGGAAAGATTCTTAAGGATGTGTATAGTACACAACCCGAAGTTTTGTCGATCCAAGGAATTCTAATAAAGTATTATGTTGCAAAGATCCATAAGATGGGTTGAAGCAAGCTTCGAGGAGTTGGAATCTTCATTTTGATGAATCGGTCAAAGAGTTTGACTTCATCAAGTACGAAGATGAACCTTGTGTATGCATGAGATTCAGTGGGAGCGTAGTATTATTTCTATTGTTTTATTACAATGATATCTTACTCATTAGAAAAACAAAGTTCCGACACTTAAGACTGTCAAGTATTGGTCAAGGAAAGGTTTCTCAATGAAAGATATGGGTGAAGCCGCTTACATCCTTGGCATCAAGATCTATAGAGATAGATCTAAAAGGATAAATTGGTTTGAGTCAAAGTACTCACATTGACAAGGTTCTTAGAAGAATCTAAGAAAGGTAACTTGTCAATGGGTCATGGTATTACTCTTAGCAATACTCATTGTCTTATGACAACTGATGAGCAAAAGAGAATGAATGAAGTTCCATATGCTCCGGCATTTGGATCTGTCATATATACCATGATTTGTACTAGGCCTGACGTCTCGTATTCTCTAAGCATGACGAGTCGATACCAATCTGATCATGTTGAGAACCATTGGATGGCAGTTAAGACGATCCTTAAAGTACTTAAGAAGAACTAAGGATACGTTCTTAGTATTTGAAAGGTTGGAAGTTAATCTTGTTGTAAGGGTTACACACATGCTAGCCTCCAAACTGACAAAGTTAAATTAAAATCGCAATTAGGATTTGTGTTTATGCTTAATAGAGGTGCGATTTTGTTGGAAGAGTTCCAAGCAGAATACCGTAGCCGATTCTACAATTAAAGCCAAATATTTAGCAGCATTCGATGCAGCTAAAGAGGCACTTTGGATCAAAAGTTCATTTAATATTTTGGAAATGTTCCAAGTATTACTAATCGGTAGAACTTTGTTGTGACAATTGTGGTGCCATTTGTGCAAACAATGAAACCAAGGTCACATCAGCGATCCAAACACATACTTAGATGTTTTTCGAGAATTCATAAGAATGAGAAGACGTTAATATATGCAAAGTATCAACCGATGATAACATTGGGAATTCACTTACAAAGACCCTCGCACAGGCAGAAGCATGATGGTCATGTTAGGTCCATGGGTATTCGATATATAGATGGAGCCTAGTGCAAGTGGGAGATTATTGGTGTAATGCCCTAGGATTTAGTTATGTTAACTTAAACCGTTATGTATCATCTTTATCATTTATTATAGAGAAAGTTTATTTAGTTCATTATATGTTTACATGTTTATTACATTGAACTGCGTCCCTAGTTGTTGTGAACAACTAGAATAAGTTGGTAATGGATAATCATGGATATGATTATATGCATGGAGATGTACATTACACTTATGGGTACTTGCTAGAGAACGAGTACTGGCCTTGACCTACTTATGAGATTTATGACATGGTCTGTTGTCATGATTAAATCTCATGATAGTCGTGTCATTGAAATCCTTCATACCTGAGATTATCATCGTCTTCCACATGATGAATGTAGTGTTTAATGTAGTCTAACACTATCTTTAGTTGGATAGCAATAAGGGCTATGTTAGCACGATTGGATTCTTGTAGGGAAGAATGATAAGTCAAGATGGGATTTGTCCCTCTTATGAAGAGAGATGTTAGCTTGTGCCCCTCGATGAATAGTGTTGATGAAATGTATGGCCATACTCAAGAGATTTGATAGAGATCAAATGCACTTGGATTATCAGCATATTCAGGAATCGAGAAAGCACTAAACAAGATGAGTTGACATGGACCATGACTTATGTTCAATTTGACATAGTGGACAAAGGGATTGTGACATTTGATCTATCGGGAAAATCAAGCTTTAATGTTATATTAATTGGGTGGATATAATGGTTTGCTAGAAACCACTTATATTTTGTGATGTCGATGTTTCGAATCACTGCCAACATAAATATAATTCCTATTGGGTCACACACAAAGAACGAATTTGATCATTGGCTGAAAATTGGAGATTTTGGGTTCTGGCACGACTCGTGACCAGGAGCACGACTCGTGCCCTGGGTCAAGACTAGTGCCAAGGGCCACGACTCGTGACAAATACAGAACGACTTCGTTTTGGGGCAAACAAGGTTGACACGTGAAAATATTGACTATGTGGGATTGGGCACGACTCGTGCCCGACCAAAAACAGTTCGTACATATGTCTCCTTGTTTCAATAGGTTTTGGTTTGGACTTGGTTTCTCCCTAAGTGTTAGGGATTTATATTTGATATAAATATAAACCATTGAGCAACCAAAAACCTCTCTAAGCCTAGGGTTTATGAAACTCTAAGTTTTGATCTAGATTATGAATCTAAGATAAAAAACAATCCAAGTAAATTCCATATTATTAGTCGTTGATTATTGAAAGGTGTTTCAATAATTGGAAGGATCATCTAGCAATCCAACAAGAAGCATTCTTGGTTCGTTCGCGTGTGGATCACCATTAGAGGGAGGTTACTTTATCTCCTAAAGCTTGAAGACCTCCATTGTTGATTCATCACCAAGGTAGAACAAGAAAGAAGAAGATCCAAGTTTAATCAACGGTTCAAAGATTCGAAGGTTGTTCATCGATTCAAATAAGATTTGAATCCAAGATCCATTTTCGAAAGATCAACATAATCGTATTAAGGTATGTAAATTCTATTTCATGGTTTTAACTATTCATGTTAGACGGAATAAAGGACTAGGGTTTTGTTGTTATTTTTAAGTCTTCCGCTGCGTTTGTAACCCCAAAACCCAACATAAACAACCAAAATAATCCGTGTACTATCTGAATACAACCAAATTGACCTGCGTACTATCTAAACTACCAAATTAACTTGCGTAATATTTATAAATTAACCAAATCAACCTAAATCGTTAGTAGATATTAACAAATGATAATAATTTAATGGGTATTAGTCATTGAACCTTTTTTTTTACTTAAGAATCATTGAACTTTTGTTTCAGAGGGGTGAAAATGTAAGGTTTTCCAAAATTTAAACTATTGGCTTCTGAAGGGATTACATAAATATAAGTATAAGGGGGCTAAGATTAAAAATATTAGTCAAATATAGAAAACCCAAATAAAAATTTTTAAACCTAGATCTAGATCTGTTCTACACTTTTCATTAGAGCTGTCAATATGGGATGGTGGAGCGGGGCGGGCCCAACCCGCCTAAACCCGCCACTACTAAAAGGGTCGGGCCGGGGCGGGCCAAATTTCTGTTGAGCTGGAAATATGTCAACCCAACCCAACCCACCTTGGGTTGGTGGGCCAAGCCAATAAATGCAATTTTATCACGAACTAGGATTTAACTCTAGAAAATCAGTCATATTTTCGAGATATTACAAGTTTAAACATCAATCGAGCTCAAGAAACACTTAGAAACTTCATGCCGAGGATATTTTGGCACTTAAATGAATGCATGATAGGAAATTGATGTCTCTACCATACAGATAATAGTTAAAAGAACAAATGCATGTTAAATGAGCAAGCCCATAATTAAGGTATTGCAAGCACATTAGAGAGACTAAAAAGAACTCACATACGTTCCAACTACCCGCGATTAATAAAGAATCCATCATGTTTTATGGCCGAGTTGTCAACCTGGAAATACTCGTCCTGCAGAGCAGAGCTATCAATACGGGCTGGAGGGGCGGGCTGGCCCAAATTCTCGGCAGGATGGAAATACGTCAACCCAACCCACCCCTATTGCATGGCGGGGCTGGCTGGCCCGATGGGCTCAACCCAAATTGATGGCCCTACTTTTCATTGTTAGTTGTTGATGCTTCTTCAATCTCATTGCTCCCCACCGTCAGGCCCGTCTCAATATTTGTAGGAGTCCTATGCCAAATGTGAATATGATGTCCTTAATATATACATATAAAAACAGTACACAATAATTTAGTTTTGGTAATAAAATAAGAAAATAAAAAAATAAAAGTAAAATTTCCTGAAACAAGTAAAAGGAAAGAAAGTTAACAAAGGCAGGCAAAGGAAAAATAGGCTTCAAATTCCCATGAAAATCGTGTGGGGTGATTTGATCCCAGCCCCTGAAGGAACATAAAAATAAAGTTATTCAACCAAGATAAATGTAGGGGCGTGCACGGGCCTAAAGTCCACGGGCTTTGGCAAAGCCCGGTATGAGCCCATTTTGTTGTGGGCTTCAATTTCAAGAGCCCAACATAGCGGGCTTCATGCGGGCTCAAATTAACGGGTTTTTGCGGGCTTTAAACGGGCATTAAGCGGACTCGGACTTGACGGGTTTACAAATTAGATGTTGTAAGTCAAATGATTGTCGCCTTTGCCTGAATTCACTAGAATCTGGTTCCTCACAATGTGTTAGTACTTAGTGTTGTGTTTTCCTACGAAATTGATACCCACTTTTATCACAACTAATTTCCTAATTTGTGTACGTACAATTGTTCAGTTAGTACCTCAAATAGTTAAAATTGTTCAGTTGGACTCAAAACAATTTTTCAGTTTGTGAAAATTTTCTGCAACTATTAGTTTGCTTGCACAGTAGTTGTTTGGCCATTATCTGTTATTTAGCATTATGCATTTCATTAGCACTGTGAAACAGAAATATGAATAAGCATCTAGATAGTACATTGATCCAGTTGAAATATCTGATTTATTAGCCTCTGTTGCTACAACTACAAGTCCATGCATTATAGGTGTTTTGAGTCTTTTGGCTTTGTGAGTGTTAAATTTATTAAATATATAAATTACAAAACAACATAATTTTGAAAGAGACGGGCCAGGCCGGGCCCTAACGGGCTGTAGAACAATAAGAGTCCGATCTCAGCCCGAGCCCGTAGGCCTTCAAGCTGTCAAGCCCAGCAGGGTTGAAAATATTGCAGGCGCGGGCCTTGCGGGCCGGGTTTTTGCGGCCCTTGCGGGCTTTGCGGGCCGATGGGCGGGTTTGCACACCTCTAGCTAAATGCATTACATGTTACATCATCACGTTTAAATTTATATATTATTACTAGAAGTAGTATTTGATAAGGTGAGTAGTGTGCCATGGGTGCTTCAACTTCTCACCATCTGGATGAGCAATCATGTAAGTCCCTTCCTTGATGATTCGAGTGACAATGTAGGGATCCCAGTTGGGAGATAGCTTCTTCTGTTGGGTTCTCCTTCATGTTGCCTCGATCTTTCTTAACACGTGGTCACCCACTTGGAATGATCTCGTCTTCACCTTCTTGTCGTGGTAACTCTTTGTTTTTTGCTTGTAGTTGACCATCCACAGATAAGCTGTATCTCGCTTCTCGTCAATCAGATCCAGGTCGATCAGTCTGTTGATGTCGTTCTGCTCTTGATCAAAGAATACTACTCTGGCTGTAGGAAATCGCAACTCAGCTGGAGCCATGGCCTCTGACCCGTATGCTAGAGCGAATGGGGTTTCCCCCGTAGGCCCCCGAGTGGTTGTGCGAACTACCCAAAGAGCAAGGGGGAGTTCGTCCAACCAGTTGCTACGTTGACCTACCAAGCCCGTCTTAAGTGAGGATATGATGAGCTTGTCCGCTGCCTCAGCTTGCCCATTTCCTTGAGGGTAGGCAACAGATGACTTCCAATGCTTGATCCCTACTCGATTCATTTCTTCTTCGAAAGCCAGGGAGAATTTTAATCCATTATCTGATACTATAGCTCTAGGGATCCCAAATCGACACCAGATGAAGTCATGTATGAAGTTGATAGCATTTTCCTCTGTGATGCGAGCTAGTGGTTTTGCTTCGACCCACTTGGTGAAATAATCAATGGCGACAATCACATACTTGCAGTTTCCCCGGGTGGGAGGGAAGGGTCCAATTAAGTCAACGCCCCACATATCAAACGGCCAAGCAGCGATCACTGGAGTTTGCTCGGTCGTAGGCAGATGAGGCAGGTTGGCAAACCTTTGACATTGGTCTCATTGTTGAACGAAATCATGAGTGTCAGATCTCATGTGTGGCCAGTAATACCCCAAAGTGATTAATTTGTTGGCTAGAGTTCTGGCCCCCGGGTGTCCACCACACACTCCAGTATGCACCTCGTGCATTAACTGAGTAATTTCTTGGGGGTGAATGTACATAAACAATGTCCTAGTGTATGATCTTTTGAACAGCATGCCTCCTTGGATAACATATCTCGGAGCTTTCTTTTTGATAGCTCGAGCTTTCTTCTCATCCTCAGGGAGCTCGCCAGTCTCCAAGTATGCCTTCATATCTTCGATCCAACACTTGTTATAGACCCAATTTCTCGAGGTGTCCTCTACGCATTGAATCTTGACCCTTTCATATGCTGGATTCTCAAGGTAGGAGATGGGCTCTTCATGTGGCTCATCTGTAGTAGCTAGCTTCGAGAGTAGTTCGGCTAATTCATTGTCTTCTCGACCAATCCTCTGAATTTCCCAAAACTCCAAGTCTTTTATCATCTCCTTTACCAGGTCGTAGTATTTGATCAGAGTCGAGTTTAGCACCTCATATTCCCCTCGGAACTGGTTTACTATTATCTGGGAGTCGCAATATGCCATGATTTTGGTTGCTCCAAAGCATTTGGCGTACTCGATGGCCGCTACCAAAGCTTCGTACTCTGCTTGGTTATTAGATAGGCTTAAAACTTAAACCTCAATGCTTCCTCATAGACTGTCCCAAACTCTGGTTCGATCAGTACTATCCCAGCTCCACTAACATTCTTTGTTGATGACCCATCTGAGTAAACTTTCCAACAGTCGTCTGGTAGACAAGTGACGGGCTGGGACTCCTGCTTTTTTCCCTTAGCTTTCTCCTTTTGAACTCGCACCTCGCTATCTTCCTTGGTGAACGTTAGCTCGACCAAGAAGTCTACCAAGGTTTGAGCCTTCAACGCCTTTCGAGGTCGATACTCGATGTCAAATTCTGTGAGAGCAATTGACCAATTGAGTAGATGACCTGAACTTTCTGGCTTATGAAGAATTTTTCTCAAGGGCGCATTCGTGAGCACCACAATAGGATGAGCTAAAAAGTAAGCTCGCAGCTTTCTCGAAGCTACGACTAAGGCATATGCGACCTTCTCTACATTGTAATACCTGCCTTCAACATCTGATAGGGCCTTGCTAACATAGTATACGGGCTTTTGGAGCCCTTCCTCTTCTCAAACTAAGACTGCTGCAACTGATTGATCGCCCACAGACAGATATATAAATAAAGTCTCTCCAGTAGTCAGGCTGCTTAATAGAGGAGGAGTAGCGAGGTACTCCTTAAGTTGTTGGAACGACGAATGACATTCGGCCGTCCACTCAAAAAATTTTGTCCCCCTCAAAGATTTGAAGAAGGGGAGAGACCTTTCTGCCGACTTGGCTATGAAGCGACCTAGGGCTGCCACCCTTCCATTAAGTCGTTGGATCTCCTTTATACTTGTGGGCTCCTTCATGTCGACTAGAGCCTTGATCTTCTCTAGATTGGCCTCAATACCTCACTGGGACGCCATAAAGCCAAGAAATTTGCCCGCTGCTACTCCAAATACGCATTTGCTTGGGTTAAGTTTCATGTCGTATGCTCATAGATTGGCAAACGTTTCCTTTAGGTCGACCACGTGACGTCCGGTCTTTGTTTTGATGACCATATCGTCAACGTAGGCCTCCATGTTTCGGCCAATCTGTGAATCAAAGACTTTTTTGACCATACGTTGATAGGTCGCTCCTGCATTTTTTAACTCGAATGGCATCATATTGTAGCAGTAGATGCCACCAGCAGCTTGGAACGCCGTCTTCACAATGACATCCTCATGCATCTTGATCTGATGATAGCCTGAATAGGCATCGAGGAAGCTGAGGGTGGAGTGTCCAGCAATAGAGTCAACAAGCTTGTCGATCCGAGGTAGAGGATAGCTGTCTTTTGGGCAGGCAAGGTTAAGATTGGTGAAGTCGACGCACATTCTCCATTTGCCGTTGTATTTCTTCACCATGACCACATTAGCTAGCCAGGTTGTATGTGTAGCCTCCTTTATGATACCTGCACTCAAAAGCTTTGGTACTTCGAGTTTTATAGCCTCCTCTTTGTCGCGAGTGAAGCTTCTCAATTTCTGGGGTCTAGGTTTTATGGTAGGGTTGACCTCCAGCCTGTGAACCGTGACCTCTTCCTTGATCCCCTTCATATCTTCTACTCGCCAGGCAAAAACATCGTTGCTTTGTTTGAGTAGCTCGACAATCTCTAACCTTTCTTCAGGTGACAATTGCTTTTCAATCTGAATTTTCTGTTCGGGATAGGAAGGATTTGTGATCACTGCTTCCAACTCGCCTACAACCTCTAGCTCTGGACCATCTCTGAATTGTAGTGTCTCAATGATGATCTCCCGAACCCTCTGTCTTTCCTTGTCCCCCAAGTAGGGAGCTTCTTCAGCTATCATGCCATCCAGCTCATCTGCAATCTCACTGGTGGTGGCCCCCGAGTTATTGTCGACTTGGAGGCATTGCTCGCCTATGAAGACTTGGTCGACCATAATTGTATCTGGATCGACCGTTGTGAGTGTGGAGGGACGTGTCGACTCTGTCATGACTTCGTCATGCGAGCGATAGGTCTTCTCCTCTACGCAGGTGATCGTAGATAGTCGAGTAGTTTTGGTGACCGACTGAGACAGCTTTAGGTATCCTTCCGCAGTTTCAACCTCTAGCTCCCTCTTCTTTCTTTCTCGAAGGATATGATCAAGGTATGCTTGAGTTGTGCCTTGTACATAGCCGACTCCAGCTGGCGTGGGGAATTTAACTCGCTGATGGGGGATTGAAGCCACCATTCCAAGTGCGACCTGACCAGGGATGCCAAGAATAGCAGCATAATCACTATTCACATCAATGACAATAAATTTTACCTTGGAAACGACCCTGCAAGGGTGTTGGCCTAGGTCGACGTCTAGCTCGATCTGTCCTTTGGCATCAACCCGGTGGTTGGTGAAGCCCTCCAATCTGCCATCATATCGCTCGAGCTGCTCACTCGAGAGACCCATCTCCTGGAATGTTTTGTAGAACAGAATATCCTTGCAGGCCCCCGTGTCGACCAAGAGTCTGCTCGTCGTACATCCATCAATTAGTCCTGGGATGACGAGAACTTGCTCTCTAGCCGCCATATTAGTCGCTAGCTCATTCGGATAAAAGCTAATCACCTCATCCCTGACGTAGCTCCTTGGCGGCACATGTGGGGCTTTGTTGAGCTGGAAAATATTATGCTTGATGGCTGTGTTGCTGGCTTGCTCAGTAATAACGCCCAAATTCATCCTGGGTTGTCTTGGCTCTGGATGTCCACCCGCAGGTCGCTCACCGCCGCCTGCTTGAGGCCTTTTTACATATGCATTGAGCCTTCCCTGGTCGACCATCTTCTGAATTATTCGCTTCAAACTCATACAATCCTCTGTAGTATGGCCCGTATCTTTGTGATACTCGCAGTATTTGCTATTGTCCCTTCTGAACTTATTTACTGGGTTCATAGGGGCAGGTGGGCCTAGCTCGACCATATTCATTATTTCAGTTCGGCTCACCGTTATGGGAGTGAAAGCTTCGAGCATCTTCTCAATCGTCCTGGTTCTGTTCTTGCCATTTTTGTTGTTTCCCCCATTCTTGACTGAGTCCTTCTTATCATCAGCGACCTCAGTCTTGGGGCCTTTCCCATTTTTCTTTTCTTTCCTTTCCTCAGCCAACGCTACGTTGTAGGCCTTCTCGAACAACTCTTGTCGAGTTGTCACAGTTCGAACTGTCAGCTCGTAGTCCATATCCGCAGAAGTAATTCCACTCCTGAAACAATTGATCACCTCCCTGTCTGTGAGGTCCTCATCGATCTTGTCGACCATCTCCTTAAACTTGGTGTAGTAGCTCATCGAGCTTTCATTTTTCCCATGCACCAAGTTGTTTAGATCGGTGACTGTCATCTTCCTAGCTCCAGCAGTCGAGAAGCGTTCCAGAAATTTCTTCCTCATGTAGGTCCAAGTCGAGATGCAACCTGATGCCAAGCCATAGAACCAAGTGAGGGCTGCCCTAGTGAGTGTGCTTGTAAGTGCCTTGCACATCATGTCGTCCTCGTGGGAGACAAAGCACATGGTAGCCTCCAAGTGTTGTATATGGCTTTTGGCGTTGGTCGCACCCGAATATTTCTCTAGGACTGGCAATCTGAAACCTGGCGGAGGTCGACAGTCGA
Organism: Adenophora triphylla var. japonica; assembly: GCA_022495995.1. Lineage (NCBI taxonomy): Eukaryota > Viridiplantae > Streptophyta > Magnoliopsida > Asterales > Campanulaceae > Adenophora > Adenophora triphylla. Next base: position 282,568 of record JAFEMH010001971.1, on the reverse strand, counting down.
GCAACTCCTTGGCCAAAGGTCGAAGAGCGAAACCTTCTCGCTCATCCTTTCTAACATCCTCTTTCTTATCAGCTTCCCACTGCTCAAACTTCTTCTTCCATAGGAGCCATTCTCTAGCATCTGGTCTGTCGTCCCTAGCATGGGAGACATCATTTGACCTTTGCCTCTCTTCATGGTGACGCTCTCTCCCAGAGTTGGCTCTGTGTCTGTCACTTCTAGAGGGAGTTATCTCTCTGCCCCTCCTATCCTTGTGAGAAGGTGACCTCACTGACTGAATTGGCGACCTGCGCCTATCTCTAAGCGGCGACCTGCGCCTATCCTCTCTTAGTGGCGACCTGTGCCTATCATCTCTGAATGGCGACCTGCGCCTATCCTCTCTTACAGGCGACCTGCGCCCATTCCTTTCCCTGTGGGACTGCGACCTTTGTGTCCTGGCCGGTGATCCACGCAAGCTTCGACTAGCCTCTAGTTTTCGTCTCAGATCTGACTGGGCTTCATGCTCTCTATTCCTGTTGAGGCTGGCCCTCAGATCGTCACTCGGAACATGGATAGGTGAGTGAGGCCGCTGCACTATCCTGTGCTCGACATTCTGTCCCACGGTTTCATTCGGCCTAGCACTCCTAGCAGGCTGCCTGTTAGAAACCTGAGAGGGAGCCACCCTCTCTGACCTTCTGTCAGCATGCTCTGCCTCCTCCATTGCTATTAACTCCGCTAGAATTTGAGCTCGTTCCAACAGCATCTCCTTTCTGCTTAGGGGATTGGATGAGGGACCTGCCCTGTTTCCAGCATTTATTTGCCCTATTTGACGCTTTGGAGGAGGCGGAGCTCCCTGTCCTTCCATAGGTCGTTTGTCCCTCCTCCCATCTGGCGATCCCCGGCCATCGGCAACACTATTAGATCGAGTTGCCCTGGCATGATGACGCGGTGGGGGGGGGAGGAGGCAAATTAGCATTTCCAGTGTTTGCATTGGCGTTAGTATTTCCTTCGTTGTGTTCAAGCGAGGCCTCAGAGACATGTCCATCCGAAGTCACCATGATTGCAGGTTGAAAAAAACTTTCGAGGTCAAGTATGCACGAGTTCCCGGCAATGTAACCAAACTGATGCCGCAGGAAATGTGCTTATCAATCTTTCTCCACCTGGCAGGACTATTCACCTGACTCCTTGTGTCTCCGGCTTAGACCCTCGAGCGTGAGAGTAAGTATGTATGTTTGGAGAGCAAATAATGCATTGAACAAAGATGATCAAATGACAAAATTGCAGTTACCTCAAAACCGTTGTAGTGGTAATGTATTTATAGTTGAGGAGTGTGGTATTTTTGGTGGGGCTACATGAGCTCCGTGATTTGAGGAACGGTTATATGTCATGAGAACGTGTCCTGAACGACTCCTAATTTGTAGGAAACCAGTTATGGAAACGATAGAAGCACGTGCGCCTGTATTCGTTAGGTCGACGCTTGCTTGGCAGGTCGAGGTCGCCATTTGGGGTTTGGTCGACCTGACTGACGGGTAGAGCTGGATCGTACCCGAAGTAGAACTTGGATCGTTAGGTCGGACTAAGTTAGGACGGGACCTGATAAGTCGGACAATGAACTTGAGTCGACTGATCAATAAGGTGGGCCTTGAGCCCTGTAATCATTGGGCCTAGTCCATTGAGAATGTGGTGGCAATGATTGGTTGAAGACTGAGCTTTACTCGCTTGGCCCAGCTCGACACTTTTGGTATGTAATATTATTAGAATGAAGAAGTAGAATATTGTACCTTGTGAAATATGAGTTGTACATGAAGGGCACCATTTTTCGAAAAATGTTTTACTTAGGAAAAATCCGTAAGTCGTTTTACTTAGGAAGGGCGTAAAATGTTTTCCGGAAAACGTTTTATCCATTTTTCGAAAAATAATCAAACATCGAAAAACGAGTTATTTTACGGAAAACAATTAAACACCAAAAAATGAGAAAAACGTTTTTCGAAAAACAATCAAACAACGAAAAACGAGTTATTTTAATTATGTCAAAACAAATGGAGCCTAAAATAAAGCCAAAATCTAGGGAGAAACGTGTTTCTCCATAATTTATGGAGAAACATGTTTTTTTCCATCCTTCCCGTCGATGCTCTCTAGATTTCCTTACAGGCGGCGAAAACAATAAAAATCACCACTCTCTATCTCTCTCTAAACGCAAACGAGCCTTTCTCTCTCTACTCTCTCACTAGACGCAAAGAAGGCCTCTCTCTCACTAACCGCAGAGGCTCCATCACCATTGCTCTCTCCCTACATCCTCACCTTCACCTGAGCTCTGCTTCTCCGGCCAAACCTACACCAGATCCCTCTCGCCCCAAAGCGACGCCCCTGTTTCTCCAGCCACGCCCATCACCGATCTAATTCCTCCTCAATCTACTCCTCACCGTTCGCTACCCCCTAAACCAAGTCGCCAGCAACTCAATTTCTTCCCTCAATTCCTCATCGTCTTCCCTCCACCCAGAAGACGATCCAATTCCTTCCATTAATTCCTCACGGTTGAGCTCTTATCCAAACCCATCTACGCCATTTTCCTTGTTTCCAGATCCTAAATTTCTGGGCAATTCTAAATTTCTGATTATGTTGGGTGAATTTGGTTCTAATGAGATTGATTTTGAGTGAATTCTGAAATTCTATATATCAACATTCAATGTTCTGGATATCCAGAACCTTTTGAAAGGATATCCAGAAGCCTTTCAAAAGGCTTCTGGATATCAATATTAAATGTTTTGAATATCCAGAACTCTTTGAAAGTGATATCCAGAATATTTTTAAGTTGATATCCAGAAAATTTGTATTACTCATGACCTTGTCTTAGCCCTTGGTCTTGGCCCTTGGCCTTGGCCTTGGCCCATGGCCTTGGCTTTTGGCCTTGACCAAGTAAATATATCCAGAAATCACTAAAAAGTATATCCAGAAATTAAGAAAAAGAATATCCAGAAATTTTGTATTGACCATGACCTTGACCAAATCTATATCCAGAAACCAGTGAAAAATATATCCAGAAAAAAGTAAAGGCCATGACCAGAAGGTTGGTATGTGTTGGTCTCATTCTAACATAACTTCTGGATATCATGATCAAAAGGTTCTGAATATCCAGAAACTTTGAGACTGATATCTAAAACCTTTAAAAAAACACATTTCTGCATAACTTATAGAGAAACACATTTCTCCGAAGACCTACTCTAAAATAAATGTGTAAATGTGGGGTTATTCGGAGTCGGTATATTTGATAGGTAGGACAAAAGCGAAACAGGTCCTCACCGACTGTCCTCCGGCCACCTCACAAGCCATCGGTCATCTGTTACCCTCTCTCTCCTATTTATTTGTACACACCGCAATCTAACCTCCTAAATGTCTAAATGTGGGGTTATTCGAAGTCGGTATATTTGATAGGTAGGACAAAAGCGAAACAACAGGTGCTCACCGACTGTCGTCCGGCCACCTCACAAGCCATCGGTCATCTGTTACCCTCTCTCTCCTATTTATTTGTACACACCGCAATCTAACCTCGCCGACAACCCCCCCCCTTCCCCTAACTTTCCTACCTTCCAAAACACTTATGTCGGCCGCACCATCTCACCTCTCCCTCGAGCCATGGCACGACCTTACCGGCAAGGTTGTAATGGTCACTGGCGCTTCCTCTGGCATCGGCCTTGACTTCTGTCACGATCTCTCTAAAGCCGGCTGCAAAATTGTTGCGGCTGCTCGGAGAATCGACCGCCTTCAATCCCTCTGTGACCAAATCAATCAACAGAGCTCGGACGGGGTTTCTGAAGTACGAGCTTTGCCGTTGGCGCTTGACATTAGCGGTGATGGTGCTAGTATCGAGGCGTCCATACAGAGGGCTTGGGACTCTTTTGGTCGGATTGATGCTTTGATCAATAATGCCGGTGTTAGAGGTAAACACTTGATACTGTTGTACTTCATAAGATTATACTCACTAATACCCAAAGTGAATGATCATATAGTATGTTCTTATCACTGGCGGAGGATTTAGCCATGGAAATGGGGCAACTGTTCCCCTTTTGTTTTAAACAAAAATTATTAGTGTATACTCCCTCCGTCCCATAGAACATTGCCCGTTTACTATTGAGAACGGAAAATAAGGAATAATGTTATTAAAGTAGATGTTGTGAGTGGGAGGAGAGAGAATGAGTGGAGAGAATAGTAAATTATAATGGTGTTGTGAGTATTAAAATAATGTAGGAGAGAGAATGAGTGGAGAGAATAGTGATTTAAGGTTTCCTTTTTAGGAAAGTGGGACTTTAAAGAGGGACGCCCAAAATAGCAAAAGGGGTAATGTTCTATGGGACGGAGGGAGTATATTATCAAAAATCTCTAGATGAATCTCCGTCCCATTTATTCAAAGAAAAATACATTAAATTTTATTTCGCCTATTTTTAATTACCGAAAATGATTTTGGCCCCTTTTGAGAATTCCTCTGTGCCACTGGTATAGTTAGATAGTTAGACGTGTTCAAAATCTAACCGGAACCAGGTAACTGACGGTTTTTAACCGGTCAACTAACCTGTCAAACCGACGGTTAACCAGTTCGGTTAAGGTTACAGATTTTTCAAACCGGCTAACCGACGGTTATAACCGTCGGTTATTTAAACGGTTAAATAACCGGCGGAATTCAAATTTAATACTCCCTAGGCCCCAACGGTCACCAAGGCAACAACGGTCACCAAGGCCCAACTCCAACGGCTACTTCCAGATCAGGACCACCAGGTTGACCCCATTCAAACTAGCTTTTAGTTTTTTAACCAAATTTGGATTTAGTTAAAAAAAAAATCTTTTTCTTGAAAAAATTCAACCCTATAAATATCACCTCCCTCCCACCATTTCATTTTCACTTTACTTCTCTACTCTCTCTCTCTCTCTACTCTCAAATATCCTAAGCCTCTCTTATACTCTCATATTCGATTTTCAGTTAGTTTCCTTACAATTTTCAGTTAGTTTTTTAACGAAATTAATATTTTTGTTCTATTTCGAGAATTCCAGTCAGTATTTTAACAATTCCAGTTAGTTTTTAAGAATTTCAGTTAGTTTTTTGAAATTCCAGTCAGTTTTTTAACGTTTCCAGTTAGTTTTTAGGAATTCCAGTTGGTTTTTTAGAATTTCAGTCAGTTTTTAATGTTTTCAGTTAGTTTTTCAGAATTTCAGTTAGTTTTTTGAAATTTCAGTCAGTTTTTTAACGTTTTCGGTTAGTTTTTCAGAATTTCAGTTAGTTTTTAACCGTTAGTACACGGTTAACGGTTAGGTTACGATTAAATTTTAACGATTTTTTTAACCGCCGGTTATAACCGTTAACCGGCGGTTATAATCGTTTGGACACGTCTAGTTCTTGTTGATAAGTACAAAAATCAATATTCACTTTGAGACTGTTCTTGTTGATAAGTACAAAAATCGATATTCACTTTGAGACGGAGATGGTGATACTATAATAATCATTATTAACACAAGTTAACTTTAACCCAAATATTAATGCAAATTTAATCATTCTATTGAAATTCTAAAAATTGTTATTGATAAATCATTAAATGGTTTATGAATAACAATTTTTAAAATTTCAATAAGATGATTAGATTTACATTTATGTTTGGGTCAAAGATAACTTATGTCCCAAAAGTGCCTTTTCGGAGATTTTTTTCTCAAATAATTCTATTTTAAAATTATAAATCCCAAAATAACTCACATTTGAAACTATTTTTCAAAATGACCAACTATTTAAAACTCGCTACATGGTGTTACATGGTGTAGCGAATGCAACATGTGACCGTTGAAACTCGCTACACCATGTAGCGAGTTTAGTTAAATTAGGGTTTAGAGAATTGACTAATTAACTATAATCAACATGTGACCGATTTAATGTCATTACCGATTTATATGCTCAAACATTATTATTTATCGGTTGCGACAAGGATCGGTAATGACAAAATCGGCAATAATGCTTATCAATTGTAGTACATCATCGGCTGCAGTACACATTAGGATCAGCTCTACTAAACTGAAGCATCGGCCACACCACTTCACATTTATACATCTACCATTTGTTGACGGTTATCACCTACTCCCTCATTAACACATTAATTCCCAATATGCCCTTTCATTTAGAATCCCAATTTGGTAATAACTTTACATCAGTTACCATTTTGCAATCGATTGGGCACTTTATATTCTTTTGCAATCGGTTGGGCCCTTTCCATTTTATTTCCTCAGAGCCGGTTTCTTTTGAGAAGAACTGTATATCGGTTGGGCCCTTTATATTCTTGTTAATTTTGGCATCCCACCCCAACTTTTTTCTTAAATAAGTAAAAAATAAAAAAGTAATAAAAAAAACGTTTCAAAGTCGGTAACAATCTCTACCGATTTCAATGGCCTTACCGATATTGACAATCGGTGAACTCGTTATTGATAGTAGTGATTTCTTAATTTATATTATTGTTAATTGCAGTTGATTAATTCAAACGCTAAACCATAATTTAACTAAACTCGCTACATGGTGTAGCGAGTTTCAACGGTCACATGTTGAACTCGCTATACCATGTAGTGAGTTATAAAAAGTTGGTCATTTTGGAAAATAGTTTCAAATGTGAGTTATTTTGGGATTTATATTTTTAAAAAGGAATTATTTCAGAAAAAAATCCTTTTCGGGTGGGACGGAGGGAGTATATTTTATTTTTGAGAAGTCTTGGTATAAAATTAATGTTTGTTTAATGCCCTATCTTTAATATCTATGATTTTAATTCGTTATTGTGAATAGTAGAACTAGAGTATTCAAGTACAACTTTTTATTAAAGGCAATTATTTTTCTTAAGATTTTGTTTGGTGCATGTTGTAAACCATTTATGTTGCTAAATTCTGTGGATGGATCATTATTCATGGTAAAATATACTCTTATTTGTCATATCATGAACATTTTCTCTGTTTAATATTATTGGAACTGTTCAGATCTATAAATAAACCCATGTGGGCATAATTTCATTATGGGTTAACTTGTGCATTTTGTATTTAGGTAGAGTGCACACTCCATTGGATTTATCTGAGGAGGAATGGAATAATACAGTTAGAATAAACATGACTGGATCCTGGTTGGTGTCAAAGTATGTTTGTATACGGATGCGTGATGCTAATCTGAAAGGATCAGTTATCAACATCTCATCTATTACTGGTCTTAATCGTGGCCAGTCAGGGGGAAGCCTTGCTTATTCTGCTTCAAAGTATGCCGTTAACATGATAACAAAGGTGATTCTAATTTACTTGTAGTAGTTTTGTGCTTTGGTTAATATGTTTATTTGTTTGCAGCCGTTTCATCATGAATTGAAATCAATGTTCACAGTTTCTTTGAGACCTTGGAAATCTATTTGAAATCGAATGAAAAAGAAAAAACCAAGTCGAAAGAGATTGTAAAGAATATAATTGTTATGTGAATAAGTTGTTGCAAGTTGATCTATATAGGTAAGGGCATCCTCACAATATTAGCATTGTCAGCTCAGCTTAATATTGTGACATAATGAGGTATAAGGGGGGGGGTATCATCTATATATTCTATACTCCCTCCGTCCCATAAAACCTTACCCACTTTGCCATTTAAGGTGTCCCACTTAAAAGTCACACTTTCCTAAAAAGGAAACTTTTTAATACTTCTTTATTCATGAGAACCACTTATCATACTCACAACAACTATCCGCTTACTATTCTCTACCCCACTTTCTCTCTCCTACCGACTTTCTCTCCTACTTTAATAACATTATTCCTTATTTTCCGCGCGAAACAGTAACTGAGTAACATAATATGGGACGGAGGGAATATATTATTAGTAAACAGAAGTTGCTGATATCATCATTTCCATATGGCAGCTGTACATAAAAATTACTCCTGCCTAAAACCATAGTTTTTTTTATCTTCAATAGAAATAAGCAAGGAGAGATGAAAAATTAATCATAAAATTATAAAAATCCGTGCATCGCACTGGTGTTAATCTAGTATGTTCATACTAGCATTGTCAGCTCATCTTAAAATTGTGGCTTCTTATAAGTTATAATACTTTGCACGGGTTGCCCAAGCTTGTTTTAGCCCCTAATTTTGTCTCTGTCTAACCAGTATTATATGTCCCTCTGTCCTAAAATATATGTCCAATTTTCTTTTAATTTGCTCTTTGCCTTTGATCAAGAGCAAATTAAAAAAAAAATTGAACATTCATTTTGGGACGGAGGGAGTAATTTTTTTTAACTAGGCATGCTCCAGGATCTTAAATATTCCATTTTCTGATACTGTATCATCAATGTCCCGTTCTTATGCCTGCATTACTAACTTAACAGATCATGGCTCTGGAATTGGGGCCGCACAAAATAAGGGTGAATTCAATTAGTCCTGGAATTTTCAAATCTGAGATCACAGAGCGTTTAATGCAGAAAGAATGGCTGAATAATGTGACTGTCAGAACTGTGCCTTTAAGAACATATGGCACTTCAAACCCAGCGTTGACATCAGTTGCAAGGTATCTGATACATGACTCATCAGACTATGTGAGTGGAAACTTGTTCATTGTTGATGCAGGAGCTACCTTACCAGGTGTCCCTCTTTTCTCTTCCCTTTGAATCTTGTTCGACTTAATTTGAACGGAGATGCTGTCAGATCGTCAGGACGAGAAGCTGGACTTGTAGGTTGTGGGAGAGTGAGTCTCGAGAAGTGTAAATTATCATTCGAATGCTGAGCATTTGAGTTTTCCCAAATGTTACTTTGATGTATGAGTAAAAATGACAAGTTGAGAATGACAACATATACGAGTTTTACTTTCAGAATAGTTTGAATACATTGGCCATGCTAGTTTTCTCATCTACGATGGTGTGTGCACGTAAAGTATCCCACTGTCCCATAAAATTGTTCTTATTTGCTAGTTTTATTTGTTATAAATAATAGTCTCATTTTCGAAATTGTTAGGCTAAGACTATTGAACTTTTGAAATTGTTCAACTGATGAAGATGGGAGAGGGGAGAGGATGAGTGTCAACAACCAAGGAATAAAAAGAAGAAGAGGGAGGAAGAAAAAAGAAATTCAACCAGAATTTGTTGAGAAATCGGAAGATTGTGGTGCGGAAGGTGGGCAAGTACGAGGTGGGGCGGACGATTGGGGGTAGTCATAGGGATTTTCCGGCCCAGAATTAGATGGTGGTGTTGACTTGGCTGATGAGTTGGTCTTGATTTAGCCATAAGAATCATATTAGAGGGTGGTGTTGACTTGGCTGATGAGTTGGTCTTGATTTAGCCATAAGAATCATCTTACCTTACCTGAATTTCAAGGTTCTAAAAAGCGCTAGGCGGATGCTAGGCGGCGGAGTCGGGCCTAGTGCCTAGGCGGGGACTAGTCGGGATTAGTTGGGACTTAGGCAGGGCTTAGAACTAGGCGTTGGAGAGGGGTCTAGGAGCCCTTAGGCGGGGTCTTTTAGAACACTGCTGAATTCTGATATAAATTTCATTATAAATATTATCAATAACAAATTTTAGATATTCACTAGGATAATTATTTCAACCTAAAATTATTGTTAAAAATATCTTTATATCACCAATAAAAATAAAATAGAATGTTTCTACTTTCTATCACCATCACATTCTTTCGGATGAAGTAGTTGAACCGCCGTAGTTTGAATTTATTATGTTTAAAAATATTTTGTTTGGATTTAAAAGTTAAAATTTGTGTTTAAATCAAAATCTAAAATAAAACTCTTCATTGAATGTGACACATGGCGGCTAATAATTGGTGAACATAGAGATGACTTGGAATTTCATGTGGCGAGCTGTATGGTCTTAAATGTTTATGCTTTTATAGATTATATAGAAACTACGGCGGTTTAGCTTTCAATGGCCATAATGCGGAGAATGAAAAATTAGGATAATGAAGTTAGCTTTGTTAGATTTTGGTTGCTTGTCTTCTTTGCGAGATCATGCTCGGCGCGGACTTAACAACAGTTTCTTTATCATCACCAAGTATCACTTAGTACACTTAATAGGAATTAGGAAATCATAAATACTCGTATCTTTTTGGTTGAGTATTTTATTAATCAAGCATTAAACAATCAAGAAGGCAGGCTCAAATGGCATACAAACCGAGTTAATATGCATTAGAAATTGGTTATAACATCTAACAACCCAATATACATTAAGGTTAGTAAACAACATTAAATGTTAGTAAAGCACTGGTATTTCTATCCTAAGAATAATAGATCGTTAGAAATTGAAATATCATTTAATTATTAATCACTATTGGAACTATGCAGCACAAATTTAATTTTAAAAAAAATGGATTTGAGAGAAAAAAGAAAGACAAACTTGGAAGAGGCAGATGCGTGAAAACGTATGCAAAAGAATGATAGATACAAATGAATGATAGTGATTTCTGGTTATAAAAAGAGATTAAGTTCTAGGACTATTAATTTCAAAAAACTTTCATTAGATGACAATTTTCAAATTTTAAATTTAAACTAATAAAATATACTGATTTGATAAGCTGAAAATAATAAATATAATCTGATAATATGATTTGGGAATCTTACTTAAAAAGACTTACAAAGATGATAATTTCAAAATTTTAAATTTAAACTAATAAAATATACTAATATGATAATATGATATGGGAATAATGGATAATGATACTTCCTCTATCTCTAATTGAATGACCACTATTGTCTCAAAATAAATGTTCTTTTAAATTTTTTGATTTAATTTTTTTTTCATAATTCATTATATTTTTACAAATCTAAAATTTTGAAAATGAATTAAAAGAATGTTTATTATTTTTTCTAGATTAAAATTAAATTTTTCAAAATGATTCTTAAATTTTGAAAAAAAATCATTCATTTTAGGATGGAGAGAATAATACAATTTAAACAAATTAAATTTAATCCAATAAAATAAACTAATCTAATAATCTAAAATCTAATATGGGGGATAATGATAAGAGAAATCAGTGCATGCTCCAAGACAATGTTTCTACTTTCTACCACCATCACATTCTTTTGGATGAAGTAGTTGAACCGCTGTAGTTTGAATTTATTACGTTTAAAAATATTTTGTTTGAATTTAAAAGCTAAAATTTGTGTTTAAATCAAAATCTAAAATAAAACTCTTTATTGAATTTGACACATGGCAGCTAATAATTGGTGAAAATAGAGCTAACTTGGAATTTCACGTGGCGAGCTGTATGGTCTTGAAATGTTTCTGCTTTTATATATTAATATAGATTGAATGACCATTATTGTCTCAAAATAAATGTTCTTTTAAATTTTTTGATTTAATTTTTTTTCATAATTCATTATATTTTTACAAATCTAAAATTTTGAAAATGAATTAAATGAATGTTTATTATTTTTTCTAGATTAAAATTAAATTTTTTAAAATGATTCTTAAATTTTGAAAAAAAAATCATTCATTTTAGGATGGAGAGAATAATACAATTTAAACAAATTAAATTTAATCCAATAAAATAAACTAATCTAATAATCTAAAATCAAATATGGGGAATAATGATAAGAGAAATCAGTGCATGCTCCAAGACAATGTTTATACTTTCTACCACCATCACATTCTTTCGGATGAAGTAGTTGAACCGCTGTAGTTTGAATTTATTACGTTTAAAAATATTTTGTTTGGATTTAAAAGCTAAAATTTATGTTTAAATCAAAATCTAAAATAAAACTCTTCATTGAACGTGACACATGGCGGCTAATAATTGGTGAACATAGAGCTGACTTGAAATTCCACGTGGCGAGCTGTATGGTCTTGAAATGTTTCTGCTTTTATATATTATATAGATTGAATGACCATTTTTGCCTCAAAATAAATGTTCTTTTAAATTTTTTGATTTATTTTTTTTCATAATTCATTATGTTTTTACAAAACTAAAATTTTGAAAATGAATTAAAAGAATGTTTATTATTTTTTCTAGATTAAAATTAAGTTTTTTAAAAATGATTCTTAAATTTTGAAAAAAATCATTCATTTTAGGATGAGAGAATAATACAATTTAAACAAATGAAATTTAATCCAATAAAATAAACTAATCTAATAATCTAAAATCTAATATGGGGGATAATGATAAGAGAAAACAGTGCATGCTCCAAGACAATGTTTCTACTTTCTACCACCATCACATTCTTTCGGATGAAGTAGTTGAACCGCTGTAGTTTGAATTTATTACGTTTAAAAATATTTTGTTTGGATTTAAAAGCTAAAATTTGTGTTTAAATCAAAATTTAAAATAAAACTCTTCATTGAATGTGACATATGGCGGCTAATAATTGGTGAACATAGAGCTGACTTGGAATTCCATGTGGCGAGTTGTATGGTCTTGAAATGTTTCTGCTTTTATATATTATACTAGTCAGTAACCCGTCGATACTCGACGGGCATAATGAATCTAATAATTAAATATTATAAAAACAACATGGTGAAATTATATCCCTGTGACTCAACCTAAAAATATTCAAAATAAGATTCTTAATATTCTTAGTAATAAAAATATTATACACTTTTTGTCTCATAGTAAGTAAGGTTTCTATTTCGTCCTTTTTATGTTCATCCTAGAGTAAAGTTTTAAAATGGAAAATAATGACAATTTTTGCCCTTATCATGCTTATAATTACAAAAAATCATAACATAACGTACATACTTCGTATTTCAATTAACTTGAATCATAAATAGTGTTTTTGATAATTAAGTCTTCAAGTCACTCAAACTGTTTGCCCACTTTTTTCCTTAATAAGCGTGCAATATGAATGCAACATTCTTATTCCAAAATGAAAGAAGTATCACTTAAAATATTAAACTACACAAATTATACCAAAAGCTAATTTACACTTTAATGGATGCACATAGTAGAGATAAATTTTGTATCACATAAACAAATATAGATTCAGAATTACCTCACAAAATATGATTCACTAAACATAAAAGTGTTACTTATTCATAAATTGAGATTTTTTTAACGTGATTATATCTTTTAGTAGTATATAAAAAATTAAATGCCTAGAGTACATTGTTTAATATAATAATATTTATATCCCAAAATGAATTACCAAAATATTTTAAATTTATCGTTAATCAAGAAAAAATTAGAAAAATAATTTAGTTTTTCGTTTTGGGACGGAGTATACTTTTTCTAAAAAGAGACCTTGACAACGATGTAATGCTTAGGAGCATATTTGATCAGTTTCATAAAAAAAAATTAAAAAAAAGGAACATGTTTGATCAACACACAGAAAAAAGAATCAAGATAATTACCTAAGTTAAAAATTACAACAAAAAATATTCTTAAAAACTATAATTGAGATGATCAAATTAAATAATACTAAGAGAATGATATAATCGATTTAAATCTGTCCGTGGAGGTTTATCTTTCAATGGCCATAATGAGGAGAATGAAAAATTAGGATAATGATGTTAGCTTTGTTGAATTTTGGTTGCTTGTCTTCTTTGCGAGATCATGCTCGGCGCGGACTTAACAACAGTTTCTTTATCATCACCAAGTAGCACTTAGTACACTTGATAGGAATTAGGAAATCATAAATACTCGTATCTTTTTGGTTGAGTATTTTATTAATCAATCATTAAACAATCAAGAAGGCAGGCTCAAATGGCATACAAACCGAGTTAATATGCATTAGTAAAGAACATTAAATGTTAGTAAAGCACTGATATTTCTATCCTAAGAATAATAGCTCGTTAGAAATTGAAATATCATTTAATTATTAATCACAATTGGAACTATGCAGCACAAATTTAATTTGAAAAAAAAAAATGAATTTGAGAGAAAGAAGAAAGACAAATTTGGAAGAGGCAGATGCGCGAAAATGTATGCAAAAGAATGATAGATACAAATGAATGATAGTGATTTCTGGTTATAAAAAGAGATTAAGTTCTAGGACTATTACTTTCAAAAGACTTTTATTAGATAACAATTTTCAAATTTTAAATTTAAACTAATAAAATATACTGATTTGATAAGCTGAAAATAATAAATATAATCTGATAATATGATTTGGGAATCTTACTTAAAAAGACTTTCAAATATGATAATTTCAAAATTTTAAATTTAAATTAATAAAATAAACTAATATGATAATCTGATATGGGGATAATGGATAATGATGCTTTCTCTATCTCTAATTGAATGATCATTATTGACTCAAAATAAATGTTCTTTTAAATTTTTTGATTTAAACTTTTTTTTCATAATTCATTATATTTTTACAAATCTAAAATTTTGAAAATGAATTAAAAGAATGTTTATTATTTTTTCTAGATTAAAATTATATTTTTTAAAATGATTCTTAAATTTTGAAAAAAAAAATCATTCATTTTAGGAAGGAGAAAATAATACAATTTAAACAAATTAAATTTAATACAATAAAATAAACTAATCTAATAATCTAAAATCTAATATGGGGGATAATGATAAGAGAAATCAGTGCATGCTCCAAGACAACGTTTCTACTTTCTACCACCATCACATTCTTTCGGATGAATTAGTTGAACCGCTGTAGTTTGAATTTATTACGTTTAAAAATATTTTGTTTGGATTTAAAAGCTAAAATTTGAGTTTAAATCAAAATCTAAAATAAAATTCTTCATTAAATGTGACACATGGCGGCTAATAATTGGTGAACATAGAGCTGACATGGAATTCCACGTGGCGAGCTTTATGGTCTTTAAATGTTTCTGCTTTTATATATTATATAAGATTGAATGACCATTATTGTCTCAAAATAAATGTTCTTTTAAATTTTTTGATTTAATTTTTTTTTCATAATTCATTATATTTTTACAAATCTAAAATTTTGAAAATGAATTAAAAGAATATTTATTATTATTTCTAGATTAAAATTAAATTTTTTAGAATGATTCTTAAATTTTGAAAAAAATCATTCATTTTAGGATGAAGAGAATAATACAATTTAAACAAATTAAATTTAATCCAATAAAATAAACTAATCTAATAATCTAAAATCTAATATGGGGAATAATGATAAGAGAAATCAGTGTATGCTCCAAGACAATATTTCTACTTTCTACTACCATCACATTCTTTCGGATGAAGTAGTTG
This sequence comes from Adenophora triphylla var. japonica, assembly GCA_022495995.1. Taxonomy (NCBI): domain Eukaryota; kingdom Viridiplantae; phylum Streptophyta; class Magnoliopsida; order Asterales; family Campanulaceae; genus Adenophora; species Adenophora triphylla. The sequence continues at coordinate 267,451 of JAFEMH010001971.1, read as the reverse complement.
AACCGCTGTAGTTTGAATTTATTAAGTTTAAAAATATTTTGTTTGGACTTAAAAGCTAAAATTTGTGTTTAAATCAAAATTTAAAATAAAACTCTTCATTGAATGTGACACATGGCGACTAACAATTGGTGAACATAGAGCTGACTTGAAATTCTACGTGGCGAGCTGTATGGTCTTGAAATGTTTCTGCTTTTATATAGTATATAGATTGAATGAACATTATTATCTCAAAATAAATGTTCTTTTAAATTTTATGATTTAATTTTTTTTTCATAATTCATTACTCCATATTTTTACAATTCTAAAATTTTGAAAATGAATTAAAAAAATGTTTATTATTTTTTCTAGATTAAAATTAAAATTTTTAAAATGATTCTTAAATTTTGAAAAAAATCATTCATTTTAGGATGGAGAGAATAATACAATTTAAACAAATTATATTTAGTCCAATAAAATAAACTAATCTAATAATCTAAAATCTAATATGGGGGATAATGATAAGAGAAATCAGTGCATGCCCCAAGACAATATTTCTACTTTCTACCACCATCACATTCTTTCGGATGAAGTAGTTGAACCGCTGTAGTTTGAATTTATTACGTTTAAAAATATTTTATTTGGACTTAAAAGCTAAAATTTGTGTTTAAATCAAAATTTAAAATAAAACTCTTCATTGAATGTGACACATGGCGGCTAATAATTAGTGAACATAGAGCTGACTTGGAATTTCACGTGGCGAGCTGTATGGTCTTGAAATGTTTCTGCTTATATATATTATATAGATTGAATAACCATTATTGTCTCAAAATAATTGTTCTTTTAAATTTTTTGATTTAATTTTTTTTTATAATTCATTATGTTTTTACAAATCTAAAATTTTGAAAATGAATTAAAAGAATGTTTATTATTTTTTCTAGATTAAAATTAAATTTTTTAAAATGATTCTTAAATTTTGAGAAAAATCATTTATTTTAGCATGGAGAGAATAATACAATTTAAACAAATTAAATTTAATCAAATAAAATAAACTAATCGAATAATCTAAAATCTAATATGGGAGATAATGATAAGAGAAATCAGTGCATGCTCCAAGACAATGTTTCTACTTTCTACCGCCATCACATTTTTTCGGAAGAAGTAGTTGCACCGCTGTAGTTTGAATTTATAACTTTTAAAAATATTTTGTTTGGATTTAAAAGCTAAAATTTGTGTTTAAATTAAAATCTAAAATAAAACTCTTCATTGAATGTGACACATGGCGGCTAATAATTGGTGAACATAGAGCTGGCTTGAAATTTCACGTGGCGAGCTGTATGGTCTTGAAATGTTTCTGCTTTTATATATTATATAGATTGAAGGACCATTATTGTCTCAAAATAATTATTCTTTTAAATTTTTTGATTTAATTTTTTTCATAATTCATTATATTTTTACAAATCGAAAATTTTGAAAATGAATTAAAAGAATGTTTATTATTTTTTCTAGTTTAAAATTAAATTTTTAAAAATGATTCTTAAATTTTGAAAAAAAAAATCATTCATTTTAGGATGGAGAGAATAATACAATTTAAACAAATTAAATTTAATGCAACAAAATAAACTAATCTAAAAATCTAAAATCTAATATGGGGAATAATGATAAGAGAAATCAGTGCATGCTCCAAGACAATGTTTCTACTTTCTACCATCATCACATTCTTTCGGATGAAGTAGTTAACCGCCGAAGTTTGAATTTATTAGGTTTAAAAATATTTTGTTTGGATTTAAAGGCTAAAATTTGAGTTTAAATCAAAATCTAAAACAAAACTCTTCATTAAATGTGACACATGGCGGCTAATAATTGGTGAACATAGAGCTGACTTGGAATTTCACGTGGTGAGCTGTATGGTCTTGAAATGTTTCTGCCTTTATATATTATATAGATTGAATGACCATTATTGTCTTAAAATAAATGTTCTTTTAAATTTTTTGATTTATTTTTTTTTCATAATTCATTATATTTTTACAAATCTAAAATTTTGAAAATGAATTAAAAAAATGTTTATTATTTTTTCTAGATTAAAATAAAATTTTTTAGAATGATTCTTAAATTTTAAAAAAACAAATCATTCATTTTAGGATGGAGAGAATAATACAATTTAAAAAAATTATATTTAATCCAATAAAATAAACTAATCTAATAATCTAAAATCTAATATGGGTGATAATGATAAGAGAAATCAGTGCATGCTCCAAGACAATGTTTCTACTTTCTTCCACCATCACATTCTTTCGGATGAAGTAGTTGAACTGCTGTAATTTGAATTTATTACGTTTAAAAATATTTTGTTTGGACTTAAAAGCTAAAATTTGTGTTTAAATCAAAATTTAAAATAAAACTCTTCATTGAATGTGACACATGGCGGCTAATAATTGGTGAACATAGAGCTGACTTGGAATTCCACGTGGCGAGTTGTATGGTCTTGAAATGTTTCTGATTTTATATATTATATAGATTGAATGACCATTATTGTCTCAAAATAAATGTTCTTTTAAATTTTTTGATTTAATTTTTTTTTCATAGTTCATTATATTTTTACAAATCTAAAATTTTGAAAATGAATTAAAAGAATGTTTATTATTTTTTCTATATTAAAATTAAAATTTTTAAAATGATTCTTAAATTTTGAAAAAAATCATTTATTTTAGGATGGAGAGAATAATACAATTTAAACAAATTAAATTTAATCCAATAAAATAAACTAAGCTAATAATCTAAAATCTAATATGGGAGATAATGATAAGAGAAATCAGTGCATGCTCCAAGACAATGTTTCTACTTTCTACCACCATCACATTCTTTCGGATGAAGTAGTTGAACTGCTGTAGTTTGATTTTATAACTTTTAAAAATATTTTGTTTGGATTTAAAAGCTAAAATTTGTGTTTAAATCAAAATCTAAAATAAAACTCTTCGTTGAATGTGACACATGGCGGCTAATAATTGGTGAACATAGAGTTGACTTGGAATTCCACGTGGCGAGCTGTATGGTCTTGAAATGTTTCGCTTTTATATATTATATAGATTTTTTGATTTAATTTTTTCATAATTCATTATATTTTTACAAATCTAAAATTTTGAAAATGAATTAAAATAATGTTTATTATTTATTCTAGATTAAAATTAAATTTTTTAGAATGATTCTTAAATTTTGAAAAAAAATCATTCATTTTAGGATGGAGAGAATAATACAATTTAAACAAATTATATTTAATCAAATAAAATAAACTAATCTAATAATCTAAAATCTAACATGGGGAATAATGATAAGAGAAATCTGTGCATGCTCTAAGACAATGTTTCTACTTTCTACCACCATCACATTCTTTCGGATGAATTAGTTGAACCGCTGTAGTTTGAATTTATAACTTTTAAAAATATTTTGTTTGGATTTAAAAGCTAAAATTTGTGTTTAAATCAAAATCTAAAATAAAACTCTTCATTGAATCTGACACACATGGCGGCTAATAATTGGTGAACATAGAGCTGGCTTGGAATTTCACGTGGCGAGCTGTATGGTCTTGAAATGTTTCTGCTTTTATATATTATATAGATTGAAGGACCATTATTGTCTCAAAATAATTATTCTTTTAAATTTTTTGATTTAATTTTTTTCATAATTCATTATATTTTTACAAATCGAAAATTTTGAAAATGAATTAAAAGAATGTTTATTATTTTTTCTAGTTTAAAATTAAATTTTTAAAAATGATTCTTAAATTTTGAAAAAAAAAATCATTCATTTTAGGATGGAGAGAATAATACAATTTAAACAAATTAAATTTAATGCAACAAAATAAACTAATCTAAAAATCTAAAATCTAATATGGGGAATAATGATAAGAGAAATCAGTGCATGCTCCAAGACAATGTTTCTACTTTCTACCATCATCACATTCTTTCGGATGAAGTAGTTGAACCGCTGAAGTTTGAATTTATTAGGTTTAAAAATATTTTGTTTGGATTTAAAGGCTAAAATTTGAGTTTAAATCAAAATCTAAAACAAAACTCTTCATTAAATGTGACACATGGCGGCTAATAATTGGTGAACATAGAGCTGACTTGGAATTTCACGTGGTGAGCTGTATGGTCTTGAAATGTTTCTGCCTTTATATATTATATAGATTGAATGACCATTATTGTCTTAAAATAAATGTTCTTTTAAATTTTTTGATTTAATTTTTTTTCATAATTCATTATATTTTTACAAATCTAAAATTTTGAAAATGAATTAAAAAAATGTTTATTATTTTTTCTAGATTAAAATAAAATTTTTTAGAATGATTCTTAAATTTTAAAAAAACAAATCATTCATTTTAGGATGGAGAGAATAATACAATTTAAAAAAATTATATTTAATCCAATAAAATAAACTAATCTAATAATCTAAAATCTAATATGGGTGATAATGATAAGAGAAATCAGTGCATGCTCCAAGACAATGTTTCTACTTTCTTCCACCATCACATTCTTTCGGATGAAGTAGTTGAACTGCTGTAATTTGAATTTATTACGTTTAAAAATATTTTGTTTGGACTTAAAAGCTAAAATTTGTGTTTAAATCAAAATTTAAAATAAAACTCTTCATTGAATGTGACACATGGCGGCTAATAATTGGTGAACATAGAGCTGACTTGGAATTCCACGTGGCGAGTTGTATGGTCTTGAAATGTTTCTGATTTTATATATTATATAGATTGAATGACCATTATTGTCTCAAAATAAATGTTCTTTTAAATTTTTTGATTTAATTTTTTTTTCATAGTTCATTATATTTTTACAAATCTAAAATTTTGAAAATGAATTAAAAGAATGTTTATTATTTTTTCTATATTAAAATTAAAATTTTTAAAATGATTCTTAAATTTTGAAAAAAAATCATTTATTTTAGGATGGAGAGAATAATACAATTTAAACAAATTAAATTTAATCCAATAAAATAAACTAAGCTAATAATCTAAAATCTAATATGGGAGATAATGATAAGAGAAATCAGTGCATGCTCCAAGACAATGTTTCTACTTTCTACCACCATCACATTCTTTCGGATGAAGTAGTTGAACTGCTGTAGTTTGATTTTATAACTTTTAAAAATATTTTGTTTGGATTTAAAAGCTAAAATTTGTGTTTAAATCAAAATCTAAAATAAAACTCTTCGTTGAATGTGACACATGGCGGCTAATAATTGGTGAACATAGAGTTGACTTGGAATTCCACGTGGCGAGCTGTATGGTCTTGAAATGTTTCTGCTTTTATATATTATATAGATTTTTTGATTTAATTTTTTTTCATAATTCATTATATTTTTACAAATCTAAAATTTTGAAAATGAATTAAAATAATGTTTATTATTTATTCTAGATTAAAATTAAATTTTTTAGAATGATTCTTAAATTTTGAAAAAAAATCATTCATTTTAGGATGGAGAGAATAATACAATTTAAACAAATTATATTTAATCAAATAAAATAAACTAATCTAATAATCTAAAATCTAACATGGGGAATAATGATAAGAGAAATCTGTGCATGCTCTAAGACAATGTTTCTACTTTCTACCACCATCACATTCTTTCGGATGAATTAGTTGAACCGCTGTAGTTTGAATTTATAACTTTTAAAAATATTTTGTTTGGATTTAAAAGCTAAAATTTGTGTTTAAATCAAAATCTAAAATAAAACTCTTCATTGAATCTGACACACATGGCGGCTAATAATTGGTGAACATAGAGCTGGCTTGGAATTTCACGTGGCGAGCTGTATGGTCTTGAAATGTTTCTGCTTTTATATATTATATAGATTGAATGACCATTATTATCTCAACATAATTGTTCTTTTAAATTTTTTGATTTAATTTTTTTTCATAATTCATTATATTTTTTACAAATCTAAAATTTTGAAAATGAATTAAAAATTATTTTTTCTAGATTAAAATTAAATTTTTAAAAATGATTCTTAAATTTAAAAAAAAAAATCATTCATTTTAGGATGGAGAGAATAATACAATTTAAACAAATTAAATTTAATGCAATAAAATGAACTAATCTAATAATCTAAAATCTAATATGGGGGATAATGATAAGAGAAATCAGTGCATGCTCCAAGATAATGTTTCTACTTTCTACCATCATCACATTCTTTCGGATGAAGTAGTTGAACCGCTGTAGTTTGAATTTATTACGTTTAAAAATATTTTGTTTGGATTTAAAGGCTAAAATTTGAGTTTAAATCAAAATCTAAAATAAAACTCTTCATTGAATGTGACACATGGCGGCTAATAATTGGTGAACATAGAACTCACTTGGAATTTTACGTGGCGAGTTGTATGGTCTTGAAATGTTTCTGCTTTTATGTATTATATAGATAGATTGAATGACTATTATTGTCTCAAAATAATTGTTCTTTTAAATTTTTTGATTTAATTTTTTTTTCATAATTCATTATATTTTTACAAATCTAAAATTTTGAAAATGAATTAAAAGAATTTTTATTATTTTTTCTAGATTAAAATTAATTTTTTTAAAATAATTCTTAAATTTTGAAAAAAATCATTCATTTTAGGATGGAGAGAATAATACAATTTAAACAAATGAAATTTAATCCAATAAAATAAACTAATCTAATAATCTAAAATCTAATATGGGGGATAATGATAAGAGAAATCAGTGCATGCTCCAAGACAATGTTTCTACTTTCTACCACCATCACATTCTTTCGGATGAAGTAGTTGAACCGCTGTAGTTTGAATTTATTACGTTTAAAAATATTTGTTTGGATTTAAAAGCTAAAATTTGTGTTTAAATCAAAATCTAAAATAAAACTTTTCATTGAATGTGACACATGGAGGCTAATAATTGGTTAACATAGAGCTGACTTGAAATTCCACGTGGCGAGCTGTATGGTCTTGAAATGTTTCTGCTTTTATATATTATATAGATTTGAGTATCAATCGTGAAAAATTGTGAGATGAACTTGTCAGTTTTTATACTCATTTATGAATAAATGAGAAATAAATGTCTCAATTTTTAAATTTAAACATATGAGAGATTGAGTATCAATTGTAAAAAATTGAGAGATAAACTTATCAATTTTTATACTCAATTATAAATAAATAATAAATGAATGTCTCAGTTTTTATACTTAGATGTTAACAATAAGAAATGAATGCTTCAATTTTTTACAAGTGAAAATGAAATTTTTATTTCTAAAATTTGAATCATATGACGAGTCTAATTGTTTGATTCGTTTTTTTTTTTTTTTTTTTTTTTTTTTTTTTTTATTTTTTTTTTAAAGGGGATCAACACATTTCACCGCTCCCCCCTTGATGCACTTCACAGAGGCGCCTAGCTATGCTAGGGAGGGCAATGTCATTCCCTCTAACCACTGGTGGGGGAATCGAACCCATGACCTCCAGGTTGGAAGCCATGAACTCTAACCATCAGGCTAAGACCCCACGTGCTTGTTTGATTCGTTTTGATGATATGATTAAAACAGTGATTTCAATTTATTTTTTTTATTTCTAGATTTTGAGATATTGAATTTTAAATTTTTGAGGGAAAAAAAGAGAGAGAAAGATAGAGTAAGAGAGGAGAGAAGAGAAGTAAAAGGGTATGAAGCAAAGATGAGTCATCGTAATATAATTTCGAGCATGAAAAATTTACAAAATGCATATATTTATGTATTTTGTATTAATTTTCGTTCATAATGAACGAAAATTATTATTCATGGACTTGAACGAAAATTGAGCTATCATTAATTGTCATAAACAACATTGTCCACAATCCTGTTTTATCAATCTCTCTCCCCTTCCACTTTCTTCACCGGACATGAGTTTTTGGGTGGTAGTTGTAGGTGGTGGTGGTGGGTGAGATCTCCGTCAGATGGAGGAAGAGGGGAGAATTAGGTTAGGGAGGGGGTTATGGTGTGTTTATTTATTAGGATAGAACAAAGCCCGAAAACATTTGGAAACTTAAATTTACTACTTCCCTTTTTGGAAAAGGATTAAAGAAACTTAGATTTACTGCTTCCCTTTTGGAAAAGAATTGACAATAAGGTGGCTGACTATATATATATATACACACACACACACACACTCAGATATGCATTGCAAATTTGCAATAGGCAATTAAACTTGTGAAACAAAGCAAATCTGACATAAAGAAATTCTTGTTGTTACGATCATGTCTTCTGAAATTTCTACTGTGAATACGTATACGGAGATTGTAGAGTCGGAGAATGATGAACAACTCAAGAAAAAGTGGAAGAAAGAACTCGAATCCGAGTTGAATTCCAAACGAAGAAATTACCGGAAGAGATTAGTCGTTACAAAAGCACAACCTGCCAGTTCGCAGCATATCGAACAATGGAAGAATGAACTCGAGCATGAGCTAAATGACCCGAGAAAAGAATACGTAAAGACCAAAGCTTCATGGACCCTGTCCTCAGAATAATGCATTCTGCAAAGAAAAGACTACTAAGGCAATGTTTGAATTACTAGCTATTTTTGTAATTTCTAATATTTTCCTATTTTTGATTTTCTCATTTATTTGACCCAGATATCTATACCTTGTGCTTAATTTTGTAATGATTGCCTTTATATTATATATATATATATATATATATATATATATATATATATATATATATATATATATAGTACTAATTTCGTGCGAAAGAAAGACGTGGAGAGATTAACGTCTACCCATTCACGATTCTATTAAATTCATTTTCCTCGTTTTTAATCGAAATTGTCGTGTTGGTAAAAAAATACCATGTTTCAAAAAAGTAATTTAAACAAAAAGTAAAAAAAAAAATCATAACAATAAATAAAAAAAATCCAAACTCTATTGCTATTGATGATTATAAAAAAACAAATTAATAAAAAAATCATGTAGTAAATAAAATGGTGTGTGTGTGTGTGGAGTTAAAATCAAGTTTGGGAGTAGAAGGTGGAGAGTTATAAAAATGAGAGTGGGAATGTGGAATATTTGGGTTAATCCAGAGCGTCGAATCAATTTTCTAGATATCTCAGCCGCTTTTTATCTCACCGATTACAAACGGTTAATATAGTATCTAGATCATAAAAATGCAGTAAATCTAGTATCTATCATCACACTAAATAATCAAACAACAAAAAAGGGCAAATATATTAAATTTTTAAAATTTTTATTTGATTGCAAGAACAACAATATTGATGATTCATTACATACATAATAGTTCATGATTCCAATTGAAAAATTTCATAATAAATTTGTCTATTAGATATTTGATACCGAAAGAAAAAATAGAAAGTAAAATCACCTTCCACAATATCGCCAAAATAAGATTGAAAAAATACAATTTTATTATTATACCCACAAAAAAATTATAAGAAAGTATGATTTCAATATAACTATCAAAATTACATAATTCCAAACCCACACCCACTTTCCTAATTCCCCTCAGCCCCTCTCACCTCGACCTCTTTCATGTAACCTCAAACCCGTTCACTATCATTTGAGCTGCAGTTTTTCAAACTTCCAACACTACTATAGAGAAACTATGCACTAAAATAGTACACTATCGAAAATAAAATCTTGATCAAGCAACAATTATTTTGAGTGCATGCAATAACAAAGTTAAGTACAGACGTGGAAAAAAAATGCAAATATTTATGAATAACAATAGCAAGCTCACCTTGTAATAAGATATTTCCCCAAACTTCTCAGCATTTTCAAGAAAGTCTGACTTGGTGAATCAAAGTCCTCGTTCTAAAGCTGAAGTATGTGTTACATAGTGCATGAAAAGATTACATCCGCCCGTCAATGAGATTGAGTTGGTGTCCCATGACTGAAAAAAAAACTCTTATTAGATAACATCATAACATTATGCAAATTTTGTGCACTAAATTTGATTATACTTACAAAAGTTTTCAAAATTGAAGAAGAACCAAATTAGTGCCCTCGTCAAGCTGTTTCATCAACCATTTCCCAATCCCTTCCATCTTCCATTCAAAACCCTCACTCCAACTATTACTTTGTAACCCACCCAACCCTACGCTCTTTTATTTAAACTTCATTCACTCACTCTTCTATTCATTTTTAACCTAAAAAACGACTGCAATGAATGTGTAGTATTCTCTTTTTCTCAAGTTTGTTTGTTCGTGTATCTGTAGTTTTTTTTTATAGATATGTCTAGAGGAATTTACCTTTGTTCTTGGCTCTCTAAGATGTTGTGTTCTTGGCTATGTTTTCATCTTGTTCTTTTCTTTTTATTTTACAACAATGACACATAAACTTACATCCTCCCATGAGGATTTTTCCATTCGAAGATATACTATCAATATGATACATCCAGGAGGTCCGATGAAGGTTAATTATCTGTTGAATTGTGCAAAAACCAGTTAAGGATCTGAAGTCATGCAATTTTATAAACCAAGTTATGAGTAGAAAAGCAAATAGAAGCAATCAAATCAACTTAATTTAGTTTTATCCTAAGCAAATTACATGATTTGGCAAAACATAGAGACACACATGAATTAAATAGTTCTCATATAATGATTTTGAAGAAAGCACAGATTCAAATAAAAACGCATGAACAAAAAAAGATTAAATATGTAACATAAAAAGGATACTGAATAGGAAATGATGCCCACTTATGCAAATAAACATGAGAATGAACTCAAAATTGAAGCTCAATTGTGCAAATAAACTTAAGAATAAATCAAAATTCAAAATCAAAAAATAGACATTGAAAAAGGGCACCTGATGAGAAAAAAAATTAAAGTCTTTCAATTCTACAAACACACATGGTTTCATACCCTAGTCGTCTACGGATTCCAATTCCGACTCTGCTAGTTAAAAAGAAGGCTTTAGGATTTGCTCGGCGAATTCGATAAATCATTACATAAAATCGTTGATTTCATTGCTATGATCTTTCACTCAGCATGCTATAATGGTCGTCGGTGAAATTGCTTGTCTGAGAAGAGAGGGAGACGGGAAAGTGAATGGGTAGAGGGTTGCGTCCGAAAGAGGTGAGGGTATTTTTGATAACCGATCAACTAACATAAAAAATTGCCTTGCAGTTTTTGGAGCAGAGGTTATTTTTTTCCAGATTTAATCCTAATCGTTCTTTGTATTTTAAGAAATTGAATCTGAGCCACTATTTGTGTGGCGGTTATTCTTGAGGCGTATTGTAATATAGATTGTAATGTAAGTGTGAATTGAGTTTGTTGGTTTTGAATTTGAATATTAGAGATTAATATTAAATAAAAAAATTATGAATAGTATGTGGGTTGGTTTGGTAGTTTAGATAGTACGCGTGTCAATTTAGTTATATTCATATAGTACGCGAGTCATTTTGGTTGTCAAATAAGTACTGTCGACATGTAAATGGTTATGTTTGGTTCGGTTTGAACAAATTTAGAGACCAAACCACTAGTACTTGGTTTGGAGAAATTCCAAACCAAATCGAATAATGGAAAATTTCAAATCGAACCGAATCAAACCACCTCGGTTTGGTTCGGTTCGGTCTCAAACCGCGATTTCATTAAATAAATGGTTCAAATCGCGGTCCGAACTGCGGTCTGAACCGCGATCCAAACCACAAACCTGTCCAAACTCAAAAAAATCACTCATTCAAAAGAAAAAAAGAGAAGAAGAAAAAGATAGTTAAGGAATGAGATAAAAAATCACTCATTCAAAAGAAACAATTAGGTTAATATGCTAATACTAAAAAGATAAGATTTCTATTGACAATAAGTAATACAATGAGATAGAAACAGTCAGGTTTGGAGTGTTTGGACATATACCACCCAGCCAACTAGTGAGCAGCTTTGGAATGACAAAACAAACTCTGACGGCAAAGTTAAGGAAGGCTACAAACCAGGGGCGGATCGGGGGCAGGTGGGGGCTAGTGCGGCGGAAACGGAAATGCAGTGAAATTTTTTTTTTTGCCCCCACCATATTTTTGTTATATATGTATATATATAATTAACTTCAAAATTAACATCAGTGAGTGGTGTGGTTCAGCGGTAGAAGGGGTGAAGTTAAAGCCTTTGGTGTTTCCTTTCAAATTCATGTTCGAACCCTGCTACCTACATTTTCAATTAATTTTGTCTTCCATCTTTGCTATTCTTTCTCTTAACAGTTTTGTTTTTCTCTTTTTCCTAATTTCCTCACATTTTTTCAATCTTAATTAATTCGTTAGGCTTTTCCCATTTTTTTTGTTTTTGGTCTTTCTTCCTATTATCCCAAGTTTAATTAACAAATTTGAATTTCTTTTTTGTACGAGTAATATATTTTAATAAATTGTTTGCGTTAAATACTTCAACATTATTTCAATCGTTCGTTGAATTATTTACTTTTATCATTTTTGTTAACTAAAATACATTGTATTTCATGAATCTGACCCATTTTTTACTTGTCCGATCCGAATTTTTTTTTCGAGGGCAGCCCGTGTAATCTTGCCCCCCCCCGGGCCAATTCCTGGCTCCGCCCTGCTACAAACCACAACAGTAAAAAAGAAAATAATGAATTAGACTATGTAGAAGTCTTTACTGATATAATGGACAGGGATTTTATCTTTAACTTGATCAGTGTGTAAGCAAACAATACCTTTGGATGCTGGTACTCAATTATGGTTTCAATTCCTCTACCAATGACACCGCATATGCGACAAACATAGCCAATATCATCTTTCAATATTTATAAATTTTTGAAATCGAGCTAAACCGTCAATCGTTAAAAACTGAATCAAATCACGTTATTATTTGGTCCGATTCATTCTCAAATCGAGGTTTGAAACTAACTGACCTCCTAGTCGACAATAAACTTAAAAAATAAAAATAAACAATCGTCTTTTTCCATTATTTACCGTACTGTCCCCGCAGCAACTTTCCTTTCCCACCCCGCCAGGCGCTCCAAGCACCCCTCTCCCCACCTCCTTCCTCGATCGCCTTCTTTTACTGTCTATCTCGCCGATCGGCGTTGTGGACATACATCTCGACAGTAGCGTTGAGGTTAGTGTTGTGCGTCTCTCAATTTATCTTCTAATTGCAAATTTATGATTTTTTCCCCACATTATCTGTATAAATTTCGTTTAAATATTCAATTGGTGTCAATTCCAAGCCATAGAATTATAATTAGAAGAAATATTTGACTTTGCTCGAGATTGGATTGATGTGAGTTTTTAAGTCTATGCGAGACTTACTAATTTGTACCGTAAGTTAGTGACTAGTGAACATGTTGTTAACTTGTTATGATGTGAAATGATATGAAAATCTCCTCTTTATTTGCACGGGAATTAAGGAAAAGTGTTAGTGTAGTAAGTGTTGTGGGTATGAAAAGTGAGGTAGGAGAAAGATTGAATTTGTTGCGAGTAAGCCATGTGTGTCCCATTAATATAAAAATAATATAACATTTTCATTTTAGGAAGAGTGCATTTTGTAGTGGGATGCCCTATGAGGAAAGTGTATAGTTTCTAGTGGGACGGAGTATATCTTAATTTACACAATATATGATCAGGAAACCTCATAGAATAGATAAACCTAAGAGATAAGCGGGTTATTTTGTAAATGTTGTACTGTATCCTTCCATAAATGAGATTCAATTTTTTCTTCCTTCCATTTTGTTATGGACATGGAAAAAAAAAAATACTCCCTCTGTCCCTAAATGATTGTCCAAATTCAAGAATTTTTTGTCCCAAAATGAATTTTTTTTTTTAAAAGAACTTTGTCCCTAAATATTTTTTACCAATTTTTTTTCGATATTCATTTTATTATTGTAAAACCAAATGCTTAAAAAGTGGATTACAAGTTCGGACATACATTTAGGGATGGAGGGAGTATAAAAATATTGGGATGGAAGGAATAATATAATGACTAATAATTTACATATGCTAGTATTTTAGCGGATACCTAGAGAAGCATTTTCTAGAAATTTGATAATCATTCTTGTTATTTCTAATTCACAATGTTATGTTATATTTTGTATATGCTTATCGTAGGAAACTTGTTATTGCTTGTGTGAGTGTGTGCGTGTGTGTATATATATGTGTTCCTTCATTATGATTTTCTTGTCATGCGTCTTTGTGTATCACACGACACAAAATTTACTTCATACTAATAATTGAAATTGAAATGTGCTTTACCATGTATGTCCTGATCAAATATCTATGACCCCAACCCAATCATATTGTTCTTGTTTCTGAAGCCAGGTATCTTGGAACCAAAGTGAGTGGAATATTTCTAATACTGCTGTTCTTTATGCCGGTGGAGTTGATCCAATGTTAGCATCTAAGGCCTTTCACAAAGTTTCAAGGAGGAGACCTTTACTACCCTATATGAATGTGCAACGAATCATTTCTTTTGACGAGCCATTTGGTTCTGATAAGGATTTGAGCATTTGTTTTCATATACCGGAAAGGGCTCCCATTGGTGCGAATGAAATGACATCTGGAAGCTTTAGTAAGAATGAAGGAGAGAATTGTCCTTCATTCAAAAGGCAAATGTAAGTATGATAAGTGGAATTGCAAGTTCCTTCAAATAAAATCCTGAGTATTCATTTGTTTCTTTTGTAAGGTGGAAATTTATATTCAGAACTAAAAAAATAACTTCCATCCACAGAGCCTCTTTAAAGCATTTTTATAAAGTTGGTAATGAATATGATTATTTATTCAATATTCCTTGTACAACTTAGGTACATCCTAGTTTGGAGCTTAGCTCTCTCTACCTGCATTTTCTTGTTAAATGTCTTCTCTGCCACTGTGCATGTTAATTTATACAATCAGTAATACATGTCTTACTATTTCCAACTTATTCCTTAATGGATATAACTAACTTCATCTTGTAAGATATTCTGTAAAACTGTGAGAATATATCATATCAGTAGTTAGCAAGCTCCCATCTATGTGTGATTGTTGTTCTTGTTTTATTTCATGCCTTTCTATGATGCACGGATACGTCATCCAGTCGACGTATCGCGTATCCGAGACGTATGGGATACGGATACGCGTAAAATACGTACCGGGACCGAATTCGAATTTTCACAAACTTTGGATACGGGAGAGAGAGAGAGACGCGAGAGACTGAGACGAAAAAACGATCGTACCTCGCTTCGCCTTCTTCGTCAAGTCCTAGCACCACCGCCGCCTCCGTGAACGGTGAATATTTCTATTTTAGATATTTATATTTTGGTCCCTATAGTTTGAATAGTTACACTTTGGTCTTTATAGTTTGAATATTTACACTTTACCCCCATGTATCCGTATCCGGGATTTTTCAACAATCACGTATCCCCGTATCTCGTATCCGCGAATCCGTATCCGAGTATCCGTATCCGTATCCGTGCAACCTAGATGCCTTTCCTTTTAAAATATTTAATTCCATCTGGCATGTGACTCCCCCCAAAGGGTGTGACGTGTGCGGGGTGAAGTATGTCTGGCATGGACACTTGTCTATAAAAGAACCTCTAAGATTAGAGGTTAAGGTGGAAGACAAGATTGATTAGGTAAAGAGAGAGGGGAAATGCTGACAATAGAGAGCATGCTCCATAGTTAAACCAAGTTTCAAGCAAGAAACCAGATGATCGATTAACTATTTGTTGAAGAAATTAGATTACGACCTTAATTTATAGCGAGGATGGGAGACACTGGAAGATTTTCTACTAGGTGTCATCGTTATTGATCATCTAATGATCATTGGACAAGTGCCCCATCTTAGGGCCAGGCATGTGTATGCCTAAAAACTTTAGTTGATTAGAAATCAAGGCTCTAGGGCGAACTGGACTTACTAGGTTCAGGTAAGAGTTCCTTGTTATTGAGCACTTTCACCTCAGCTCAACTAATGGGTAGACTCATAATGTAATTGGGGGGGGGGGGCAAGTGCCCACCCTCAAACATTGTTTTTTAATAGTGTAAGATTATTTTGGCAAGTTAATTTGGAGTGGATTATTTTTTTTTTGTAAAGAAGCAATTAGTTTATTTTCAATTAAGTTATTATTTTGATACTACTGAAAACATTAATTTTTTTATTTCGAAATAAAATTCATCAATGTCATAACTCATGCATGGTTTTACAAGCAATAATTTTATTAATGGTGAATATCTGCAAAAGCGTAAATATAAGAATAAGGAAACAAACGAAGAAGGTAAACGAGAAGAAGAAGCACACGGAATTTAACTTTAAAGCGCACTCACTATATAAATCTCAATTCTGAATAGCTTTCAAAGGTTACATGATTATTTATTAGCTAAACTATCTTAACAATACTAGGAAATGAAACATAAATCAGTAAAGAATTAGGTAAAGGAAATACTAATATTGGCCTTTTTTTTAAAAAAAAAACTTTTTTTTTTAAAAAAGAAAATAACTGATATTAGGACTAGAAGTTTAAATTCTATTAGAACTAGGAAACTAATCATTAAATATTAACCCTAAAGAAAACTAATCAAAAATACTAATCCTAATCTACCCAGGACATTTTCCATTGACCAAATGGGTTTGACCTTTAACTTGGACTTGGACTTGCAACATGAATTGTTCCTAGTTTCTTATTCATCACTTGTGGCTCTCAATATCATATTCAATTTGTGCCTCTCTAATTTACATGTATGACTATACTAGAAACTAAATCTCGATTCAGATATTTGATTTGTTTCTAAAGTATATTTCACCAAACCATAGTTGCGAAAGGCTCTCGCCTCTCTAGCCCGCCTCGCCATATTCGCGCCTGGGAGGTTAGGCTGTCTTTGCGTGTTTTGGCGGTCATTTTGTAAAAGCGACCAAGCCTAAGAAACTTCCGACTCAAATTAGGAATCTTGAACGTGTCAAATTGGGATTCTAGGGTTTCTTTTTATGGAAACGTCGTCAATTAGGAATTTCGATTGTAACATCGATTTCACAGACTTACCCCAACGCAGACGCAGAGAATCCCTTCAGCAATTGATTCTGCGCCGACCGACGACAATATCCTTGACGGCGACAACCTTGCAACCTTCGCGATTTACCGTTCTCAACCCACGTCGACTTTTCGGGCTTCAGCGTTCGCTCAGTCGTTTGGGGGGATGGATTGAGGTTAAGGCTAACCTTTATAGGCCTTAACCCTTGCTTGACTCGCTTTTGCATGATTTTAGAACTTGATTTTCTTTCTTCATTATGTTTTATACTTTAAATTTATTTCACTATCTTAAAGTAGTATTTGTTTTGTTGGTTTGAACTATGTGGTTTAAATTTATGCTCCTTTCTCTTAGAATTCTCTCTTTTGGGGTCTAAATTACGTTTAGGATTCTATTACAAGTGAATATGGCATTTATTAAATGTTTTATTTTTGTCCCTAACATGTTTGAAATTATGTTTATATGTTACATGTATATTTATATATTTTTCAAATATTTACTAATTATTATTCTATTTTTCCGCCTTGCTCGCCTTTTTGCCACTTTTCTATTGCCTCACCTTTCGCCTGTGTATCTCCCGCCACTCACGTTTCGCCTTTAACAACTATGCACTAGACATTTTACTTCTCAAGACAACCTTATATAAAGGTGTAAATTGTATTTTGGTTGGTCATACAACCACCTTCTTGCATTCGCCAATTGGCATCTTACTATTATTATACAATCAAATATATTTCAACAAAATTTTGAGAGGGGAAAAAGTATCGATTATGTAGGGAACTAGTCCTTCCCCCACTTCTCACACTTTAACTTTAGAATTTTGAGATGTTCTTTCTTTTATTTTGTTGTTTTTGGAATGAGTTTTGTTTGTCATTGGTAAATTACACTATCTAAATCCACCCACAGTTTAGTTGTTCATGATTTGAATGTCACATTGGCATGGAAAAAATAGACTAGCACGCACATCATATGATGATTCATGTTAGCCAACCCCATATCATTTTTGTACTAAGGCTTAGTCGTTGTTGTAATCACTTATTAGATTATTTTGCTTAGTTTCGTTGTTAAAACTGGATTTACTGTTGGCTCTTTTGTAGTGATGAGAATATAAGATGGTCCTCTCTACGGAATAGACAAAATGACTTTTCCCGAGAGTATCTGTTGTATCATGCACCCCAGTTAGTTGGAAGTCCACTTCAACACTCATGCTTGTCAAATCGTCATTACAGCGTCCAACACAGTGCTAATTGTACGGGGGGTGTAAAAGACAAGGTGCTGCCAAATTCTGCTGTATAATACCTTTCTTCTTGGTTCATTGTACTAGATATTTTATTCTGGAGTTTCCTTTGCAATTCTGATTTATTGATATGTTTATAAAGGATTGTAAATAGATTTATGTATTTTGCATGGCTTTGAAGTCTGTATATTCTACTTCATTATGTCAGCGAATCAATTTTTATATTTATACGTGATATTGCAGTTACTGGGAAATATTCCAGAATTTGTAAAGATAGTGGAAGTTGGTCCGAGGGATGGACTGCAAAATGAGAAGGTGGTTGTACCTACTGATATAAAGATCAAATTAATCGAGATGCTAGCTTCTTCAGGTTTGTCTGTCATTGAAGCTACTAGTTTTGTCTCACCAAAATGGGTACCACAGGTAAACGATGCTTAGTCATACTCATTAAACAACATAATTTTAAGTTTCTTAAGAAAATTGTGTAGTCTCTCTAAATGGAATAATTGCTGTTTTGTATCCAAAATTATCGGTCACTGTTACCTTCGGTGTTCCTGATTGCATATTTTCTACGCTTGTTTACGGAACTTCTCTGTGCTGCTAGACCTCTGTATTTCCCTGTTGTAGCCTCATTTTCCTGTTTGTTTGCATTTAAAAGTACGATACTGTGGCACTTGTTATTGTAGATGAATAGCTTTGCTTTACTGTGTTTGGAGAACACAAAGTGACCAAAAGCAAATGCTTATGTAGTCAAGTTCCAGCAGCTGCTCTCTAGGGATTCTTTGTTAGAGGTAGATCATGTTTAGAGAGAGTCACGGAGATGCATGCTTTCAAGGCTCATAATGTGGTCCCACATCTCGTGATGGCGTTTGACACGATATACTAAGCCTTTGACTGAGCTAGTAATGATTCCCATTTTCCCCTCAAGTGCATCAAGGATGCTTGCATAATTATCATATGCCCCTCGCTAAATGACTATGGAGACGTTCACATACTTCTAGAAGAGATGAAGATGTTTTCCTTAGTCTTGGCACGGAAATGTGGAGTGGATGTTGATGCATGTCAGTTGGATGGTAAGATGATTTTATCTAACATATGGATAAGGGTATAAGCTATGTTACGTGGACTCGGGTACGGGTATCCGACACTGGTACGGATCCGAGTGTCGGATTCAGTTTTTTTTTAAAATTGGACACGGGAATACTGTCCTAAATTTGTACATGGTTACGGGGATACGTTAATAACAAAATATATTGAGTCTATTTATATACTTTGCTTATCATAAAAATAGTCTGATTAATTTTTTGTACAAAAGTATCATTTAATAATTTTATTTCTAAATAAAGTTATAATTTTAATGAAATTTGGCAAAGATATAATGTATAATTAAGTATAACACTAACATTAAAATTTGTAAAATCTTTATAAATGAAGTCAACTCACTCTTTTTTTCTTTCAATTTTTCTTGCTGTATCTTACTGAAAAAACTGGGTGTCGGGTACGGATTTCATACCCATGTCGGTGTCGTGTCGAACCTGGTACTATAGCATATTTGAAGAGTCCGAGTAGTGTATAAGACTCCTTTCAAGATAAGGGCATTTGTGTGAACTTTAGTGCTTAATAAACTCAGTACTAATGACATATTGAGCTTCGGAGGCCTACTAATGTTTATCATCTAATTGGTGTGTGAATTCCAAGGAGTCTGCTGAAACGTATGGCCACCTTTTTGTGAATGGCAGCAATGCTCGATATCTGTGCAATCATTTGTTTGAGGTGGCCAAGGAAGTGTGGGTGAGTCCCAAGTCGATATGTTACTTTCTTTAGATTCAGTTTGGAAAAGGAGGCGTGGGAGACGGTTGCGGGATTGTGGGGTCTTTGCAGTTTGTTGGTGTAATTGGTTGGAGAGAAATGCGAGGATCTTAAATAAGAAATATTTACCGCGACATCTTTTATACGCAAAAGTGGTTTCTTTAGCTCCTCGGTGTATGCTAATGGTGCTTTGTGAGGGTTATCCCTTCAGGATTTGAAGAGGGATTGGTTTGGTGCATATTGCTTAATCTAGCCCCCTCCCCCCCCTCCTTTTTTTTTTTTTTGCTTTTATAAGCTGATGGACTCCCATGTCCATCTGTTTGTAAATTGTTCTCTTCTAATAATATTTCTTTTCCTATTAGAAAAAGAACTTCAATTATGATGTGATCAAACATGTCCTATCAAATTGCAGTTTGCGGATGCACATCAAGTAATGCAAGGAATTCAAAGGCTTGATGGTGCTAGATTCCCAGTCTTAACTCCAAATCTCAAAGTAAGGTGCCTTTTATCTTGTGAATATAACAGTTGCAAAGTGACGTCCATCAGATGCAGGGGAAGGTTTGTAATCTCTTTTGTTTTTGTCAAGGGTTTTGAGGCAGCCGTTGCAGCTGGAGTGAAGGAAGTGGCTGTCTTTGCAGCAGCTTCAGAGTCCTTTTCAAGATCTAACATTAATTGTAGCATTGAAGACAGTCTTACCCGTTACCGTGATGTTGCTTTTGCTGCTAAAAAGCTCTCCCTTCCAGTAAGGGGGTATGTCCCTGTTCCTTAACTATTAAGTTATTTAACTTCAAAGTTCATGTACTATGTTCAATTCTCAAGTTTAGCAAGGATTGGACAACATGAGACCTAGGGGTGATGGATCTTGAATGGAGTTAGCAAGGTTGTAAACGTAATATAACATGTAAGCAAGTTACAATAATATTCAAATCACCATTTTCTCCTCAAGACATCCATGTTTTTCATTGAGAGAGAAAACATGCTTTTGAGAAGGACCCTATTTTGGATGCGGTCCTTTTTTGACTATAGATACATTTTCACAAATAAACTGCCCAAGATGCTAATTTTCAATAACATCATTTTGAATCCATTTAATTGGAATAAAAATGATGTTATTGATCGGGACAACGAAAAGAAATCAGCAGTGTTCTAGGGTCTCATAAATCAGAAGATTAGCATCTTAACATCTATAGTCAGTGTACAACCAGAACTCATCTCTAATTTCTCTTTTTCAAGAATACAAATGCAACCAAATGATGCTAAGCTTGAAATGTTACATAACCAAGACATTGTATATCTCTCATTCAATGTAGTGAAAGTTATAACTGTCCCTTATTAAAGAAGAGTTATAACGATCTCATGTTTTCTTCCTCTCGTCCTTCTTTCGTATCGCTTCCTATTTCCAATATTTCTATCCAAAAAAGAAAAATACAAATAAGAATGAGAGCAAATATGAACAGAAGAAAAAGAATGCTGACCTGGTTTCTAGCTTAGCTGATATACTTAATGGTAGCAGTTTCTATACCCACACAATATCCCTATTAATCTGCAACAAGCAAGAGTTGGACTAAAAAATTAGCAAACTAATTATAACACAATTTCTACTAGATATATATCATGCGTGGTGGGTTGTCCAGAAGAAGGAGCAGTACCACCATCCAAAGTAGCATTCGTGGCTGAAGAACTTCTAAAAATGGGTTGTACCGAAATATCCCTTGGTGATACAATTGGGGTTGGTACTCCTGGTATGTGAAACCTACCTTGGCTATTTCAACCTTTATATTTATTTACAGCAGTTTTTGCAGTTGTACTAGTATTGCAATTAATCGTTTTAAGTGCATATAGAAGCTAATCTCTCTGATAGGTTTTATGTGGCATTATGTGTGAACCCTACCCTCCTCCACCCTCACAAAAGGGGAAAAAAGATGCCAAACAAAAAGTAAGTGGACCTGTGTTTTTATTGAGGACTTAGTTTATTGTTGATCCTACCATTCATGCATTTATTAACAGAATATATTCTGAAATTTCTTGTCTGATTAAAGCCATTTTTACTGTGTTCAATTGATGTTAAGACAAGGGCCATTTGTAAAATCACATGCTTATAGGTCTTAGTAGCTAACTTTAGTTGGAAGATGGTTCCTTTGTGATTGTGGCTGCCCTGTTGTCACTTTTTAAACATTTAGATTTTTTTTTCTGCTTTGTGCAAACTGACTAGATATATTTTCTTTAGTAGTCTTATCTTGTACTCCCTCTGTCTCCTACTTTCCTTTTTGGTACATCCCAAAGTAAGAGTCCGATTTTCAAAATGGCAAATGATGAATAGTGTTCTGGACAACTTTTTCCATATAATGCTTGTACAATCACAAAAGAATCAACACTTAGGGGGCGTTTGGTTCATAGGAAAGTGGGGGAAAGGAATGGAAAATTCCCTCTTTTCAATTCCATTCCCATGTTTGGTTCATTCTTTTTAAAATTTCCTTTCCCTTGGAATGTTGAATTCCTTCAAATAAAGGAATTTATCATTCCATCATAAAATTGATGGAATGTTGAATTCCTTTGGCAATGGATTTTTTTTTTTTTTACCAAAATACCCCCAAACCCTACCCACCCCTACCCAGCCCCTACCCAGCCCCACTCAGCCCCTACCCCCCCACCCCCCCACCCCCACGAATTTTTTTTTTTATTATTTTTTTTTTCTGCCTACCCTCCCCCTTCCAGCCCTGCCTACCCCCCACCCCACCCCCACAAATTTATTATTTTTTTATTTTTTTTTTTCCGCCTACCCCCCACCCCCACAAATTTTTTTTTTCTGCCTACCTCCCCCATCCAACACTGCCCTGCCCTACCCCCCACCCCCACCTCCCCCGAATTTTTTTTTTACTCATTTTGCATACCCCCTACCGACCCCCCCCCCACCCCTCCCCAATTTTTTTTAAAAGGGTAAATTGGTCATTTTATATGCTTTCATTCCATTCCTATAATTTGTATTTTCAAACCAAACATGATTTGCCAAGGAATTGAATGACAATTCCATTCCATTCCGTGCCAACCAAACGGAGGGGGTTGATCAGTTTTTTTCCATTCCAATTCCAATTCCAATTCCTTAAGGAATTCAATTCCATTGACAATTCCATTCCTTCACTTTTTTTCCACCGAACCAAACGCCACCTTACTAACCTAGTTTTTACCCACTTGCATTATGAATAGTATTTTGGACAAATATATCCACTACCCACTACAAAAGTTTATTCATATTTTATTGTTTCCTTAAGCGTGCAAAACTATGGTAGGACTCTTATGGGACGGAGGGAGGACGAATTTAGACTGGATAGAATCTTACATGATTGGGGGTATTATGGGCCAATTTCACAATGTCCGTCAAACAAAAATAAATTCTGCAAGACCATATGATCTACTTTGTCCCGCATCAACTCTCCTCTACTGAAAAGAATTGACCCGGGTGAGTGAGAAGTGGGACCAAGAATGCCTTTCACACTAGGAACATGATGAATAACCAAAGAACTTGTCTTTAACTTCAATGGTCGCAGGTCTGTTGAACAACTAAGGGTGTAGTTAGTCTTTACAGTGACAATCAAAAAGCTCGCCCATCATGTTGTTCTTCAGGGTCTCGTATCCATGTGCATCCCAAGAGTATGTGAAATGGTTTTAGTGGCTAAACATCATACTCCCTTTGTACCAAACTAAATGTCCAAATTTCCTTGTTGGGATATCCCAAATCATGACGATTTATGTTAGCTGACCCCAAATCATTTTGGGACTAAGGCCTTGTTGTTGTTGTTGGATATCTCAAAATAAATGTCCTATTTCTATACATTACACTATTTCTATCATGCTTTTCCAATTTTATCCACAACTCTTTATGTCCATCCAGCTCAATTTCTTCATTCCCCTCCTACTCTTCATTAATTGGCAATGCTGAAAGTACAATAACTTTTTAATCAGCGTGCCAAAACAAATTAGGACATTTAATTTGAGATCACTAAGCACTCAATCATTAATAGGAATCGGATCACTATTGACCACATCTTCATCCATTCTAGATACTTGCTCTCCCACTTGATTCTCAGACCCCTTTCTGTCTCGTATACATTGAACTATTGGAGAAGAAAAACACATTTTCAGTCGCAGCTTTGCATCTTTCTTTTTGAACAATGACCTTTGTCGTTTGTACCCACTAAATAAGAACCAAATATGTGAAATTGATGATTTTTGGCTAAAAACTCCCTTTTTGTAGGGGCATAATTGATTCTCCTCCCTCCGTCCATAATAAATGTCACACTTTCCTTTTTAGTTTGTCCCAAAATAAATGTTGCGTTTCTAAGTAAGGAAACAATTTTAGTGCTATTTTAATATGGTACAAGCAATATACAATCAAGTAAAAGCACATTTCGTAAAAACTTTGACTAGTCAAACGCGACATTTATTTTGGGATGAGAAGAGTATTAGGGTTTTGCAAGTTGAGGAACGCTGGAGATTGAGTGATTGAGTTCCAGACCGAGTCCTTAAGTTTTAGAAGGTTTGATGACAACAACGGCTGGATATTGATGAAAGGTGAAGTCGACGAGCTCTTCGATAATGTCAGCAAAGGTCAGACTATGCGACTGAGGGTTGACAACCTAGGTTTAACAACAGGTCTGGAATTGGGCTCGCGACTAGGGTTTTATATTGGTCAGGTTATTGGATTGTAGAAAGAGAAAGGTTGTGTACGTACTGTTTTGAAAGTTCGGGAAGGGACGGTTTGAATGGTCAAGAAAGTTAGGGGAGCTGTTTTGACAAAATCGAGAGCGGAGTTTATGTGAACTGACTCCAGCATAGAGGACAAACGGATAAGAAAAACGTATTGGTTAACAGAATAAGAAAAGAAAGAATGATACCAGTGCAGAAAAAAAATCGGCTCTGGTACCAAATAATGCAGAGATTAGGTGTTGCCAACGTAGAAATAAATTTATAATTTAGCGATTTATGTCAAATATCAATTACTATTTTCTTGTCTTATAAATAGTACCATCATAAGATTTATCCCCTGAGATAAAAGTTACATGCCTGGTAGAGTTCTCTTTAGCTTCCATTTATTCTCATGTCCCTTTTACATGCATTGATATCTATAATAGGTTGTATAGGAATGCAAGCGCAAACTTGTTTGAGATTCTTTCTCTGACCATCTGTACTAAGCATGACCAACTCTTTGTAATGAATCAATGATGACATTATATCTGAACAGATTTGCCAATTCTTTGTACAGTAATTTTTGTATTATAGCATGCTCTTGCCTTAATTGCCCTTCGGTTTTCGCACAGGTACTGTTATACCAATGCTCAATGCTGTAATGGGTGTTGTCCCTGTGGAGAAGCTTGCTGTACATTTTCATGATACTTATGGCCAAGCTCTATCAAACATTCTTTTGTCTCTCCAAGTAAGGCCTCATTTGTTTTTCATTTTTAGCTCTTTTATTCAGATTTGAATAGGTGGGTGAATCAGACATGGGATAAATCAGACTATTTGTTGTTTTTTTTGCTTTCAGATCTGAAGACCTCTGAATGTCCACTTAATTTTAAGTGGTAAAAAATGTCACTGAATATCCCCATTATATTTTCAAAATGCCCATATCACCCTCGTGTCTTATGCGTGTCGTAAACGGTTTTCACTTGTCGTCTCTTTCATTCTCTCGCTCACGTTCGTCTCTGCCCTCATCTCTTCCAGCCATCGCCTCTACCCTCATCTCTTCCAGCCACCGCCTCTGCCCTCCTTTCTCTACCGTATGTTCCAATTGAAACCCCATTGCACATGATTGCCGGAATTCAAAAAAAAAAATGACTTTCTTAAAATTACTCACTTTCTGTCTCACACACAATTATTCAAACTGGGGACCAAAATCAGATTAGTGGTGCATCCATGGAGGAACTGAAACCCCATCGCAGCTCCCATGATTGCACTCTTGTCGTCCGTATAGAAGCCCTGCAGTAGAATCGTCTGGCACGTCAACGACATTTTAGTTCCCAAGCAATTGACTGTGCAGCCCGTTGAGAGTTGAGAGAGAGGGAGAGAGAGAGAGAGAGCGCATGGTTCTTTGCAGATATTTTATGTCTTTTTTCTGCCCACTACAACCTATATCTACAGGCTGGAAGTGAAATTTGATAAGGGAACTCCAACATCCTTTACTTATACACTAATATTGCAATTTTCTTTTTTGGGCTAACAAGCTCCTTGGATATGTGGATAGTAAATGGAAGTTTGTTCCAGTTGGGCTAGCAAGCTCCTTTACTTGTACACTAATCGTGTTCACATTCTTACACTTATTTATTTGTATTTAACACTTGACTTTACCCTTTTGTGTCTATATTTTTGGAGAACAGATGGGGATCGGAACAGTGGATTCATCTGTATCAGGTCTTGGGGGTTGCCCATATGCCAAAGGTGCTTCTGGGAATGTAGCCACCGAGGATGTTGTTTATATGCTTAATGGACTTGGTGTGAAGACCAACGTGGACTTTAAAAAGCTCTTGTTGGCCGGAGATTTCATCAGCAAGCATTTGGGCCGCCCCTCAGGCTCAAAGGTTGCAATCGCCTTGAGCAGTACTTTGGCTTCTTCTTCCAAGCTATGAGGTAACATCGGATGCTGCTAGCTGAAAAAGGCAGCTTGCAACTCCTAAGATTTGAATAATTTGGTGCATTTTTCTGTGCTTCAAATCATCTGAAATGTCTCTTTTGATTATGATCAAATTCTTGATCGGATTAGGCATGTTTGTCAATTTGATTGCATACATTGGTTTTGAAATTGGGAAAGCATTTAAGTTCAAACGTCTCTTCCCAATTCCAAAAATGAAGCTTGGAATTCAACTCATCCACCCTTTATCCCAATCACTTGGGTCAACTACATGATTCCTTTTTCACCAATTGGTCAATGAGAGGAGTAGCCCATAATCTTTATATATTGAAGGTTGGGCTAGTTAATTCCTGGTGTGGGATAATTGCTTCAACAACACCCTTAGATCTTATAACCAACGGATTTTACAAATGAATTGAGCATGCTAGACCAGGGACTTAATTACTTTCTACTCCCTCCGTCCCGGAATTAATGTCGCACTTTCCTTTTTTTCCTTTTTGGTGCATCCCAAAGTAAATGTCGTGTTTCTTAATTAGGAAATAAACTTAGTGCAATCTTGATATTGTACAAACAATGTACAATTTAGTAAAGCACACTCCTTAATGTGACATGTATTATGGGATGGAGGTAGTATCTGGTTTTTATTGTGTTATCTTGTAATTCTTCCCTTTTTTCTTGCATCTTCACTCATTTTCCTATTTATTAAAGGTGCCAATGCAGATTCTGAAGAATACTAGAAAAAATTTCTGCTGCGCCTCGGAATACAGGAGCCATATTGTACTCTGTTGATGTGTATCTGTAGGAGGAATTTTGTAAATATGGGGTTTCCTGAATAATTGTTAGTTGAAGATCTTACAAGATTGTATTTTGGGATCTGAATAGGGTTGTTACGCGAACCGAGTTGCTCGAACTCGACTCGAGCTCGACTCGAAAAAGCTCGACTCGAATGAGCTCGAGCTCGAACAAGAATTTTAGCTCGCGAAATTTTCGAGTCGGACAGGCTCGACTCGTGAGCTCGAAAAAGCTCGTTTCGAACTCGACTCGAGCTCGACTCGGTAAACTCAATAAAAGCTCGAATTTTTCATTGTTTGTTATCAGCTCGAACTCGAACTCGACTCGTCAGTAACTTGATTTTTTATTTTATACATTGTTTTTATATACATATATATATATTTTTTTATATTTTTTTTGGATAAAGAAAACTGTTTTGGACTTTTTTTAGTTGGAAAAGTTTTTTCAAAAAGTCATATAAAAAAAGTTAAAAAAAACTAAACAAATTAAAGTATACTCCGTATTAAAGAAAAGAAGGACGGACAATACCCTTTAATTTTAATACAATTTTTATTTTATTTTTGGATAAAGAAAACCTCTACTACCACTACTAGTCTACTACCGCTACCACTATCACCCACCACTACAATTACTACTACCACCACCACTACCACCACCACCACTACCACCACTACCACTACCCCTACCCCTACCACCATTACTACCACCACTAGCACCACCACCACTACTACTACTACTACCACTACCACCACCACTACTACCACTACTACCCTACCACCACTACTATCACCACTACCACCACCACTACTACTACTACCACTACCTCCACTACCACCACCACTACTACTAGTACCACTACTACCACTACTACCCTACCACCACTACTATCACCACTACCACCACCACTACTACTACTACCACTACCACCACTACCACCACCACTACTACTACCACCACTACCACCACCACTACTACTACTACCACTACTACCACTACTACCCTACCACCACTACTATCACCACTACCACCACCACTACTACTACCACTACCACCACTATCACCACCACTACTACTACTACCACTACTACCACTACTACCCTACCACCACTACTATCACCACTACCACCACCACTACTACTACTACCACTACCACCACTACTACTAGTACCACTACTACCACTACTACCCTACCACCACTACTATCACCACTACCATCACCACTACTACTAGTACCACTACTACCACTACTACCCTACCACCACTACTATCACCACTACCACCACCACTACTACTACTACCACTACCACCACCACTACTACTAGTACCACTACTACCACCACTACTATCACCACTACCACCACCACTACTACTACTACCACTACTACCACTACCACCATCACTACCACCACCACTACTACTACTACCATTACCACCACCACCACCACCACTACTACTAGTACCACTACTACCACTACTACCCTACCACCACTACTATCACCACTATCACCACCACTACTACTACTACCACTACCATCACTACCACCACCACTACTACTACTAGTACTACCACTACCACTACTACTACCACAATCACCACTATCATATATACTTATACCCCTAAACCCTAAATCTCCCCAATCCCTAAACTCTAAATCATATACTTTATACAGCTAAATCCTATATTTATTTATTTATTTATTTTTATTTTTTATTCACTAAGAAATAATATTTTAGTTGTTGTTGATTAGTTATTTTTTTTTACAAAAAGGTATATAAAAAAATAGAAAAAAAATGAAAACCAAAAGACTCCATTTCCAAATCTAATTTTGAAAGGCAGCAAGAGAAATACCAAAAGACTCCTAGACCTAGTCTCCTCCATTTCCAGTTCCACGATTTCACTCACATTTGACATTTCTCCCCACCGCTCTCTCCGGCGTCATCAACTCTCCACTCCACCGCTCTCTCCGGCGCTCCCATTTTCGGCGCTCTTTCCGGCCCTCTCACTCGGTATTTCACTATTATTTTAATTACTCCATCAGTTAGTATATTATTTTTTTGGTGCCATCTGGTTTGATTTTTTTCTCAATCTGTAAATTCTGATGGTGCAATGGTGCGTCTGGGTAGACCTCCTAATCTCAAAATCACTTTCTATGTTGGTGCAATGGTGCGTCTGGTGGTCTGTTGGATTTTTTTCTTCATATGTAGTGTTGATTCCTCATCATTGATACATGTTCTGGGTGGTCTGTTGGAATTTTAACTCAATCTGTAAATTCATACCTCTTTTTTTGCTCAATCTGTAAATTTCTCTTTGAATGTGCACATTAACAGGGAATATGGAGGAAGATGACAACAATATAAGTATTGGAAGCATACCCCGTCAAGATGATGATGCCATGAATGATATTGAAATTGACCAAGATGACAATGATTTATTAGATGATGGTTCAACAGGAAATCTAGGAAATGGAGCAGAAGATACAGAGAGTGGGCTTGAAAAATTTAAAAACAAAAAGAGATCGAAGAGATCGGAGGTATGGAAAATATGTATGGAACTTAAAGTTAAAGAAGGAGAACAAAGATTAGCTATGTGCAACATTTGCAAGAAAACTTTCAAGCTGCACTCGACAAGCTCAACGACTCAATTGGGAAGGCATGTGAAAAAATGCAAAGTTGAGAATGGATTGCTTAGTCAAAAAATATTACAGTTCACACCTTCAGGTACCGAATCTAATAAGTTGGAGACATTTAAGTATGATCATGCATTGATGAGAAAGACCCTTGCTGAGTTTACATTGATTAATGAGTTGCCATTTTCACTAGTAGATAA
Source organism: Adenophora triphylla var. japonica (assembly GCA_022495995.1). NCBI lineage: Eukaryota > Viridiplantae > Streptophyta > Magnoliopsida > Asterales > Campanulaceae > Adenophora > Adenophora triphylla. Next base: position 237,255 of record JAFEMH010001971.1, on the reverse strand, counting down.
TAATATTCTCTCTCTCTCTGCTCATGTACGTAGCCATGTTGGTGAATCACGTATATCGTTGTTTTGTGTGATTGATGTTTGATTGCTATTTTCTATTGACTTTGTTCTAACAGAGATCGTAATAAAGATGGAACTTCCTAAATCTATTAGTTGTATATATCTCTTATTATTATTGTAATATTTTCCTTATTATCATTGACTTGTACACCAAGTTAGGTTAGATTTACTTATGTATATATATATAACAATACATCAATAATACAATTGAGGTCTTTCAATATTTCTCTTCTCTGTATGGTATGCAGAGCAATCAAGATCCAATTTTTTTCTCTCCTCCTTTTGAGTCGTGCCCTACCTCTCCCTTCCCATGGCCGCCTCTGATTTCCTAGTTTTCCCTAACTCATCCGAGCCAAATGTTCCTCTCATTCTCGTCTCCCTCTCTCATGTTCTTAAACTAACTCCTACAAATTACATCTCATGAAAGACCCAAATCGAAGCTACTCTTCTTGGCCTCGATTTATACAAATTCATTGATGGAACTCACCTTGCCCCACCTAAATCCCTTCCCGTTGTCACACTTACAACCGGTGACACTACCCATGCCACAAACACTTATGTCACAACAAATAACACCACTACCATAAACCCTAATTCGGCTAACACTACCCCTGCAGTATCTTTCCCTCACCCGTCTTGACATCTCCTTTGCTGTTAACCACCTTTCACAGTTTCTGCATCGTCTCACTACCGAGCATTGGTTTTCTCTAAAGCGTTTACTAAGGTTTCTTTTTGGTACTTCTACTCATTTATTGCTTATTAGACGTGATTCTCCTCTCTTTGTTCATGCTTTCGATGATGCCGACTGGGTAGGTGATAAGGATGATTATATTTCTACTACCGGGTACATAGTTTATCCGGGTATAAATCCCATATCTTGGAGTTCTAGGAAACAAAGGACTATTATCGTGCGGTTGCTGCAACTACTGCCGATGTATTATAGGTTAAAAATTTGCTTTAGGAGCTTGGTTTTGTGCCTCCTACTTCTCCGATCATTTACTGTGATAATATGGGAGCTACCTATGTTGCTGCAAATCCTAAATTTCATTCTCGTATGAAACATCTTGGTTTGGATTGACATTTTGTTCGAGAACATGTACAAAATAAAAGTCTAAGGGTTTCATTCATATCAAGCAAGGATCAACTAGCGGATGTTCTAACTAAGCCTCTTGACCGAGCTTCATTTTATAACATTGTGTCCAAGATTGGTCTCCTCAACCGATCGCCCATCTTGTGAGGGCATGATAGAGATACAATAGATCGTGATAAAGATGGAGTTTCCTAAATCTATTAGTTGTATATATCTCTAAATACTATTGTAATATTTTCCTTATTATCATTGACTTGTACACCAAGTTAGATTTACTTTTGTATATATATCATAATACATCAATAATACAATTGAGGTCTTTCAATATTTCTCTTATCTATAACAAGAACATTGGAAGATGATTTCGTATGAACATTTGGGAATACGACTTTATTGTTGTTGTTGGTGTTGGTGTTGTTATTGTGCCATTTTCCATAACATTGAAGAAAAGTTATCTGTCAAGAAGTAAGAGATACAGATTGATCTTCTTGACAAAAGGATCTGTTGTCTAGAGTTTCTGCAAAATCCTTTGTATACCATTAATAAAAATAGCTAAACAATGTTGGCATAAATTTATAACAAAATAATTATGTTTATTATTATCATCTTTTATGCACCATTAAAACTATTGTCAATAACTACTTTTAAAATTTTACAAAGATAATTAAGATTTTATATTGTTAATTAAGATCAATCAAATTAATTGAAAGTATCTTTTACTTGGTTTAACATTATTTAAAATTATTTTCATATTTATTTAGAAATGTGACATTTCTTTTGGTATGTTCTAAAAGTTTAATATTTATAATTATAAATGGAGATAGTAACATTTTGTAAAAAAAAAAAAGAGAAGATAATGTGTTGATAATTAAGAAAATCATTTTTTGATTATTATTTCACTACAAAATCTTCTAATGGACCTGCTTTTACTAATCAATGAGACAAAAATGATTTTATATTTTTAAATTGCCGATTTTACAATTGAAACAAAGAGATTATTATTGAATAATTTTGACAATTTTTAGTGACAAAGTAAGAGTTCTAGTAAAACTGACAATGTTTTTAGTTGGTTTTATAAAAATATCAAAAAATAAAATAAAATTAATCTTAAGGAAAGGAAAAACTATTTTTGCTTCACCACTGACTTCCTTGTTTACTGCTTTCCTACATTAACACTAACACTTTTTTACACTAACACAAATAATCTTTTATGCTGGCACTTAATAATACATGAACTGTCATTTTTTTTTGCATTGACACTCTTTTACACTTTCAAGCACTCAAACACAAATGCACTGGCATTGGCAATTTTTACATTAACATAGACACTTTTATAACACCAATACTGACACTCTTTTTATATTTGCACCGACTCTCTTTTACACTTGCACTGGCACTCAAATACACATACAATGAAACTTTTTAACACTAACACTGTCACTGTTTTACACTTGCATTGACACTTTTTACACTTGCATTGGTACTCAACACAAATCTATTGGCACTCTTTTACACTACACTAACATTGACATTCTTTTACACGTGCAATGACACTCTTTTACATGTACAAGTGCACTCGCCTCAACACATACAAAGATTTACACAATCAATTTCACAAACACCTTGTATGCACACTCTATGAACACCACTTGCCTACTTCATCAACGACGTTTAGGGCCATGATTTGCGGCTTTTGATGATGGCATATCAATGGATTCTTCTTCGTTTTTAATTTCACACGGAGCATATCTTTCGATTTGTTAGTGTTTGTTTAATTTTATTAGCACTTGTTTCTTGGTTTATTCAATCGATTGTTTGGCCTCCATTGTTGTGTTTCTTGCTATGCAGATACTTTCCAGGGTTTCGTAATTATTCTCTACGTCGCTGGTAGCCCTTCTAAATCCTACTTACCGGGCGACCTATCTTTCAGTCAAACTACCTCTGCAACTAGGAAGGGATTTGTTCCAACAACCTTGGTGACCCAAAGGTCGATGAGGCATTCTAGAAAATGCTTTTTACTTAGCTTAAAAAATTGATGAAATTTTAGCTTTTATGTTTTGAAAGAACAAAAATTTACCTTTTTTCTTTGAATCTATTATATATTTGTAAAACTAAAAATTCAAATAGTGAACATCGAAAATGTTTATGCATACTATTTGACATTGAACTTTATATAAAAAAATAATCATTTTCCTATTGCTTGTAGGGCTTCGTGTTGGAGAATTGGTGGTATTCGACCAGTAATTGTCCCATACCAATTGTACAAGGAATAGAACAAAATGTAGCAATATCCATATGAAAGTAATAAAAGACAGGAACACGAGATTTGTTCACCCAGTTCATCCAACAACGAAACTACATCTGGGGGTACTAACAAGCCAGGATAATCACAAATCTGTTGTGTTACAATCAAACCCCATGGTCTCCCTCCGGAGTCATCCCCTCTATCTATGTAAACACACACCACCCATACAACCCCTAGAAATAACTTAGGTCATCCATGGAAGGCACCCCAATGACCTATCAATGCCTTTGACTCTCTTTGAAGATCTCACAAATTCTATCTGACTAATTTCCATATCACACAATAATATTAGCTGACACTTGGTTTATATAGGACCCTAGGAACAAACCCTAAACCTTGGAGGAGAAGAGAACCTGAAATTAGAACAAAACATGCCCAACCCCCTAGAAATTCGTCCAGCTAGTTCCATGGGCTGCCCATGGTTTCAACCATGCTTATGATTCTTGCCGCCCGAGCACTCATCATCCGGCTTCATGGCCTGCCCGTGGTCCATGATTCTCCTATTTCATGATTTTTTCCTTTTTTTCTTCCAATTTTACCCTTTGTCTCATCTTTTAACAATTTCCCACCTGGAGACAAAACCAACTCCCGTGACTACCTTCGTCAAACTTGTTAATGTTAGATCATGTGTTGCCATGAATGTTGTCCCAAGTGTTGCAAACCAGTGTTGCCACTGGTGTTGCCATTTGGATTTGGCAACACTGAAATAGTTACTGTATTTTTCACAAATAAAAATGTGGAAATTAATGTTTAAATAACAGGAGTTAGTCTGCTTAAAATGAGCTTGAAAAGATCGTGAAACCGCTAGGCGTGATTCACGAAGAAGAGGAGATAATTAACAAATAAACATGTGTTTATTTGTTTAATTAATGACCAAGCAAAAAGAGATTTTATTCAGCTATTCAAGGGGAGAACAAGTCAGAGTACAAGGCATCTAGAGCTGAGAGGTACAAGCAAGAGAAGCAAGAGAAGACCTAGTCTCCTACAAATGAGGCGAGTTGGCTAATTTGGAGGAAACAAACTTCAAGGATGTTGCTGATCATTTTGAGTAGGCTCCAAGACTTTGTGGCCTATAAATAGTGCAGTGGATCTTCATTGAAGATCATCCAATTCAGAAAACGCAAATCTGCACAAGAAATAGAATTCTGCTCTCAAGTGTTGCCATTTCAGTGTTGCTGACACTCGATCGACACTCGAGAATTTCATATAGATTTTTATATTTTTGTGAGGTTTTGAGTGTTCATTTTCAGAGAGAGTTCTTTTATATGTTGTTCCTTATGTTAATGATTGTTTATCATTATGGAACTTCTTCGACCTTGAATTGAATTTATATTATTAATAGAAAGGTCTCGCCCTCCTGGCACCCATCAAGTTATATATTTATATAACTTGATAAAAATTATATTCTTGTGTATTGTTTTAATTCTTTCGCTGCAAATTAGATTTATTTCTATTTATTTGTGTTTTTCTAAAATTGGTGTACGTGTTGTTGTTAGTGTTGATAACACTAAGGACAACACTTGTGAGTTTCATCTCACCTTGTGAGTTTCGCCTCACTTGTTCTAAGCCATAGACAATTTCAAAACTCGCACCCGAGAATGACATCCAATCATTGTTGCCAATTCCTTTTGCAGCTGCACCAAGCCATTAAGACGAGTTGAAGTGAACGAGTCTTCAACTTGTTGCCCGAATTCCTTGCCTTGAGTCTTCACCCCCGCAATCTTCTTTGCAACCATCCCCGATTCGCCTTCTAGTACCCACCTATAAACAATGTGATACCAACATAATTACATGGTCTTCGCCCTTCCATGTCTCCCAAGCAACGATCACATCTCTAGTTCTCGCGGAGAAATGTGGAAAAAGAGAGAAAGTGTGTGTAAGTGTGTGGTTGAATAAGAGGAAGGAAAGGGAGGTTAGGATTTTGTTTAAGGGGGTTTGGGGCATTTTGGTAATTTTAAAAATATATTTGATCGGGTCAATAGGGTTATGGGTTTATAAGAAATTTTAATTTGGGATTAATGTTGTATGTGGCCTTTTATAAATTTTATGGGTTTTTATGAAATTTTATTTGGGATGAAGGGGATGCGTGGAATTAGACCTTATTTGTAAAATGAAAATGAGAATTGTTATATAGACCCGTAAAATTGTTGAGTAAACCCGTAACATTAAATTCACCCTAAAAAAATTAAAATAAACCCCTCTCTTTCCCTTTATACCCCTTTCCCTTATCCCCACCCACACCCACCCACACACATTAACCTCAAATCAGAATTTTAGAGAGAGAAAGAGAGAAAATCAGAAATTTTAAGAGAGAGAAACATTGTAAAATAAATTAATTTTGGTTCAATTCGTTCGAAATTTACTTTCTATGGTTTAATTCGTTCGATTAATGTTGAAGTTGAGAATTTTTGGGTTCAATTTATTTCAAATTCTGGGTTTGTGGTGGTTCGGCCAGTACCGACCGAAATTGTAGATCTGTTCGGCCACTACTGGCCGAACTTTTTGAATAAGTTCAGCCAGTAGTGACCGAACTTCTTGAAAAATTTCAGCCACACCCGGCCGAACTTCTTGAAAAAGTTCAGCCACTACCGGCCAAACTTCTTGAAAAAGTTCAGCCAGTACCGGCCGTACTTTTTGAAAAAGTTCAGCCAGTACCTGCCGAACTTTTGTAATGAAGGAAAAAAAAATTAAAATATTTTGGCCTATTATTTGGGTACATAACATTGTTTTGTCATGAGAATAGAGCTAAGGTACTTTGAGCAATCAATTATTTTTAAATAGACAAAAAAATGTACGTAGTTTTAAATACATCACTTTTTTTCCCCGATCTCTCCCGGTGGTTGAGTAATAACAGCTGTAACCTAAATCACAAACATAAGCAACCATGCCAGCCAAAGATATCTATGCCCACAGCTCAAAATTAAAGTACATACATTGAAGTTTTCATAGAACATCTTTTAGTAGTAATTTTAATTGCACCATAATTTCCAGCGTGAACATATACAAAGACTTGAATGTGAAGGCAGGGACACTCACAGTAAAGAAAATGATCTAAAATTATCATCTACATATTTTCAAGTATCAGCGTGAACATGTACGTATTTAAAAATACGTACATTTTCTTGTCTATTTTAAAATAAATGATTGCTTAAAGTACCTTAGCTCTATTCTCATGTCAAAACGATATTATGTACCCAAATAACAGATCAAAATATTTGAATTTTTTTTTCCTTCATTACAAAAGTTCGGCCGGTAGTGGCTGAACTTTTTCAAGAAGTTCTAGTGTGCCGAACTTTTCAAAGTTGCTTCGCCATTGCGGCCAAACTTTTTTTGTTTTTCGGCCGGGTGTGACCGAATTTTTTTGTTTTTTCGGCCGGGTGTGACCGATTCTGGGCAAAAAATCATCAAATTTTGGTCGAATTTTTGCCACGAAAACAGTATGTTTAAAACAACAATTTAACACATTTATATGATTAGAAAGTGAAAAAATATATAGGAAAGAAATTAACAATGAGTTTTAAAAAAGAAGTATATAAAAATGGATTTATAGATTTAAGAGTATTAGAGTCATTTCATTCTATTCTATGACAAATTTGAAATTTTAAACTTACGGATTTACTTAACAATTTTACGGGTTTATATAACATTTCTCAATGAAAATTAACCATTTATATTGATATTTTGGGACGAAGGGGTTATAAATGCGGCTAAGCGGAAGCGGAAGTGCAAACAAATTTCAAAGAGGGAAATCGTTGATGTCGTAATGGTTCCGGTGAATCGGCGATCTACACTTCCAAGCTCCGGCATACATGTTGTAGGTTCCTCAATTTCTTTTTCTTATTCTAATGAGCGTTTTCCTTCCTTAATACCTAGTTCAATGTTGTCGTCATTACCAGCCCTTAAATTTACATTTTTTGAATTCAATTTTTTTAGGCCTTATGTTGTTAATAACTGACCTTGATTTTGTTAACTTCCTGGTTTCAGTCTGATTCTTTTATGTGGGTTTTGTCGAGCTCGATTAACCGTCCATTTTTTAGGTTGTAAATTTCTTCTGATATAATCCATCTGCCCTTAAATACTACTCCCTCCGTCCCAAAATAAATGTCAAAAAACATTGAAATTTACTCTTTGAGTAAGAGAAAATTTGATAATTTTTTTTTTTTTTTTGACATTCATATTGGGACAGGAGGTAGTAAGTGTTTTATGTTTGTAAGAAAGATATTTAATCTTTCCAACAAAAAATAGTCATTGAAAAGAAATATTAGTACCTTAGCATCCATCATATGAACTTTTTGAATTTTTTTACTCTGGATATGATATTTGATAAGTTTGAGTCTGATAACCTTCTTTTAGACATGACCGGTTCACGGTTCATGACGACGGTTCACGGTTCGTCAAAAATCAAAACCGTTTATGAACCGTTAACTCACGGTTCACGGTTTGACGGTTCACGGTACGGTTCACCGGTTCATCTGGTTCATCTTTTTTTAAAAAATAAAATATTTTGAGCAGTTTTTAGACAATTTTTTTTTCAAAGTTTGTTTTTTTTTTTCAATTTTTTGATACATTATAAATTATTTTACTTTACATAGGTATTAAGAAAATTTTAAATTTCATATTTTTATAGGAATTAATGGGTGGAATGAGACAATTTTTTTTTTTTAAAAAGGGACGGTACCCTTATAATTTTATTAATATTAAGCAAATTTACATAGAGGGGGACAACCAACCGTACGGGTATGAACCGTATGAACCGCCGGTCTAAACCGCCGGTTTCGAAGCCTAAACCGCATATGAACCGTAAACCGCCGGTTCACGGTTCACCCGGTTTAACGGTTCATCTGGTTCACGGTTTTCAACGGGTTTTCAATGGTTCAAAACCGCCGGTTCATCTGGTTCAAACATGAACCGTGGGCATGTCTACCTTCTTTCAATGGACAATGATTTAAGGACATCTTTTTTTTGACAATTAGCTATGGGGGGAAGGGGTCTTTGTTTAATGAAGTAGAACTTGTGCATTTTTTATTCATGTGTTTACAATTAGCGTTAAGGGTATGTTTGGACGTTTTCTTACTTCTTTAAGAGTTCGAAATTACAAATTGGCCTTACTGATTGCTTAGTTGTTCGGACTATCTATATTCATGTTTATGGAAATAATTAATTTTTTTCCTCCTTGTATGTTCTGCAAGGTACTATCATGTGAAATAAATTAGATGGTATAAGATTGACTAATCAGACTGTTAGCTATTGTGATTTTCTTCCCTTTTATCGCCTTGGTCCCAATGAATTTGGATTGTACTTTGGTGCTTTAGGTAGTATCTTAAATTGAAGTTAGCAAGTTCTTCCTCCGTCTCATAATGATAGTCTCATCTGACTATTCAAACATTTTAACAACTTTTTTTTCTTTACTACGCTTAGTCTGATACAATTATTACTCCCAATTAACTCATTCTTGCAACAACCCTTACTTTTTAATAGATTCATCACAAGGTTAAGTTTGGAAGTTTAATAATTTGAACAAACCAATTTTAGAAATAGGACTATCTTCTTGGGACAATCATAAATGGAAAGTGAGACTATCATTTTGGGACGGAGGGAGTATTATCTGTCTATCTCCAAATGATTTTAGACCAACTACAATGCTGTGAAGCAGAGGGTAGAACTAAATATCAACTGAAACAATGCCATTTAGCATTCTTGTTGGAAATCCCCTCTCCTTAATCTGGTAGTGGCTGCAGATGTATCTATTTGGATGAAGAACATGTCATCCAAGAGAGAGGGGAACTCTAATTGAAGATAACTAACATAGTTTCTTTATCGAACATATTGACCAAATTTCAGAACCCTGAGAACCCTGAGAACTAACATAGTTTCTTTATGTAATGAAGAAACTAAAGAAGAAACTTAATTGGAGAGGGAATAAGATTTTTATATATATGGCAATAAAACTTAAGAAGATAGATCAAAAAGCATTCCCTAACAAATCTACAGAAAATCCAGAATCAATATTTTGATTGATAAAGCACAGGAAAAGAAAGAATAAGCAATTGGCGCAATGGTTGGATGCAATTGAGATCACAACGATAGAAGCTGACATCCATGTTGAATGAAAGCAAATGGGTGTTGATGGTTTCACTAGGATTATGGCGTTGGAAACACAAACGCTACCATGGAGGATAGAGACAGAGGAGGTCGCAATGCCAGTTGAACGCATTCAATAGTCATCATCACTCATGTTCTTTGAGGAGCAAGAGAAAAATTTCCCTGCAATTCAAAATGGCAATAGATTAGGGTGTGGCTAGGGTATTCAATTGACAATACTTTAAAGGGTATTTTTGTCCATATATTCTTTACTATTGTAATACACTCACTAATTAACTACCCTTCCCTGGAATAAATAATGAAGGGATAAGGAGGTTAATCCGTGTCGTAGAGATTAGTTATTCAGTTGCATATATCAAACGACCGGGTTGCTGGACTATTATTCCAATTCAATGCCAAACCTGGCTACCAAACGGCACCTTAAAGAATACTATTAATTGACTTAATCACTAAGCAGGAAGTCGCTTATTGTATCCGGGTTGTGTGCATTAACTATAAATGTGAGATTCATATTTGCACATCTTTGTTATACTTTTTTAAAATCCTAAAGTTAATTAATATGTTGTGAATTGAGATAATTGGATAGGATTGTAGGTATATTGAAATAACAATGTGGATATACTATTGACCTATTGCACTTTTCTTTCAGTAGTATAGCATTTTCTAAATCTTTCTCACTCGTAAAATGTGACTTTTCTTTTCTTTTCTTTTGCAGAAATTGTTCTCTTTTCCCTTTGTCTGCAGTTCAAACCAATTTCTGCACCAGAATGCTTAATAGAGGACTCTCTCCTGAATCTTCTAGAATGAGTTCTGCCTCAGAGCTGCGCGTTTTTGCTAGAAGAAAGAAGACGAGAAAGATGGAATCGATCACGGACAAGGATGTTAAAATAGAACCCCACGAGCAGAAAAGTTGCAGCTTACCCGATATAGAAGAATTCGCGTATGAAAAAGTCAATAACATATCCCAATTAAGGAACAAAAAGACACTGTCAGATGCACCTCTTGAGAAAAGCAAAGTTGTTCGCTTTCGTATTCAAGCAGGACAACCACCTACTAATTGGAAAACGGTTCTGGAAGGCATTAAAAAAATGAGGTCTTCCGAAGATGCACCAGTGGACTCTATGGGGTGTGAAAAAGCAGGAAATTCACTTCCTCCAAAAGAAAGAAGATTTGCGGTTTTAGTATCTTCACTCCTGTCAAGCCAAACAAAAGATAACGTTAATCACGGAGCCATTCAGCGTCTCCTTCAGAATGATCTTCTTAATGCAGCTGCCATTGAAAAGACTGATGAAGCCACTATCAAGAATTTGATTTACCCAGTTGGGTTTTACACTAGAAAAGCGAGCAACTTGAAGAAAATTGCAAACATTTGTCTCATGAAATATGATGGAGAAATCCCTAGTACGTTGGAAGAGCTGCTCCAACTTCCTGGGATCGGGCCCAAAATGGCTCATCTAGTTATGAATGTTGCGTGGGATAATGTTCAAGGTATATGTGTAGATACTCATGTGCATCGAATATGCAATCGTCTTGGATGGGTATTTAAGAAGGGAACGAAACTGAAAACCTCATCTCCTGAGGAGACCAGAGAATTGTTGCAAATGTGGTTGCCCAAGGAAGAATGGTTACCAATAAATCCTCTTCTAGTGGGATTTGGACAAACTGTTTGTACTCCTATCAGACCTCGTTGTGAAGTTTGTAGTATAAGTGAATTATGTCCGTCTGCTTTTAAAGAAACCTCAAAGCTGTCGTGCACTGTCAAAAAGCGTGGCACAGGAAGCAAACTTCAATGAATTTTCTGATAATGAACTGCTTTTAAAGGAACTTCTTTTGTCGAAAAAAAATATGTTCTTCTCCAGCTTGTGCTTCAGCATCCAGGTAATTCCCTCATTTTGAGTATTTGTATTTGGAGAATGATCTCTTTCTTTTGAATCCTATTGCAAAACTCTGTTTCTGCTCTAGGTCCTTCCTCGTGTAAATTGTTGATCATGCGAAATATATAAGTTGGCTAGTTTTGAGTTCTTACAACCACCTACACGGTTCAGCTCCATTGTCATAGCTGGTTCCAGTCTGAAAATTGCCATTTTTTGACGTTGACTAGACCCTCTGGCTTTCGGCCATCTCAGTTGACCTAGCATTTGTCTATGATAACCCAAGCAAACTGATTGTTTTCTCTATTGACTTAAAATGTTTATCTATTCTTTTTTTAGATGAAAAGAGACGTGTGTCATTATCTCTTTTCTTTGTTGAGTCTTTGGAATGAGTTTGTATATATGGACATCTGACTGCTAATGTAATTACATATGTAAGGGCAAATTGCAATTTGGTCACCTCTGTTTTGGTCACTTTTGCAATTTGGTTCCCGAAAGTGAAAAAGTTGCAACTCGATTCCTAAAATTTACGTTTTGTTGCAATTAATGTAAAATGTTGCAACCCGACTCCTATCTATTTTAAATTCTGTCATTTTTAAATTTCTTTTCAGCCTTCAGGTTTTTTTTTGTATGTTTTTTTTTCAACTTCTTAACTTTTTTTTCCCTCGCTTTACTTTGACGATAATTCACGTTAGCCGACACCAAATCATTTTGGAACTAAGTCTTTGTTGATGTTATTGTTGTTTGTTGTTGTAGTAGTAGTCAACAATTGCGGTACATAGTTATTAAACTGTCTCGAACCAAGGAACAAATGGACTAAAATTGAATTATACAACAGCAATTACAATAATAAAGGGAGTGAATTATTCATAAAGTGTCAGATGTATACGAATGCAACAGCCAAGTATATCATCACGAACTGTAGGAATTGCAATAAAATATTATTGCGAGATTTCCAACCAATTTTAAATTTGATTTAGGGTGATATGAATCTATGGTATCTGGACCATTCAATTTTTTTAAGTTTGATGCTTCACTCATCACATGCATGACCATTTGGCTATCGAACCAAAATAGAACAGAATTTGGATCATTTGCACATGCATAGCTCTCAGTGGACATTAAAAAATATGCAACTAGGCATTTGACATAAGTGTTGAAGTTAGGAATTTTTGAAAAGGGGTCAAGATTGCTTTTAGGATGAATATTATAATTGAGATATCCAAATTTAGCATACAAGGTGGTCAAAATAATAATTTAGTGCAATTTTTATTCAAAATTATGGGGATTAAAATGTATAAATCCATCCGTGTTAGTAGTAAAAATTCATTTTCTAAAAACGAGAAGGTGCTAAAATTGACACATTAAAAAATCCAAGGGGTCAAACTGCCCCTTCTCACTAACTTCCTCCGTCCCAGTTTAAGCGTCACCCTTATGATTGGGCACAAAAATAAAAAAATGGTTATTTATATTAAAAAATAATGTGCGTGGGAAAGTGGTTGTGAGTGAAATAAATGAGTGGGATTGACAAATGGGACACAATTTAAGTATGTGAGTGAAATAAGTGAGTGAGATTGATAAGTGGGGCCACAATTTAAGTGTGCGAGTGAAATAAGTGATTGAGATTGGCAAATAGACCCCCACAATTTTTTCCATTTTAGGAAATGTGAAATTTTTAATGGGACACCCTTTTGGGTAAAAAGTGAAGCTTAAAATTGGAGGGAGTATATGTTAACATTGGATTTGGCGAAGAAGAATAAGTAAAGAGAATAACCCAAAATTCATCCATTAGAAACTTTACGAATGGCTATTCCTGTAGTTGATCTTTCTCCATTCTTACTGGAGACCGGCAACGTTGAGGGCAAGAAATCAGCCATTGAAATTATAAGCCAAGCTAGCTCTACTAATGGCTTCTTCCATGTAATCAACCATGGTGTACCACTAAATTTGATTAGCCAGGCCATGGAGCTTTCCAAGACATTTTTCGACTATCCGGAACAAGCGAAGCTCAAGTGTAGCACCGTACCCGGTTCGGCTTTTCCGACCGGCTATAGCAAACGTCCGGGGAAGAAAGAGGATATGTTCATGTGTGCACCTGGGAGCAGTTTGAATGTTTTCCCATCTGATCCACCCCAATACCAGTAAGTATACTTGTTATTCAGCTTTTACTGCCCCCAAATTAAACGATTACCCCTTAAACTGACATCTTAAAAGGATCATGGCCTTTGACCTATAATAAATTTCTTATTGAAACAAGAAGTTAAATAAATTTGGCCTTTATTACCCATCATATATAAAACTTGTTTTTTTCTTACGCATCATGTAGTATAAAACTTGTTATTGATAGTATATTTTGCATGGATATAGTTTGTAAAATTTTATAAGGATAATCAAATTTATAAAGTTTTGGTTAAAGATGAATTGAATCAAAATGAAACTGTCTTCCTTGGACGCAGAAAGTAAATTTATTAACTAGTTTTCTACGACGAAACAATATAGTACGGGGTTTGATCTAGTAGTTTAGTGATTCAACGATCATAATTATTACATATACATACTCCCTCTGTCCCACTCAAAATAGGATTTTTGGGTTGGACACGAGGATTAAAGAATAGTGTTAGTGGAGTAGGTGTTGTGAGTATGAAAAGTGGGGTAGGAAAGAGAAAGTTGGGTAGAGAATAATGAGTGAAAAGTTGTTGTGAGTGTGAAAGTGGGTCCCATTAAATAAAACATTTTCATTTTGGAATTGTCCTATTTCGAGTGGATATCCAAAATGTCCTAATTCGAGTGGAACGGAGGGAGTATATGATGGTGGGGGGGGGGGAATATGGAACATGTTTAGATCCTCTTTAAAAAGAGAGAGAGAGAGAGAGAGTGTGTAAGATAAACTCGGTCAATAATTTTTTTTGCAGGAAAGTGATGGAAGAGTTGTTCAGCCACTTGGTGGAGGCAAGTAGGCTTCTGGAGAGTATTATGAATGAAGTGTTGGATCTCCCTCCCAATTTTCTCCAACAATACAACAATGACCCCAACTTGGGTTTTATGGTTGCATTTCGATACTTTCAGTCGAAAGAAGTGAACAATCTTGGAGGTCGGGAACACCAAGACTCGACGATTTTCACACTGGTGATTCAAGATCTAGTTGGAGGTCTACAATTTCGAGGGAGTAACGGTGAGATGATTCCGGTGACTCCCGTTCAAGGTGCATTAGCTGTAAATATGGGTGATGTCACACAAGTAAGTTCTCTCTTACCACTACTAAAAATGTTTTTTACTAAAAAAATATTTTTTTAGAGACTATTTATTTGGGAATAGTCCCTATTTTAACATTTTTGGAACACTATTTATTTAATGAACTCTATTTGATAATATTTCTCTAATGGTGTCTATTTTAACATATTATATTTATTGAGTCAAGGACTAATTCTTGTCTCTAAATATTACCTATTCCGTCTTTGTTGCATCCTAAGACAGTAAACTGCAGTCTCAATAACATTATTTCTTGATAAAAACACTCGTCTTTGAATTGTTGCTTGACCCTTGAATGAACAAACTGCAGGTGCTAACTAATAACAAATTCAAGAGTCCTGTACACAGTGTGCTAAGTCCTCAGACAGAAAACCGTCACTCGTTGGCCTTCTTCCGTGTGGTTGATAGGAACCAATGGCTTGAACCATTGCCTCAATGTATGACACAGGCTGGGGAGCTACCTTACTATAGGGGATTCTTTTACAAGGACCTAAATGACGTGAAAGTTCGAACAAAGAATGTTCTGATTTCAAGGCCTGAAGATATTCTCGTCAGTCAGTTTGCTATTCCCAACAACCATAAGTAATTATGGAGTCTGTTGGTGATAGGGCGGGTGTGTATAATCACCTAATGAAGCAATTTCATGAATTTATGTGCGTCCAACCAACCTACATATGCAAGGTATTTCCGTGTATTTTTCATTGTATGCAATGTACGACAGGTATGACCAACGTACTTTTGAATCTATTATCTGTTATCAAATAATGCAAAATACATCTTGTGTTAGTTACATTGTTAAAAAACACCTGGAATGCTGATGTGGCATTGCTATGCTAGCGCCATGTCAAATACATGTAAGCACTCAATTCGATGATGTGGTGCTGACATGACAATGAGGTGTGGCTGTCAGCCGTCTTGTTGGTTTTTTGACACCGTAAGTAAAAAAAAAAAAACGTGTTGCATTATTTGATAACAGATTCAAAAATACGTTGGCTATATCTGTTGTTAACAAGTATGTTACATTATTTGTAATTTTGATTATAGTATGTTGCATAAGTCAGTAATTATACCATTTATGTGCTTGATTGAACTTGTTAACTTTTTGAAAATAACTTGCAATTTCATTAAAGCAGAATGAAGTGAATACAATGTTAAACAACCCATGCATAAATACTTGTAATCTCTCTTATTGAATGCAATGGAATAAACCCGAGTTACTTACAATCGCTTATAATTCATGTTTAAATTGTTTGATCATTTGCATTCTTGATCGAGTCGTTCCATTTATGGATGGCAGTGGTTTTCCTTTCAAGAATCGCTTGAACATAAGAAGGGATCTTTCAGGTTGTGTAGCAGGAGCTTCGTGAGAAGCTCCTCTAATGGTGGCAAACGTTAAGATATTACCATATTCTTGTGTCCATCCACCTACCTACACAGCAATTACGGAAAAATTATTCTTCCACAAGTCTTGTAAGAAAAATATACCATTCCAATATGGACCTACAATCTCTATTATCCATCAAACATATATACATGTATATCTATCTGTGATGTGGGCGTGCGTGTGTACAAACATCATCGATAGATATACATGTATATCTTTCTTTGATGTGGTATACACGCATATCAGGCTATATGTGTACACACATATGTCCCCAGACGTGTTTGTACACATATATATGTATAAATATGTGTTAGATTGATCACTAACCTGTTTCGCTTCAAACCAAGGGCGATATGGTATAGTTGCGTTAATCCCTAATTCTTTAGCTATTCCATTCACTAGTGTCCGGCTACCAGTTAGCGGGATGACTGAATCTTGATCTCCACTGTATGTAGGATTAAATCAATACTTTTAGCATTTTACCATTTTTTTTTCAAAATTTTTGTTGAGCGAAATCGCAAGAATAAATGGAGTCAGTCACCTGTAGGCCAAAACCCTAACTCCAGACTTGACAAGTGAGCCTATAAGTTGAGTTGTGGGTATCTCCAAATTTTGAAGATCATAATGCATAACACTAAAATAGAAAAGCTAAAACATTAGTGTAGAAAAATAAATGTTGTCTCTCAATGCCCTAATTTACTCCCTCCCTCCGTTGTATTCTTGTAAAACTAAAAGTTTGAAAATGGATAACAAGGGTACATCTATGGAAAACCAAACGTTTATGTAATGTCACAGGAGTAATGAACCGAATAGGAGCACAGCTGCAAAACGACGTTAGGAAGAAACAAAGAAAGTAGCAAATATTCAACAAAATAAATAAAGAGAAAATACCACAGAAATTGAATTAGCACAAGCTTTGATTCGGCTCAGATCCCATACACAACAATTATACACAGAGTATAATTGTTCAGTCCAACCAACAGTCCGTTCCAAGGTTTCAATTTTCGTCAATGGCCAAGCCTACTAACAAACCCAAACCCGAAACACCCTCTCACAGAGTAATCTCACACATAGGCTCAAACACACCAGTGTATCCCTTCACAGAAAATCCAACTCACAGAATCGCACAGAGCAAGGATGAAGAAGAGAGAGAGAGTTTGAGAGAGAGAGATAGGGAGATCGCTGAACCGTACCTTGAATGGGAGAAGGGGGACGGTATTTATAGGCTGAAAAAGATAACTATTGAAGAGATAAGGATTGACGAATCCTTATCGAGCCAAACGAACTGCAGCAGCACCGAAATCGCAGCAAGGGAAGGGCGAAGTCAGCTGCGGAGCGACGAAACAGGGAGATCAAAATTAGGGCGTAAACTGAAAGCCCCTAATTTTGATAGTCGCTGAAGAAGAGAGGGGAGTGGGCTGGGTTTCTTTTGGGCCTTAGTAGGTTGCCCAAGTTTGGGCCTTCGCTACTTTACAATCTCCACCTTGGAACAAGTATCGGTTAATCACGAGGAACTTACGGACTGAGAGGGGTACATCATAGCCTATCCCGAACTTGTTCCAACACTAAGTAGGAAACAAGAGCAGGAAGCTGAAATCACAAAGATAATAGTAAAGGGAAAAACTCACTTTCCAATCACAAAGAAAGGAAACATGGACCCAACAAAAACACTCACACCATTAGTCATTGGTGTTAAAATTCAAAGTTTTTAAACACGTTTGAATTTTTAACACAGGCAAGCATTTTGTTCCCATATCAACAGGATTATACTGAGTCGGAATTTTTTCAAGTAAGATAAAACCTTTTTCAATCAAGTCTCGTAAGTAATGAAAACGAACATCAATATGCTTAGTCCTATCATGAAAAACAGGGTTTTTGCAAAGTTGAATTCCAGACTGACTATCAGAATAAACCACAACTTTATCTTTCAAAAAACCAATTTCAGTAATTAATCCTTTCAACCAAGTCGCTTCTTTAAAAGCTTCAGTTATTGCAACATATTCCGACTCGGTAGTAGACAATGCAACAATGGATTGTAATTGAGATTTCCAACTAACACATGAACCACACAAAGTGAACACATACGAAGTAGTAGATTTCCTACTATCTCTATCATTTGAATAGTTAGAATCAACATAACCTTTCAGTTTAACACCTTCATTGCATTTAGAGAATTTCAAGGCATAATTCACAGAATAACCAAGATATCTAAGCAGCCATTTGACAGCTTCCCAATGGGGCTTGCCTGGGTTGGACATGTATCTACTCAAGCAGCTTATCGCATAAGCTATATCAGGTCTAGTGCTAACCATAAGATACACTATCGATCCAATTGCATTAGAATAAGGCACATTTTCCATTTGTTTTCTATCAAAATCAGTTTGGGAAGACTGATTCTTACTAAGGATAAAATGACCTGCTAAAGCCACATTAACAGATTTAGCATTCTCCATTCTAAATTTACTCAAAATCTTTTGCACATAAGAAATCTGATTAAGAGAAATAGTGGAGTTCTTTCTATCTCTAACAATGTTCATTCCCAAAATCTTTTTAGCATCCCCCAAATCTTTCATGTCAAAAGTTTTACACGGACAATTTTGCACATCTTGAATTGATTTACAGCATGGACTGATTATAAGTATATCATCAACGTAAATCAATAGGAACACAGGAGTAGAAGAGTTTCCTTTAAAATACAAACAATGATCATACGAACTACGAGTAAATTGTAAAGACAACATGCACATATCAAACTTCTTGTTCCACATTCTAGGGGATTGTTTCAAGCCATATAAAGATTTTTTCAATAAACACACATAATCGGGATTAATCTTATCAACAAAACCTTCAGGCTGAGGCATGAAATTTTTTCATTCAAATTACCATGTAAAAACGCCGTTTTCACATCCATTTGTTTTAATTCCCAATTAAAATGAGCAACTAAAGCAAGCATCACCCTTACCGTAGTAAACTTGACAACCAGGGCAAAGATTTCTATGTAATCTACCCCCTCTTTTTGAGTAAACCCTTTAGCAACTAACCGTGCTTTAAATCGAACAGTCTCATTTTCAGACTTAACCTTAAACAGCCATTTGCAATCAACAAGAGAACATTTTTCAGGTTTAGGGACCAATGTCCATGATTTGTTAACATGCAAAGAGTTCATTTCATCTTTCATAGCATTTAACCACTTAGCAGAATTTAAAGCATCTTTATAAGTTTTCGATTCATCACATTTATCAAGAGAATCAAACATATTAAACACAAAATATGTCATGTGAAAATCATCAAGTCTTGATGGTCTCCTTACCTCACGTCTAGGGCGATCCCTAGCTAATTGGTAATCATCTAAATTTTCTATCTCTTGAAAATTTTCTTGTTCATTTTCAACATTTTCAACGGTTTAAAGTACTAAATATCGCAATTCTAAATAAGGAAACAATTTCAGTGCACTCTTTCTATGGTCAATATACAAATAAGTCGAAGTGCACTCTTTCTATGGTCAATATACAAATAAGTCAGAGATACGACAATTATTTTGGAACAGATGGAGTAGAAAACAGCGTAAATTGAGCTTACCGATTGATGCAGAACTTCAGATTGCGAACCAGTTGGGGACAAACATATATCGAGAGTTACATCATATTCATCAATAGAATCACTCATCTCAGCGAAGAATTGGCGAGCAACACGAGAACAAATAGGGGTTAGTTTATTAGCTGTAGATTGTCTTC
The DNA here is from genome assembly GCA_022495995.1 of Adenophora triphylla var. japonica. Taxonomy (NCBI): domain Eukaryota; kingdom Viridiplantae; phylum Streptophyta; class Magnoliopsida; order Asterales; family Campanulaceae; genus Adenophora; species Adenophora triphylla. The sequence continues at coordinate 217,463 of JAFEMH010001971.1, read as the reverse complement.
TAATCTGAGAATAATTGCAAGCTGTGTTAAGCAAATCCATTGTTGCATCCGATATCAAACCATGCGACCAAGCGTACTCCCCCATCGAATTGAAGTTCGTATTGAATTCCAGAAGCCCGTTTCCTATCTGCATTCATTCATTTGAGCAAATAATCAAAATATATTATTGGAAAATTTTCGTTATTCGCGATAACAAAAATGGTAAATGTTATTTGGAATATTAGTGGTAAGATTGAAGCAATTTGACTTACGGCTATTCCCTTTAAATTGAACTTGTGTTTGGATCGAAGAACATGGTCTGCAAGCTGGGGAACATAGTGTCCTGTTAACAAAATTGAATTTGAGCATATACGATTCGTGATTATCATGTGTTATACTGGACCAGGAAAGACAAACAGACAACAATAAACGCAAATAAAGAATACAAATTTAAGTGGTTCGCTAACTATGTGTTGGCTACATTCACGGATAGAATGAGAACGGATTTACTGTGGAGGCGGAATACAGATTACATATTACAGTACAATACAGATTGTAGAGTATACATAGCATGCTTCTAAGTTCTAACCCTAATTAGAAAACCCTAAACTGGACCATGGAAATTTTTTTTTTGGTACAAGAATAATAAATGCAACAAGGGATCCAAACTAAGACGAGGATATATAATAGTAAAAACCATTGTTCTTGGGCTAAATATATCCCCATCGTGGAAATTTGGTGAGCTATATAAAAGGTCCATACACTAATACTAAGTATAAATCATCTATTGAACTTTTGGAGGCCTGTGATGAATTATGGTTGACCCAAATGAGGAAATGTTTAGTGGGCAGTGTGTGGTGCCTATATAGCGGGACATATCTTGGCTTTATATATACTCCCTCCGTCATACTTACTTCACACTTTCTATTTTGGGCGTCTAAATACATACTTCACACTTTGTTTTTTTTACTTAAAATGGAAAGTTTATATCATTAAAATATTAACCCTACCCCCAGGGGCGGAGCCAGGGGGGCACTTGCCCCCCACCCCCCCCCCCCCCAGCGGCGGAAGTGCAATGGAAATTTTTTTTTTTGCCCCCCCCCCACCCATATTTTTTTGTTATATATAATTAACTTCAAGATTAACAGCAGTGAGTGGTGCGGTTCAGCGGTAGAAGGGGTGAAGTTAAAGCCTTTGGTGTTTCCTTTCAAATCCATGTTTGAGCCCTACTATCTACATTTTCAATTAATTTTATTTGTCCTCCATCTTTGCTATTCTCTCTCTCTCTCTCCATTTCTTTCTCTTAACAGTTTTGTTTTTCTCTTTCTCCTAATTTCCTCACATTTTTTCAATCTTAATTAATTAGTTAGGCTTTTCCCATTTTTTTTGTTTTTGGTCTTTCTTCCTATTATCCCAAGTTTAATTAGCAAATTTGAATTTCTTTGTTGTACGAGTAATATATTTTAATAAATTGTTTGCGTTAAATACTTCAAAATTATTTCAATCGTTCTTTAAATTACTTACTTTTATCATTTTTGTTAACTTTCTTAATTCTTTACATTTTTAACTAAAATACATTGTATTTCATGGATCCGACCCATTTTTTACTTGTCCGAACCCCCGTGTAATCTTGCCCCCTCTCAGGCAATTCCTGGCTCCGCCCCTGCCTACCCCACTCATTCTCTCTCCTACATTATTTTAATACTCACAACATCATTATAATTTACTATTCCCTCCACTCATTCTCTCTCCTATTTTACTTTTTCACTCACAACATTTATATCATTATTTTTTTCCTTAATCCCCGCGCAAACAGTAACTGTGAATTACTTATGTGAACGGAGGGAGTATACAATTAGAAGAGTCGGAGAATTCTCTCATTCGCTAGATATCACACCAGAACAGGAGAACAGGAGTCGGAAATCCTAACCGACATTTTCGGTGATCCTATACCCGGGGCAAGAACGCGGACTCATTGGCCGGAGGATTGGTTCGACGACGGTTTTCAGATCAAAATTATACGTTCTTTTTGTTTGAAAGCTTGGCACCGAGAGGAGGATTTAGAATACGAACTCTTAAAAAAAATGTAAACTGCTATTATAATGCCTGTATAATCGAATTTCGGGATCGGGTCGTTACAAAAATTTACCGGCATAGAAGGATTTCGGAATACGAACTCTGGAAAACTTTTGAACCAATGCTTGAGAAAGACAAGATTATCCTGCGCTGAAAGATAGATCACAAGGAAACATTCATTAGCAAAAATAAAAAAAAATAAAAAAAGAGAGAAAAGAACCTGTAATGTCATCGTCGACGGAGGTATAGAAGGATTTATTAGTAGAATATGAAAATCCAACTCCTGCCGGCGACTCCAAGTATAACATATTTGCTTCTGTAGGAAAGAGGAATCTTAGTAAATCTCAACGGATCATTATCCAAATGGACTTTGACAGTTGTAGCAACGCTGCTAGCATTTCATCCGTAGCAATAGCAACAGTCCCAACCATGGATTTGATCCGAACGTTTTTGGCATCATCAATTCCCAATCAATATTGACATTTTAACAGAAAAATGTTAGAACATGGATTAATTAATACTTTCTCCGTCCCATTAATAACTTCACTTTTTGTCAAAACGGGTATCCCGTTTAAAGCTTCACCTTTCCCAAAATGGCAAATAATCTTTACTATTCCACCCACTCATTCTCTCTCCTATTTTACTATTACACTCACAACATTTTTCAAATTTACTATTTTCTCCACTCATTATCTCTCATATTTTACTATTACACTCACAACATTTTCTCCACTCACCAATTTTCTTAATTTGCGTGCCGAAATCAAAATGGTGAACTTATTATTGGGACGGAGGGAGTATGTGTTATTTAATTCCATAAGTTTTAATCATTTAATAATGTTAAAGTATAGACAAAATATGTAGAATTCCATTAGGTGTAAGTACCACTAAATGATGGGCATAATGGTAACTTCACACCACCATCTTTATGAAAGGGTGTAGTCCCTAAATGAAGTGCCTCTTCTCTATCTATATAAATGCTATCCATCAGCCATTTAGAGACACTTAACATTCACTAAATTCAGTCACAAATCTTCTCTTTATTCACTAAGAAGATCAAGTGTGGGCACTATCATTTAGAAGTACTATCTCCCTACTTTCTCATTCATTCAAGTATAAGTATCAAGATCATACAATGGATTCTTCAGGTACACGCTTCCTTCTTCATCTTCTTCTCTTCTTAATCTAGTTATGAGATGGTTCAAGGTTTGATGGATCATTTTGTTCCAACAATTGGTATCAGAGCCTACTCGTATACTAGATTGAGTTTGAAATTTTTATAAAGCCTTATGCTTTAATTTATTCCATATTTGTAATCCTTGTATGATTTCATTTGATTTTGTTCTTATTCATGATACTCATCTTGTCTAAGAGTATTATATTCATAACTTCATTCTATTTCTGAATTTTTGGTTTTACTCAAAAGGCTTTCAATTCTTAATGTAAGATTATCCCATTTTTTTGAACATAGCCACCATCCTTGGATGCGTTGTGAGTTTGTTCATATGCATAGCCACACATTTTTTAAATGTATTGTGAGTATGCGGATCTACTTACTTTGGTTGAAAATTGAGTCACCATTAAATTAAGGACTTCATTCAATTTCTGGGCACAATGGTTCATACAAGATTACCCCATTTACATAGCCAACATTATGTGTTTGGAGTGTGTAAATCTAGGTCTACTTGTTTGAATCATGTTAATTAAAGTGCAAACTTATCCCATTTACATAGCCAGCATTTTATTATGCATTGAGTATGGAAATTTGGATGAAACCTGTTCATAAAAAGGTGTAAAATTAGTGACTTTTCGTCATTCTGGACAGAATTTAGTCTTGGGCGGTTGCCCACTTTTGCCTGGGCGGTCGCCCACTTGAACAGAAGATTTGGCGCCTTTTGAATTTTAGTCTTGGGCGGTCGCCCATTTTTTGCCTGGGCGGTCGCCCACCAGTACAGACCTTTCATCAACGATTGAAAATTGGGGTTGGGCGGTCGCCCACTAAGTATGGGCGATCGCCCACCTGGACAGTGTTTTCAGGTTCAACTTTTGCCCAGAATTTTGTGATAATTCATTAATAAATTATAATATCTGGACACCAGTCGCGCTTCGGTAGTTCTTAGAGTTATCAAACTTTAAGAATGGACGGGTAGAACAAAAGGATATTATTTTTTAAATAATGAATTTCGCTTATTTCTTTACCCTTTAAAGTTTCAGAAATTACCTTAAGGCCTTATGTTTCCAATTAATTATATCCTTAACATTTTTGGACAAAATTAACATCATCGCCAAAGTGATTTTGTTGATTAAATTCAAACTTGTTAAAAGATGAATGTAAATGTTATGCTTTATTTGCTATTTTGGTCAATTTTCATTCATTATTTGAGTAAAGTATACATTAATTTGTGCCATAAAGTGTGATTAATTATATGCTTAACAATTGCATTCATTTCTAAACAATATTGTCGCCAAAGTGATTTACGTTGTTTAGATACGAAATTGTAAAGTGATGAATGTTCTTATTAATATGTGATAACATGCTTGTTTCCCAAATGAGACCTTGTTGTTGACTAAGTATTTGCATTCATGGGGTAATAATTGAATAAAACATTTGGTCATTTTAAATACTTTGAACCATTCCAAAGGAAGGCGGGTATTTAAAATGAGTTGTTCATATTCTTTATTGCCGGGTAACAAATACTTTAAATGTTAGGACATTTTTAATACTTGAACCGGCTCAAAGGAAGGCAAGTATTTGAAATGTGTTGTTTAAAGTTATTTATTACCCTAAGATAAATCAAATTATGAATCAATTCGCAATCCAAAGATTAGTTTTGATGTCATGTTGATTATCTTTTTGATGTGATTCATTGATATATTTAATCACTTTATTCATTATGTAGTTTCTTATATATATTTTATGTTTCATCTTGTTCTTTTTCCTCAGATTTGATTAATGCTTCATCCGTAACTACTGCTATAAACAATGTACCTTTAAAGGGTAAAGAAATCATTTACTTCTTCTCGTGGGATTAAGAGAAGAGAGAAGGAAATTGCGGTTGCAAGTAAGAAGCATAAGGAATCATTTAAGGGTCATAAAGTCAAGAAATGCTTCTTTTGCAAGGACCTTACTCTCATGAAGAACGACTACCATAAGTATCGCGAATGGCGAATTTAGAATGGTAAGTCACTTGGTCTTGTTTGTACTAAGGCAATTTTGGTTTCAATTCCTTAATATACATAGTGGTTGTATTTGATGCAACAACTCACATTAGTTCATGTATGTAGGGTTGCCTGAATTACCGAATCCCCAGTGAAGATGAGAAATACATCTATATGGAAGCTGGAAATCCGGTTGAAGTTATAGGCATAAGAACTTTTAGATTAATGTAAAATACTGGCTATTATTTTGTATTAAATAATACATTCATTGTACCATCCTTTTGATGAAATTTAATATCTATCACAATTTTGGACAAGGAAGGTTACTCTTGTTTTTTTGGTAATAATAAATGTGATCTTTATTTTAAATTCCAATCTTGTCGGTACTAGTACTTTGTCATATATCGATAATTTTAATTTACTTGATACAATCAAGAAAAATTGAATGAGTCCCATAAATATGAAACCAAAACTAAAGGCACTAAGCAAAAGTTATCAAGTGAAAATTCTTGTATTCTATGGCATAGGCGTTTGGGTCATATCTCCAAAGGGAGAATTAATAAAGCTTGTGTCCAAGGGAATATTACACAAACTTGATACTCCGGAAAAATAACTTTTGTATTGAATGCCTTATAGGGAAATTTACAAACACTAAAGGCACAGAATCCTTGAGAGCCTCAAGCGTCTTAGAACTTATTCATACGGATATATGTGGACCGTTCACTACCCCTTCATGGAACGGTCAAACATATTTCATCACATTCATAGATGATTACTCTCGTTGTGGATACAATTATTTTCTTCATGTAAAGTCTCAATCATTTGACGTATTGGGTGAATAACGTCCGGGTCCGTTATACTCGCTATCTTGAAGAGTGTGGGATTGTCCCCCACTACACCATGCCGGGTAAACCTAGCATAGTGTAGTGGAGAGATATAATAGAATCCTTAAGGATATGGTAAGAAGTATGTTTTCTTGTACTTTTTTACCTCACTCATTATAGGCGATGCATTAAAGAACCGCTACTTATATTCTCAATAGAGCTGCTTCAAAGGCTATCGACAAACTCCGTATGGACGTTAAGACCATTGGCAGTTACTTTGTTATGCTAAGATATCTAGGGGATATAAATTTTATGACCCGAAAACTAGAACATTTTTCGAGACTGGCAATGCTAGGTTCTTTGAGGATGTTGAATTTAGTGGGAGAAATAGTAATGATTTTGAATTTGAAGAGTTAGAGGAACCACTCTATGTTTCTCAAACTTTAGTTCCTGTTGGAAATCAAGTAATTGTACCTGAAATTCAACAAAGAACATACAATTCAAAATAATATAGAGACTCCCGTAAATAACGGATAACATGAAAATGTTGGACATGAGGAAATTCAACAACCTCAAAATGAGGATGAACCGGTGCTCTTGAGGAGATCTACTAGAGAAAGAAGAAGTGTTATTCCAGATATTTATGATGTGTATCTTGCGGAGAATAAGGACACCTTAGGTTTAATGGGAGATGAATCTATCACCTTCCATGAAGCCATTAATAGTCCTAATTCTCATAAGTGGATCAATGCCATTAATGAGGAGTTAAAATCAATGAAAGACAATGATGTTTGGGATCTTGTCCCATTACCTGAAGGTGTAAAACCTATTGGTTATAAATTGATATTTAAAACCAAAAAGGATTCGCAAGGTAATGTGGAAAGATATAAGGGACGTCTTTGTTGTGAAATTGGTGCTCCCCCGTTGCAATCAAGACAAAGAAAACAACACACCCACACGTACAAGAAAGAAACAATCACACACAAGAACACAAGAGTTGTTTACCCGGTTCATTCACCAACTCGTGAACTACGTCCGGGGGCAATTGCCAAGCCAATATGTTATTAGTCTCTCTAATATGTTGCTACAATGTGTTCTAGGCCGGATCTATGTTTATATAGTAATACAAGGAACCCTAAATCTAATTTAAGAAGAGTTCTAATCAAAATAGGAAACAAAATCAAGCTGCAGAATTTTCACCCGACACGTGGGCGGTCGCCACCATGGCATGGGCGGTCGCCTGAAGCCAAAATTCCACGAACCATAAACTTAGATGCTCGTGGGCGGTCGCCCACCCTATGGGCGGTCGCCCACCACGGCGAAAAGTTATCCCGAATTTCCTCCTTGATTCGAAGCAACTCCTCCGACTTAGGCCCCTTTTTCCTTGTAGTTTAGGACTCAATCCCAACAATCTCCACCTAGACTAAAATAAAAAACATAGAATCACCCATTAACTCCCACCACGGAGTAAAGACCTTCGAACACATTCCCCCTCATCCATATTGGCTTGACACTACCGCACCTCTTCTCAAGTACTAAGGCGAGTTGAAACCAAGCGACGTTTCAACCTCTCCGTGTTAGATCGTTCTTGCCTCCCCAAATCGAACTTCTACCTTGATTTCTCCGCAAGTCTAACTTCGCCTTCTCCTCCGGACCCACCTTCCTCGCAATGCCTCCCCTTGAAACTTGGACACACCTTGTTTCTTGCATCATTGTTCTTGATGCAGCAGCTCTCTGTTAGGGCCCTTGGACATCCACACCGCCGCGTTGATCAACTTTGTGTCCTCCCCAACATACCGTTTCTTGATGTCTCCCCTTTTTACACCAACGGGCCGGTTCTTAAGCCTCTTGCTCCCACCCGGAACGAACATCGACATTGTAGGTAGAGTACAAACATCTTCCCCTTAACCACTTGAGCCAACACCTTAGCCCCTTTTGTGACTTCCCAAGACCCATAATGAAAGAAACACCATACCCTTCAACAGCGTCAAGTTGTCCCACGAAATCACCCTTCTCCTCAAATCCGGAACGTGCATCACGTCAGTAGTTGTAAAACAGGCCCTAGTTAGGTGTCTTCATCATCACATCCCCCTTACCTTTGATCTTCAAATGGTTGACCATCACCAAGATAGAGAACCCCAAAATCTCCGGATTTTGTATCGCTTCATTGATTAACATCCCCGCTAGCATGACAAGAAGCTCCGATCCAACACCCGATCTTCACCCGAGCTCCTCCTAGGATTAATACATCACCACCGTCAAATCATACGTGCGCACCACCACCTTTTCCCGGACGGTCATATAGCGATGTGCCCCAATTCACCACAATTGTAGCACTTGACCTTTTTCCCTTAGGTCCACCCCTTTTCTCTCCACCCTAAGTGCAGCCCCATCTACGGACGATTCTCCCTTTTCTCCTTCCTTCGCAACTCCTCTTGCGGGACGAGATCTCTAACCTCCGTATACACCAATCTTGTTTTCGACGTACTAATCGTTGTGACGTAACCTCCCAACTATCGTGCAATGACTTTAGTAGAAAACAAGCTAGCACTTCATCGGAGAAAGTAATATCAACACTTTTCAATTGGTCCACCGTACCTTTGAAATTGCCGATATGACTTGCCGCCATTTATGCGCCCCTCACGACATCTTCGCATTCGCAAACCTCTTTATCAAATGCACCTTATTGATATTCGACGGCTTCTCATACATGTCAGACGGCGTTTGTAGCAACTCCACCGTTGTCTTGGCCTCCATAGCGTTCCGGTGCAACGTCGTCGGTTAGGGCACTCCTTACCGCTCCCTAACGCCTTCCGATCCAACGTCTCCCAATCCCCTTGTGACATGTCTTCGGGCTTCTCCTTCAAGGGCTTATGAAGATCCTTACAATAAAGGTAGTCTTCAATCCTTGTCTTCCAAAACGTGAAATTCACACCGTTGAATTTCTCGATTGAGTTCTTCATCTTATTGCTTCACCAAAATTCCCAAGAACGCGATTCAAAATTAATCAACTAATGAAAGAATTTTGAATCCTCCGAACAAAGCTCGATACAGTTGTTGTGAAATTGGTGCTCCCAGTTGCAATCAAGACAAAGAAAACAACACACCCACACGTACAAGAAAGAAACAATCACACACAAGAACACAAGAGTTGTTTACCCGGTTCATTCACCAACTCGTGAACTACGTCCGGGGGCAATTGCCAAGCCAATATGTTATTAGTCTCTCTAATATGTTGCTACAATGTGTTCTAGGCCGGATCTATGTTTATATAGTAATACAAGGAACCCTAAATCTAATTTAAGAAGAGTTCTAATCAAAATAGGAAACAAAATCAAGGCTGCAATTTTCACCCGACACGTGGGCGGTCGCCCACCACAACATGGGCGGTCGCCCAAGCCAAAATTCCCACGAACCATAAACTTCTGTACTCATGGGCGGTCGCCCACCCCCCTATGGGCGGTCGCCCACCACGGCAGAAAGTTATCCCCGAATTTCCTCCTTGATTCAGCAACTCCTCCGACTTAGGCCCCTTTTTCCTTGTAGTTTAGGACTCCAATCCCAACAGTCTTGTTGCTAAGGGATTTACTCAAAAGGAAGACATTGATTTTGAAAGAAACATTTTTTTCTACATTTTTTAAAACCTCTTTTAGGATCATTATGGCATTAGTGGCACATTATGATCTTGAGCTTCATCAAATGGATGTTAAGATGACATTTCTCAATGGAGACATTGAGGAAACCATCTATATAAGGAAACCAGAAATGGTGACCGATTCAGATCAAACTAATCAATTAGTTTGTAAACTTAAGAAATCCATTTACGGTCTCAAGCAAGCTTCTCGTCAATGGTATTTAAAATTTAATCAAGTTATTATTTCATTTGGTTTTGAAACGAATCTTGGTGAAAATTATGTATACCATAAGTTGAGCGGGAGTAGATTTATAATTTTGGTCTTATATGTGGATGATATTTTACTTGCTAGTAATGATAAGGACCTTCTAAAGGAAACTAAGAAATTTTGTTGGAACATTCCTATTCCAATAACCCGAAAGCACTCAAGTCTAGATTAAGTAAGAGAAGAAGATGAAGGCGGAAGCGTGATACCTGTTGAGTCCATCTTGTTACTTGATGATGTTCTTGCAAAGGAAGGAAGAGAAGAAGAAGAAAATCAAGTAGGGAATTGTAGATCTTCTTGATGATGAATGCCCTCCTTAAAACTCAGATTATTGAGAGAGTATATAAGAATAATGTAGCGTTTCTAGGCTGATGGTAGGTCTCTATATATAGGAAACAATGGCACCTTATCAAGGGACTACACCCTTTCAATTAAGCGGTGTGAAATTACCATTCTGCCCATCATAAATAGGTAATTTCCACCTCGGGAATTCTACACATTTAATTAATATTTCTATACTTTACAATAACATTATTTTAATGATTTATACATGTACGTCTACATGTCACTTATATTTATTAAGTATACACATTTTGCAATCCATGTTCTTACAATCTCCCACTTGGATTGCCCAAACATGTGTTTATACTTTAACAAATCCTTATAAAATCATATTCATAATGTAAATGACAATCCATATGTGCACTTCATTGTCATTCTAAAACAATCTCGTCCATTAGTTTCACAAGTATAGGAACGAAAGGGGCAGTTGTTGTAATTGATTCGCAACTAAACCCACATTAATCACATACATATGTTCAACTAAATGACATAGATTAAGTATAAATGTGTAGCATGAAAAACTTAATGAATATATATTAAAACATATATATATATATATATTCCATCAACTAGTCCTTATTAACCAAATGAGATCAATATGAATAAAACAAATAGCAAATAAAGCACAACACAAACTCCCACTATATTATGCATTATCCAAAGTCGTTTCACCCATATGAGCAGTATGCTCGTGAAACATCAAAAGAGATAACGCTTTATAAAAATGGATCCAATAACATGGAGTTTGATCCTATAAGTTGTATATCTATTTATTCAATTTATACTTATTTCTCTTCCACAAGAGACATAACCATATGATGTCCTTCGACATCTTTGCATCCAGTAAAACAAAATCGGAATACCTAATGATCTCAAAATGATCCGATTTTGTATACATAAGCATGTAGTTTAATGTTTTATAGGTACTTCATCATTCTTTTGGATGCGACTTAATGTTCTTCTTTCCGAATTGCTTTGGTATTGACCAAGCATCCCAATAATAAATGCAAGGTCTGGACGAGTACAGACTTGCGCATACATTAAGCTTCCTACTGCCGGTGCATAAGGGATATTTTCCGTATTCTTGGATTCAAAATTAATTTTAGGACATTACTTTAAACTGAATTTATCTCCTTTAGAGACAGGGGTGTCATGTGGTTTACAATTTTCCATGCTAAACCTTTGTAATACCTTCTCTATATGGTTCTTTTGTGATAATCCCGAAATATCTCGTGAATGATCACGATGAATTTGGATTCCCAATACAAAAGATGCCTCACCAAGATCTTTCATCTCAAATTTGTTTGAGAGAAATTTCTTATTTTCCTTTAAAAGGTCCTTATTATTACTAGCAAGTAAAATATCATCCACATATAAGACCAAAATTATAAATCTACTCCCACTGAACTTATGGTATACACAATCTTCATCAAGATTCATTTCAAAACCAAATGAAAGAATAACTTGACTAAATTTTGAATACCATTTGTTGGTCCCAAAGGTGGCAACAAGGGTGAAAATACAGCTAGAGGGGGGGTGAATAGCTGTTTAAAATTTTTTTGCCCTCTTTAAAAAAAAAACTAAACCTCTTGCTTACAAAATCCTCTTGCAGTTGATAATATACTGCAAGTGATAATGTAAAATGCACAGCGGAATTATAGAGTGTAAAGCGGTTTTAGAGGCGGTTTGTAAAATGCGGTTTTGCTAGCGGTTTTGGTAAGTGCAGTTTTACAAACACGAGTGGTTTTGACTTTGTTAACTCCAAACACTATTTCACAATAATGGATAACTATAAAAAGATCAAACAGAGAAACAGAAAGATAATTAGTAAGCACAAGTAAATATAAATGCAGAAAATAAGAACACAATATTTGGAGTGGTTCAATCGATAAACGATCTACGTCCACTACCAAGATGGTTAGTCTTGGATTTCTAAGAGAGATTTTATATTAAGTATTTGAGAGATTACAAAGTACAATAAAATCTTTTCTATGAAGAACAAATCCTAGACTATAACCAGTGTATCTCAAATGTATAATCTATGTGATTAAACAAGTGAGGTGTGTGTGTGAGAACAAGATCAAGGCTCTTTAAATGCTGAGATGTAGAGCTCAATGATTCTTGAATGTGTTAGGGCTTGATTTGGCCGGGAATATTTCTTGAAGTATGAAGATGAAGATTCAAAGGGTTGAATAATTTACGGCGTAGCTTCACTTTCATGAACACAACACTTCTCAATTTTTCAAGCAATCTTCAAATGGTGAAGATTAGGGGTATTTATACCCAAGCATCAAGAAACTAGCCGTTGGATACATTGTTGTAAGGACAAGATTTGATGCAATCCTATTGGTCCACAATATCCACTTTTGTCCTTTGGTACAATTGGCCGCAGATAAAGCCGATCGTGCTCCACCGCAAGCAATGAGGTTAGGACACTGTCACCTTTTCAAGATCCTCGTGCATCTTCTCTGACATTGAATCACGTGACAAGATTTAGTTGTTGACTTTTGATATTGCTGACGTGTATTCCAACGAATAAAAAGTGGTTCACTTCAAGTAGCCAATCATTGGATGCGGTCCTGGTGAGGAGCGATTTGACAAGAGCGGTTTCACCGGTGTTTGAGGATCCTTCAGTGCGGTTTGAGATTTGGAACTGCAATGCGGTTGCATGTGCGGTTCAACAAGGCGGTTTTCACACTGGAGTTCAGGAGCGGTTCTTAACCAAGAATTCCACTAGGCGGTTTTGAACTTCTGAACTGCATATCCTTAGATCCAATGAGTCTTGTGCCAGTCTTCAAGCCTAAATTTAACCTATTCTATAAAATGGACTTAGCTAAAAAATTGAAGTCTAAGCTTCATTACATAGGGTCCTAAAGTCCTTAAAATAGACAGGAGGTTATGGTATCAATCAAATCTAATACAAAATAGGAGGGTTAAAACATGCATACCCAACAATCTCTCCCTATTTGATTGATGCCATTACCTACTATAACTAAAGCAAACATTGTACTTGGTAAAAACATGTCCATAAGAATTAACATGGTAATTCATGTCCCAAGTCAATGCACACACTTAGCTTAAGCTATAGATTTCTATACTTTCTAAAAGATAAAACTTACAATATGGAAAGTTATAGAAATGCATTCAGTGCACTTAAAAATTGTGAGTTTAAGTTCAAAGTGCGGTTTAAACTGAATGTTTAAACATCAATTCAAAATAGTGATTTTAAGTTAGAAAATATTTGAATGAGGTTATAAACCATAAGAGATTTCATTGTTCTACAAACAAGCAGTTTGATATGAACAAGGTTTTGGAACCAATGATGCATTTTCCATTACTACCAATGCGGTTACACTTACAATGGTAGAGAAGCAAAATACAAAGGTTACAAAAGAAAGTTGGACAAAAATACATGGAGTGTGGTCCAACAAAACACAAAGGAGTTCAGCAAAAAGGATAAAAGGAATTACAAAAGAGAAGTCCTATTGTTGACGCGGTCGATGATGAGGCGGTTGATGTTGATGACGCGGTTGCTCTCTTGGTTGATTCACTTCCTGGATGGGCAACTGCGGTCCTGATGATGGTCTGAAGGCTGAGCTTTCACCTCTGATATTTCTTCTTAAAGCTCTGAGTTCTTCAACCTGACTTGCAAGAGTGGTTTCAACAGTTCTGAGAGCGGTTACAGATTCAGCAGCAGCAGTTCCAACAGCATCAACTGATCTTGAGTTGGCATCAACACTGTCCTTGATCTGAGAGGAGAAGGCTTCAAAACTGGCTTTCAAAGAATTGAAAAAGGTGAAGATCTCATCCTGAATGGTCACTGTTTGAGTAGATAGAGCATCTCTCAATGGATCCAAGTCAACAGTTACAGTCATGTTGGACTTCAATTCCTTTATGGAGTTGTCCAAATTTGAGGTTGAAACCCGCCTTGAGATTTTCAAACCCGAAAGATATATCATCATCAAAGGATTTGACTTGCTCCTTGAGACTGTCTCCCACTATGTTAAGATCAACATTGATTCTCGCTTTGAGGGAGTCCAGTTCATTGAAAACTGAGCCGCAGGCATCCAAGGCGGTTTGAGTAGGAGCGGCCGAGGTGGATGCTTGCCGCGGTTGCGGCTGAGGATGGGAATCTTCAAGGGTTTTCATGAAGGATACCAGAGCGGCGTTGGTTGAAGAAACAAACTCATCGATAGCTTGGAGAGCATCTCTTGGAGTTGAGTCTTTGAAACCGCATCACCCAAGGCTTTGAGTACTCCAGTGGCTAGATCTTCTCTGAAAGCTTGAAAGCACTCAGTAGCTGCGGTTTTGACAGCCTCTGTGGAAACTCTCTCCCCCTTAATGGCATCAATCAATTGGGCTTTCATGATTTCCAATTCAGTGGCTTGAGAGTCCACTTTGAAAAGGAGGTTGCGGTTGGAGGCTTCAAGGTTGGCATTGGATGCGGTTAAGGCCAGGTTAGATTCAGTAAGTTTAAGCATATGGCCTTGGTTTACAACCAACTGTGATTGAATCAGTTGGAGGGTGGAAAGAATTTGGAGGTAGTCTGAAGGGGCGGTTGGAATGGATGGAATTTGGGTAATTGAGGGAGGCGGTTGAGATTGGGTTGTAGGGGCAGTTTGAGGTAAAGGGGATAGGAGGGTTTGGAATATACGGGTGGCTGGGACAGTGAATTGTGAAGCGGTTGAGGGGTGTATGGGTAGTGTTTGGGGTAAAGTGGAAGGTGCGGTTGAAAGTGGTATGGAAGGAATTGGTGCGGTTGAAATAGGTGCGGTTGGAGGAGGAGGAATGTTAGAAGTAGGAATTCCAGAAGTGATTGGGTTAGAATCAGAGGAGGAACTGGTGGTGTGAACTTCAACAGAGGGGGTTTTCTGTTGAATAGGAGAGGTTTGAGGAGGTGGGGTTGGAAGGCGGTCAGGAGTAGGGGATTTATGTTGGGGGAAAATTCAGGAGGTGGAGGAGGATGGACGCGGTTAGAGGATGGTGTTCTGTCGCGGTTAAGGTTTGAAATAGAGATGGCTGGAGTGTGATGTGAGTAAGGTGGTGATTGGACGCGGTTGGAATTTTGGATAGATGGGGAGCGGTTTGTTTTCTGAGGTGAGGGAGTTTGGGATTTGTATTGGCTTGAGGAAGAAGTAGATTTGGATGGTGTATGAGAAGTGGAATGAGAGGATGAATGGGATGAAGGTGGAGAAGGAGTAGGTTGTTTAGAAACGCGGTGAAGAAAGCGTTTGGGGCCTTTGATAGGAGTTCTCCTTTTGGCAATTTGTTTAACTCTGGGTTGCTTCTCACCCTGAGCGGTTGCAGCTCTTTGCGGTTGGGGAGGAGAATGCGGTTTAGGAGTTGGGGCTTTGGCAGGGGATTTTTCAGGGGATGGCTGATGGGAATGGATGGGAGATTGAGGAGGGGTTTGAACAAGCGGTTGGGTTTGGGGCGGTTTAGAAGGAGGCGGTTGGGGATTTGGATCCTTGGATTTTCCTTTGGCTGCTTCCCTCTCAGCCCTTTCCCTCTCAAGTCTCTCAAATTCAGCTTTGTAAAAGATTGACAGCTCCTCATCAGTCATCTTGGCCAGATCAATTTGAGTCTGCTTGGCCTTCTTAGCCCTGACCACTAATGGAGCAATGGAATTATCTTCTTCCTCTTCTTCATCATCCTCATCAATAAGGGACATCTTCTCTTTCTCTTTCTCTTTCCTTGGCCTCTTCTGGCTTGGGCCTGCATCAGCTGAACCACGCGGTTGAGTGGGCGCGGTTGAAGCTGACTTAGGGAGCGGTTTGGTAGGACTCTTTCTCTTCCTTGAAGCCTTCTTCATGGCTTTTCCAAGCGCGGTTGAAGCAGTAGCAGGATTCATCTCTACGTACATCTCCTTATTTTGAGAAGTATCAGCATCATATATGGCTTTATAATCATCATTCCCAAAAGATCTTCTGAAGGAATGCATAGCTTTTAGGCCAAAGGATTCTTCAATACCCCAATTGATACATAATTCTGGGGTGGCAGTCCTAAGCTCCTCCAGATGCTGATAGTTCCCAAAGATTGCGGTCAGCACTCTCCCAAAAGGTCTCCATCTGATCTTCTCATTCTTGACCTTTAGCTGATACGCATCTATGCTGCTAGCAATCTCTCTCATCAGAATCTTGGGCCAATGGAGCTTCATGCCGTTGAAAATGGCACAACAATACTGCCATTGGGAAGAGGTGAAGTTGTTGTGGTTTCCAGTCTTCCCACACACAGACTTTCCTACAAGATAACAGAGATGTCTCATAATCTCACCAAAATCTCTCCTTGGCGTAGTCTTGTAATGGCCAGAAAGAGAATCTAGCTTTCCTGTCAGAGTTAAACAGGTAGCATCTTGAACCTCCTGAGAAACTTCAACAGGGGCACCAGAGACATGGAAATCGTAGGTGCTTCGGATATCCAAATAGTCAATTGAGACTCTGAATCCTTCTACAACTCCCACCAAGTTAGGAATCTTGGTACCATCAGAAAGTTCAGTCACTCCCTTCACAGCGGTTTCATAAAATTGGTCAATGAATGAAGGGATGGTATAGGTTTGATTCTTGTTGAATAAGGGAAGGATTCCAGAAGCTTGCATCTTTCTCATCATCTCTCTTCCCAGAGCATCAGACCGTAACTCTGGTTCATTTATCTCCCAACCTGGCAGGAAATACTTGGTATTCTACAAATAAAACACACAAGTTAGAACACTTTAGGAAAATCACAGTTCATATGCGGTTGGGGCACACATGCGGTTGGCCATAGTGCGGTTTTGGAAATGAAAATTTCCAACCACAATGAAACTGTGAACACAGGTAGGAAACAAATAAGAAAAACATAAAAGTATATACTTAGTACGTGGCATTGTAATCCAAAATTATCCCACACTGCAAGCAGTACTTAGAGAGGAAATTTATGGTGTCCAGCCTATATACTTAGTAAAACTTAAGTAGTTTTCAAGCATGCGGTTTCAAAAATAATATGTATGCGGTTTTGAAATCACGGCATGCGGTTTCAAGAGTGCGGTTGATATACCAAAAACAGATGCGGTTCATATGATGCGGTTTTGAAACAAGAAATCAGCAATCAACAGGTGCGGTTTCAAAATGAATATCATGCGGTTCTAAAGCATGCGGTTCAAACATGCAAAACATAGTTAAAATTTTCAGAGATTTTCTAAGTATGGAGAACAAGATTTGAAAATTAGGTCAACCCAAAACATAAGGAAAAATCTGAAAATGAAGATGAACAGACACATGAGTGCATGAAGAACACGAAGAACACCAAGAGTAAAGATTTGAAAAAATGTTAACCAAAATGAACAAATAACATGTCAAAATGATCACATTGAGCAGTAGATTAACAATATAACAATAAAAACATCTACTTTACTCAGAATCACCCAGAAAAAGTAAAAATCAAAAAGTGGGTTTCGAACTTGAAAAAGTTTAAATTTCAAAATCAGTGTTCAAGATGTTGATTGATCATAAAACAAAGTTCATAATCAAACAAATAACTATAATCCGAACATAACCTAACATATTTCATCAAAAATAATCAAGAAATGAAGCATATATGAACAAAAGTAGGTTAGGGTTGTTCGAAGCTTTCACTTTGTTCAACAATGGCAGAAAACGATAGAACAAGAATGATTTGCAGAAGATTAAAGAGTTTAGGTTTAAGAAATCATACCATGTCTTCAATGGGTTTGGGTGCCATTGATGAAGAAAGACTTAGAAACTTATGAAGTTTTGAAGAATAAGTTTGGTAGTTTCTGACAGACACGTACGATGACAGAGAGAGAAGACAGCGAAAAGTTTGAAAAGGTGATTTGTGTCTTCTATATATAGAAAAGGATTAGGGTTTGCCAGTTGAAAGGACATACTGATTCACCAACTCAGTGAATCATTGCAAACATAGCACCCTTTCAGCTTCATCCCATCAACCAATGACGGCTGACATGAAGGCCATTTAATGCTAATGTTCCCTTTGCATTGAATGCTCTCAAAATTTAAATTTTTGTGGGAAAACATTTGCAAATAAACCCTTAAAGAAAAATAAGGACTGAAAAATAAATAAAAGAATTTGAACAGTTTTTTTTTTTTTTTTAAAATAAATAACTGTAAGTAAAAGTAAGGATAGAAAATACTCAAAGTTGAAATGCGGTTGAGATCCAAGCGGTTGAGCTGCAGTCATGCGGTTTTGAATGAAGCGGTTGGCTGCAGTGCGGTTGGATATACTTGCGGTTTGGTGCACGCAGTTTCAACAATGGAATTGGAACTATACTCATCACACAAGTTAGTTAATAAAAAGAATGGATTTATTTAAGTTCAAGCATACCCATTTCTCCTCTAAGGAATGAAAACCTCTTGGAGTCAAGAGCCTTTGTGAGGATATCAGCAATCTGGTTGTCTGTCCCCACGTACTCTAAATGGATATTCCTCTTCTCCACATGGTCTTTGAGGAAATGATACTTGATATCAATATGCTTGGTCTTGGAATGCATGACAGGGTTGTTGGAGACTGAAATTGTTGAAGTGTTGTCACACATGATAGGGCAATTCCCTTCATGGATTCCATAGTCCACCAACTGCTGCTTCATCCAAAGGATTTGACAAAGAACAACTACCAAAGAAGAATATACTCGGCCTCTGTGGTTGACACCGAAACCGAAGCTTGCTTCTTGCCGGCCCAAGCAACTAGTCTATTCCCAAGGAAATGACAAGTACCACTAGTGCTTTTCCTGTCAATAGTACAAGCCGCATAATCTCGCATCTCGAATAACCTACAAGATCGAAGTTCGAATCTTTGGAATACCAAAGTCCAAGGTTAGTGGTTCCAGATAAATAGCGAATTATACGCTTGGCTGCAATAAGATGTGCTTCTCTAGGATCTGCTTGGTAGCGAGCACATACACAGACACTAAACATGATATCTGGCCTACTAGCAGTTAAGTAAAGTAATGAGCCGATCATACCTCGATATAAAGTCTGATCAACCTTCTTGCCTTTGAGATCCTTATCTAGCTTATTGCCGGTGGCCATAGGAGTATCATATGCTTTAGCATTTTCTAATCCAAACTTCTTTATCAACTCCTTGGTGTATTTGGCTTGGCTGAGGAAAATACCTTCTTCGCATTGCTTGATTTGAAGCCCGAGGAAGAATGTTAATTCTCCCATCATGCTCATCTCAAACTTGCTTTTCATTAGCTTTTCGAAACGCTTACAAAGTAACTCATTAGTAGAACCAAAAATAATATCATCGACATATATTTGGACAAGTAAAGTATGCTCATTATATTTGGCAATAAAAAGAGTTGTATCGATTTTACCACGTTTAAATCCTTTTCTAGTAAAAATTTAGAAAGAGTCTCATACCATGCCCTTGGAGCTTGCTTAAGTCCATACAAAGCTTTCTGGAGTTTGTAGACATGATTGGAAAACTTGGAGTCTTCAAATCCAGGTGGTTGGGCAACATACACGGTCTCTTGCAGTTCGCCATTGAGGAATGCACTCTTTACGTCCATTTGATATAACCTGAAACGCTTGAAAGAGGCGTAGGCTAAGAAGATTCTGATAGCTTCCAATCTTGCAACTGGAGCAAAGGTTTCATCATAATCAATTCCTTCTTCTTGCCTATATCCTTGTGCAACCAACCTTGCTTTATTCCTAGTGATGCTTCCATTCTCATCCATCTTATTCCTAAATACCCACTTAGTTCCTATCACTCCTTGATCCTGAGGTCTTGGCACCAAAGTCCAGACCTTGCATCTTTCAAACTGGTTGAGTTCTTCTTGCATGGCAATGACCCAACTGGAATCTTGGAGTGCTTCATCAATCTTCTTGGGTTCAACTTGAGATAAAAGAGAAGTATGCTCGTCATAATTTGATCTCCTTGTTTGAACACCGGAAAACAGATCACCAATCACATTTGTGAGGGGGTGACCGCCGACTTCACGAACCTCCGGGGGTAAGTCCGGTTGGAGCCGAGGTTTGTCAAGATCTTCAATTGGAACATCGTTAGATCCTTCAAATAAGTCATGGAAGGTAAGTTGACGAAGAGGTTCTATAAGCCGGATAGGGAATTCTCAACTTCTTCTTCCCTAGGAGTTGCATCTGGAGTAGGAACTTCAGGTGCGGCTTCAAAGGTGCGGTTTGAAGGAATTTTAGTTGAAGATGCTGGATTTTGCGGTTGAGGTTCAGGTGCGGTTTGAGATGGTTCACCTGATTCATTATGCTCAACAAAATCATCAGCAACATTTGGAGCCAAATGTGGCTCAAGGAGAGAATGCTCATCAAAAGTAACATGGACAGACTCAACTATTTTTAAACTAGTTTTATTGAAAACACGAAAAGCTTTTGAATGTTTAGCATACCCAACAAAAATACCTTCGTCGGCCTTGGCTCCGAATTTACCTCTATTTTCTCTTCCGTTGTAGAGGACAAACATTTGCAGCCAAAGATCTTGAAGAATGCAATGTTGGGGGTTCTTCCTCGCCAAATCTCATAGGGAGTCTTATTATAGATTTTGTTGATGAGGGAGCGGTTCTGAGTGAAGCATGCTGTATTGATTGCTTCAGCCCAAAAGTACTGAGGTAGCTTCGCTTCAGATATCATTGTCTTTCCTACCTCAATCAACGTCCTATTCTTCCTTTCCACAACCCCATTTTGTTGTGGAACACCAGCGGTTGAGAAATTGTGATCAATCCCATGGTCATCACAATACTGAGCAACACCGTTGTTCTTGAATTCTGTTCCATTATCTGATCGAAAACTAATGATGTCGTCTTCTTTTTGGGTTTGGAGCCGTCTGAAAAGTGCGGTGAAATCTCATAGCAGTCATCTTTGGAAATCATCATCTCAACCCACGTATATCTTGAGTAATCATCCACCACCACTAAGGTATATCTACTTCCTCCAATGCTGGCAGTGGTTACGGGTCCAAACAAATCTATGTGAAGCAGTTGTAAGCATCTTGAAGTTGATGGAGCGGTCTTGCTGGTGAAAGACGACGCGGACTGCTTACTGCCGGCATGCACTGCATTTCTCTGGATGATGGTCAGCCACTTTGGGTAAACCACGAACGAGGTTTTCCCTACCAATCTTTGCAAGATACTTGAAGTTCAAGTGGCTCAACCTCTTGTGCCATAGACAACTATTTTCGCTCACATTCTTAGCTACAAAACAGAGATTAGTAATACTACATGCAGAATTTAGATAAATAATGTAAATATTACTCTTACGAATCCCTGTGAGTAGGGTGACGCCGGAAATGCTATCTTTGATAAAGCAATTTGATGACGTGAAGTTGCAAAGCATTCCTTTGTCGCAAAATTGAGAAATTGAAAGGAGGTTGTGTTTGAGTCCTTCAACAAGAGAAACCTTCTCAATGGTTAGGTTTCCTCTCCTTATAACACCATATCCAATGGTCTTGCCTTTGTTATTGTCACCAAAGGTTACAGACGGACCACTTGCTTCAACGACATCTTCAAGTAATGATCTATCTCCAGTCATATGTCTTGAACAACCACTGTCAAGATACCATTCATTATCCTTGGAGTGACCAGCCATAAAGCAGAGGACCTGAAATGTAAACATTAAGAACGAGGTCCCCCTTTATTCCTTGGGTCCTGAAGTTAGCAACCCTTTACGACCCACACCTTCTTGACAGAAGGAGGTTTACTCTTCCTGGCATTGGATGTGAACCGCAAAAGGCATTCTGCAGCCTTGTAACCTAAACCATCACACACAAAACATTTATAATAGCTACAAGCTTCATGAGGTTTTACTAACTCCTTACTCTTCTTAGGAGTTGCATGCGGTTTGGGACAAGGAAGCGGTTTGGAAGGAGCGGTTCCGGCTAAGAGTCCGGCTGAGATAAAGGGAACAGGCTTTGGTTTGACCACGTATTTCCTGGGAACGCTATTTCTGCTTTTGAAGGCAGGAGGAGCGGTCGAAGAAGATGCGCGGTCAGACCTGGAGTTGGCAAAGACCACCTTTTCCACCAGAGCGGTTGGAGCAGTATGCGACCAATTCCATAAGCCATTTCCTCTTCACTTCCTACGTAATCCTTAGGTTTCAACACATAATTCTTTCCATATTGCTTTCCTTTAGGGTAGACATAATTAATTTGTCGTCCTTTACCCTTTCCTTTAGCATGCTTCCCCTTAGGAATTTCTTTAGTTAGTTTCAAAATTTCCTCATCCTTTTCACTCGAGGATGCACACTTCTCCTCTTCCTCAGATCCAAAACCTAGGCCTTCCTTAATTCCAGGAGGAACTTGGGAGTCCATGATTTTATCCTTGGTGGATTGAGACTTGAGCCACGAATCAATAATCTTTTGGAGATCGTTGATTTGGGTTACCAAGTCATCATTCCGGAGTTGAAGAAAAGCAACCTTAGTTTCAAGGATGCGGTTACGATCAAGAAGAGGAGTCATACTGATTTGGTCCTTAAGATTTGAAATTTCGGACTTTATCACGCTTTTCTCCATCTTGTATGCATTAAGTTCATCATGAGCTAAGCTTAAGGCTTTCTTAAGATTAGAGAATTGATGGATCACCGTTTCAGCCTTCCTTGAACATCCTTTCATGTTCCATGGGAGAAACCTCTTCCACCACCTTTTCAAAATTTTCTTCTTTGGAATTGTTTTTGAAGGTGGAGCATTTGTAGGTGGAAAAATGGGACGTGAATACGAGCAATTTCCTATCTTAATGCTAGGAGTAAGTTTGATATTTTCATCCAACGTAAAATTTGGAAGTTTTGTAGAAACCTCTTTTCTTCCATATCTTGCGACTCGATTGACTCGTAATCCGACTCATCGGAAGCGCCCGCAATTAAGCTGCAGATTAACCTCTTCGGTTTCATCATCACTTCCATCATCGTAACTGCTTTCAATCCAAGTAGCCAATTCCTTGGAATTCTCTTCCTCCTCAAAGCAACCATTCCTCTTGCGACGAGAAAATTTTGCAGAGAGGTTTTCTTTTCATGTATTCATATTTAGGTCATGGACACTCGGATGCGAAGTGACCAGGTTTTCTACAATTGTAGCAAACTAGATCACTCTTTTCTTTGTATCTCCAGCCTTAGAAAACGTTGCAGGAGGTTTGCCTTTTGAAAATGATTTTGTGAAAGGTTTTGAGGATTTTCTAAATTTTTGGAATCTTTTCACAAACATGGCAAAATCATCATCATCCATCTCGATGAGTGATGAGGTTGATATGGAAGGATCTCAGCTTGATTGGATGTAGATGGTTTCTCCTCATGTTCCACGACGGACATGGATAGCGATTTGGTTTTCCCTTCAATCTCTTCAATATGATTTAATTTTAATTCATAGACTCTAAGATTGGCGTACAAGTTACTTAACGACCAAGTACCCAAAACTTTGGAGTCTTCTAAAGAGGTAGCTTTATTTACCCATTTAGAACCTAAAGAGTATAGGAAAGTCATATTGATTTCCTTATCGGTTAAAGTTTTGCCAAGAGATCTACAAGCATTAACTACCTCAACATATCGGTCGTAGGTTTGATGCAAGGTTTCGTTGGATTTTCTGTTGAAGTTGTTGTATGATCTTTCAACAGCATATAATTTGCTTTCCTTGCATTCGTCATCACCTTCGAGGTAGCTCTCAATGGCATCCCACATCTGCTTTGCGGTTTTGAGGTACATCACTTTCTGTAGAGTTGATACGGGGAGAGTTCCAGAAATGATGTGCCTAGCCTTGCTGTCCAAGGCAACCAATCTCTTCTCTTCATCCGACCACTCATCTTTTGGCTTTTTGACTTCTGGAGTTTCAGCATCAGTGGTTGCATCAATGTTAGCCTTCATTGGAATTAGAGGGCCATTGATCACGCACTCCACCAGCATTTCATCTATAGTTTCCAAATGAATAAGCATTCGGCACTTCCAGATGTCAAAGTGGTCTTCGTCCAAGATTGGAATGTGTGAATAGTTAACAGTAGTCATTGTTTTTGTATTTGCCATATCGAATCGGCACACAAGCTGTTAAGCTTGAAAAACAGTGGTTTTAAAATGTGTTAGCTTTGATACCACTTGTTGGTCCCAAAGGTGGCAACAAGGGTGAAAATACAGCTAGAGGGGGGGTGAATAGCTGTTTAAAATTTTTCGCCCTCTTTAAAAAAAAAAACTAAACCTCTTGCTTACAAAATCCTCTTGCAGTTGATAATATACTGCAAGTGATAATGTAAAATGCACAGCGGAATTATAGAGTGTAAAGCGGTTTTAGAGGCGGTTTGTAAAATGCGGTTTTGCTAGCGGTTTTGGTAAGTGCAGTTTTACAAACACGAGTGGTTTTGACTTTGTTAACTCCAAACACTATTTCACAATAATGGATAACTATAAAAAGATCAAACAGAGAAACAGAAAGATAATTAGTAAGCACAAGTAAATATAAATGCAGAAAATAAGAACACAATATTTGGAGTGGTTCAATCGATAAACGATCTACGTCCACTACCAAGATGGTTAGTCTTGGATTTCTAAGAGAGATTTTATATTAAGTATTTGAGAGATTACAAAGTACAATAAAATCTTTTCTATGAAGAACAAATCCTAGACTATAACCAGTGTATCTCAAATGTATAATCTATGTGATTAAACAAGTGAGGTGTGTGTGTGAGAACAAGATCAAGGCTCTTTAAATCTGTGAGATGTAGAGCTCAATGATTCTTGAATGTGTTAGGGCTTGTGTGACGACCCTAAACCTAGGCACCTATTTTAGTATCATGAAATGTGCTTTTAATATTATTTTTAATATTATGTGTTTAATTTATATCTTTGATTTCTTAATATTAAAATGAAATGATTGGGAAATAAATAATATTCTTGGGAAGGGTATAATAATAGAAATGGACAAAATAAATAAAATGTGGGTAGTATACTTCCTTGTGTAGGAGAAGTATGATTGAAAAAGATTTTTTTTTAAAAGAAGGGATGGGGGGACCATACCCTCCCCTTATTTCCCTCATCCTTTTCTTTATTTGTCAAACCTCCCCATACTCCCTTTATCCCTCCCCATACTCTCCCATACTCCTCCATTCTCCATCATTTTCCTTCTTCTTCCTCAACCTTCTTCCCATGGAAACCTCCTTCCAATATATTTCTTCCAAAAATGGTAGTTAATCCAAGCCTCCTCCATTTGAAGATCCGGGTGTACTTTTGGATTCGTGGAGTCAAGAGGAACACTTTGAGCTAAGAAGATCCTTAATCCACTTCATAATTGCTATGTGAGTTATTATGACTTCCTTTCTTTAAATGCTCATGAATGATTTGATGTAGTGATTGCTATTATAATGGTTGTTTGATGCCTTGGAAACCTTCTTGGAGTTGAGGAATTAGTTAATGTTATGGAATATTGTTGTTGTTCATAAGAAATGACTAAGAGTGTAAGAAAATGTGTTGAGTTGGATTAAGATGGTTAATCATGAAAAATGGAAGTAAAATGGGTTGGAAATCAAGTGGTAATTGATTTGGGTTTAGGTTATCTTGGGGTTTAAATGAAGTAGTATAATGTGTATGAAGTTTAGGAAGTCCTTATAAGTTCACAAACAAGGGAAAATCAGTTTGGGAAAATTTTGGTTAGGGTTACTAAAGGATTTTATTCTGTTCTGAATTCTGGGTTCAGGGCACGAGTCGTGCCCTGTGGCACGAGTCGTGCCTTGGATGGGGACGAGTCGTGACATGGATTAAAGGGAAGTCGTGCCTAGTGGGGACGCATGAATCCGAGGAAGGCCAAAGGGGCACGAGTCGTGCCCCGGGCACGAGTCGTGCCACTGGCTCGGTGACATTGGGTCAACTTTGGAGCTGTTTAAACCTAATTGAACTAGAACCAAAATGAAATCTCTTTAACCTAGATTAAAGTAGAATACTTTGGCTACACAATGACATCTTAAGTGATCAAAATGGAATTGTGGAAGTAGTTTAAATATTGTCCCAAAAATGGTTGATAGGTTTGATTTGTAACTTCATCAAAATAGTTCCAACTTGGGAAATAGATCTTGAACTTTTATTAAGGTTATTCGAGGTTGTATAATGACTATGTAAGAATGGTTTATGATATATAGTAGCCTCACTTACTCCTTATCTTGGTGAATAGTTGCAATGGTGTAGAAGCCATATGTTTCACTATTGAACTAATTGGTAATGGGTATGTATCACCTTGTGGTATTGTTATTCCAAATTGTGGAATTATTGATTATATGGTTACCTTAATATCCTAAGTATGGATTATTTGGCAAGTTGTTATGCGCATTCCAAGTGTGGATTATTTGACAAGTTGTTATGTTATCCCAATGTGTGGATATGCTTATTATGTGGTTGCATGGTTATTCCATTGTGGATTTATTTGTTATCATTCATATTTATTGATGATACTATGCGTAGTGTATTAAATGGTTGTTGCACTATGAAATTGATGAGCATGAGTATACATTACCATGTTGTTATATGATTATTCCTTTTTGTGGATTATATTTCAAGTATCTATTATGTGCTTGAACGTGTTGATATTCGGGGGTATAATGGAATTCAATCAATTATGGATTTGTTCTATAAGTGATTGAAGGTTCATCATACCTGGGACCGTCCCCTCTGTGGCCACAGAGTGGGTGTGCTAACGACTGTATTGAGCATGAAGAAGCCTTACAGACCTGTTGCGATTGGTGATTAGGGGGAATGCTTCTGTATTAAGCCTAAAGCTTTACAGTTAGCGACATTGTTGTTGGATACTACGATATAGGTATCTTTTCTTATATGGATCTCTGGAGTATGAGTCCCTATAAGAGGTGAATGTGCTGGAGGCAATTCACCAAAGAGAGGAGTTTTACTCCCACGTTGTACGACTTATTGTTCAGACGGGAAAGGTAAAATGAGGTAACGTAAGGTGTTTACCGCTTTCATAATGTGTTATGTGCTACCATGCTATGTGTTGCACTTTGATTGGCATCTTGCTGCATTCATAATAGCTCATTGAGATTTATTCTCACCCCTTCCCTTTTACTGCTTTAGATTATGCTGAGACAGGTGACCTGAACCAGTGAGGCCGGGGAGACGATTGTGGACTGTTGCTTTTGGGATTTGTCAGGATAGGTATATGTGTGGGTTGTAGGGAGTCATATTTAATCATTACTCTTTCATAATTTGTAATGAAAACTCTTTTGTTAAACAATGCTAAATAGGGTTTTTAATGTAATTAATGAAGTATGGTTTTTAAGGTATTTGTTTAAATCCCTCCAAATGGAGATATTATATTTGATTTTGTTTATGGGAAAATTTAGAATTGGTTTCCTTGTAAAGGCAAATTAAAAGATTTTTTTGAAAAATGGAAAATGAGATTTCTTAGTTTGGGCTTCTCAAGCTCGGGATACGAGGAAGGTCCCGGGTTGGGGTGCTCACAGTTGGTATCAGAGCTTAGTTTAGAGTTCAAGGGTAGATGTCTAAACTAAGGGGGAGTGTGTGGTAATTAACGCCGAGTGTTTAATGCAGGAGTTCGTTCTAATGGCCGAAAGCAATGATGATCAGCGAAAGGTTCTAGGAAATGAAGGAGATATGGGTATAGGTGGAAATCAGAATGAAGAGATGATGAAATTGTTCAGGATGTTTGTACACAATATGGAGACTAGAGGATCGGTTCCGAATCAACCTGAGGGATACCAAAGTGATGGATTAGAAAGATTTGTGAAGATGAACCCACCGAGCTTTAACGGAGATCCAAATCCGTTAAAGGCAGAAAAATGGTTAGCAGAAATGAATAGGATTTTCGAGGTTATAGAAAGTCCCAACAAAGAGAAAGTTAGGTATGCCGTTTTCAAATTTGAAGGTCCAGCTGATCGGTGGTGGCAATTTGAAGAGAAGTTGGGAGCGGGATCATACGCCCTGCACTTGGGATAATTTCACTCATCGGTTCGAGGATTATTTCATTACCATGGTTACAAGGGATAGGAAGGAGATTGAATTCTTAGGACTAAAACAAGGGAACATGACGGTGAATCGATTCAGCCCGGTTTGAGGAATTAGCTAGGTGTTGCCCTCATTTGGTATCGCATGAAGTGAAAAGGGTTCAGAAGTTTGTAACAGGTGTGAGGAGTGAGTTTAGGTAGAAATTATGGATTGATAGTTTCACCGATTATCGACAGATCATAGATAGAGCATATAAGGTCGAAAAGGACATTGAGGAAATTAGTGGAAAGTCGGAAGATGGGATTGGAAACAAGCCAAAGTATATAGGACAAGGATCCAAAATCATTAGAGGACAGCCAAGGACTTTAACTTCAGGAAGTGTGAGAGGAGAGTTTGTTGTAGCTTCTTCATCTAGGCCAAAATCCAAACAGTATGGGATGAATTGTAAATTTTGCAAGAGGATTGGACATACCGAAGATCAGTGTTGGAGAAAGCAAGGCAAGTGTATCAAGTGTGGAGAGATAGGACACTTTAGGAAGAATTGCCCAAGGTGGCAGCGGGAACGAGCTTTAAGCAGCGGTCAGCCGGGTGTACAACAAAGAGGTGGTACCAAAAGGGATAGCGAAGGGAACCGAAAGAGAAGGTCGGTGGTCGAGTATGTGTTTCGGGTCCAAGAGAGGTAGATCCCTCGAGGTCACTAGAGGTATATTCCTGTCTCGAAGTAGGGGTCATATTTTATACATCCTGTTGCATATCATTTATGTTTGGCATCACATTTTGCTTATATGTGACATACATTGTTGGGAATTTGTTTATTTGTTAGAGGATTCTGCTTTGAGAGAATACCTCGAATCTCCTTTGGTTTGCCACGGTGGTGATGTGGTTATGGGCCGAGCATATATTGCCGATTGATTTGGTATGATTACCAATTTGTAAATATGAGATATACTTGACCTGGAGGGTTACGTAGTTGTTATGCATTGGTAGACTATCATAAGAAATGAGTCTTCTTTTCTATACCCAATTTGATTATATTGGTATTTGATATAGATAAACCTTTATATGGTATTCTTGTTATATATGCGTTTAAGCCAGAAAAATGTTGGTTAAAAAGTGTAAAAGGTATTTGGTTGGTGTTAGACTTGCATAAGAAGTCTTTCCGGAAATTTTTCGTGCTAGTTGTGAGTAGATGGTAATTGTATTTCCATCAAGGTATCGCATGTGTTGATTCTAAGTATGATAAGCAGAATTCTTAAGCCTTATTTTGATGGCTTTATGGTAATTAGAATTGAGGGTCTCTTTGTTAATTAAAGTTCCGAGAGGATCATGAAAATCATTGGAGGATAGGGTTAATAACCCTTGGTGAGAAGTCCTTGTATGCAAAGTTTAGCTAGTGTGAGTTGGCTCGAGAAGTTTCCAAAATTTGGGGTTCTATAGTTTTAAGCTTGGAAGTTATCATGGATCTTACGAGGATTGTGCCCGTAATCTTTGAGGTTGGCAAAGTGCAACCAAAGGAATTTTCAAGGAATTCTCGAGAATTATAAAATCGTTGGATTAGATAACTCGGAAGGATATCAATGGTGTAAGATGTAATAAGAATGAATAATATTGGTAGAAATGGAGAAAAGATTAACTATAGATCTGATCCTTACCTTACCTAGTGAATGTGAGAACTTTGTGAATTTTAAGTGCGTATTAAAGGAAGATTTGGTTGTGATATTATGAGAAGTGTGAAAGTGATAGCGTATGCTTTGAGGAAGTTAACTTAGGTAAAGTAGAAATTTCTTATCCCCTAATTGAGGGTGGCTACAATTGCGTTGCGTTAGCTAAGTAAGAATCTTATCTTTTTGAAGCTTCCTTTTTGGGAATTGTGACCGACCCTATGAGTTTGGAGAGTTAGTTATTCGAAAGGGAGAGATCTATAAGCCTAAGCGATGGTTGAAACTATTAAAAGATTTTAATTGCGTCATTTTATATTATCCGGAAAAGTTATTGTGATTTTGAATGCGATTTGCCGAAAGGCTTATGTGTCGTCAAGCGTATCCTTTGAGTCTTAAGGCGAGACATTGTTGCAATTAGTCAGGATAGACCCATAGAATGTGGAGACTTTAAAGGAAGTTCAACGGTGATTCAGAATTTAATAGGATTAGAGGATAGTTTCAAAATGAGAAAACTATCCAAACTCTTGAAGAATAGATGGTGTGTTGGGTTTCCTTTCAACTGGAGAGGTTCTATTAATCTTAAGGGAGTTTAGTATAATAGCAGTTTAGTTTAGCATTGAATGGGTATTGTCTAAAGATGGGTATGAGAAATTTATTTATGATCCTTCGTACGTACGAAATTCTTCGATTAAGGATGCTTAGACAAATTGAAATTATGTAAGGAAAAGCGTTGAGAGTATTAGGATTGCAATTCCGGGATTAAATTCTAGAGTGTTTGGATGTTGAGAATGTACATAAGAATCATGACTTTGAGGAAACTATTTGAAAGTGGTAAATTGAAATGTTTGGGAAAGTACCCTTTGTTATGGATCATTAAGGTAATCAAGTTTAAAATTCGGGACGAATTTTCTTTAAGGAGGAGTGAATGTGACGACCCTAAACCTAGGCACCTATTTTAGTATCATGAAATGTGCTTTTAATATTATTTTTAATATTATGTGTTTAATTTATATCTTTGATTTCTTAATATTAAAATGAAATGATTGGGAAATAAATAATATTCTTGGGAAGGGTATAATAATAGAAATGGACAAAATAAATAAAATGTGGGTAGTATACTTCCTTGTGTAGGAGAAGTATGATTGAAAAAGATTTTTTTTTTTTAAAGAAGGGATGGGGGGACCATACCCTCCCCTTATTTCCCTCATCCTTTTCTTTATTTGTCAAACCTCCCCATACTCCCTTTATCCCTCCCCATACTCTCCCATACTCCTCCATTCTCCATCATTTTCCTTCTTCTTCCTCAACCTTCTTCCCATGGAAACCTCCTTCCAATATATTTCTTCCAAAAATGGTAGTTAATCCAAGCCTCCTCCATTTGAAGATCCGGGTGTACTTTTGGATTCGTGGAGTCAAGAGGAACACTTTGAGCTAAGAAGATCCTTAATCCACTTCATAATTGC
The DNA here is from genome assembly GCA_022495995.1 of Adenophora triphylla var. japonica. Classification (NCBI taxonomy): domain Eukaryota; kingdom Viridiplantae; phylum Streptophyta; class Magnoliopsida; order Asterales; family Campanulaceae; genus Adenophora; species Adenophora triphylla. Next base: position 186,145 of record JAFEMH010001971.1, on the reverse strand, counting down.
TATGTGAGTTATTATGACTTCCTTTCTTTAAATGCTCATGAATGATTTGATGTAGTGATTGCTATTATAATGGTTGTTTGATGCCTTGGAAACCTTCTTGGAGTTGAGGAATTAGTTAATGTTATGGAATATTGTTGTTGTTCATAAGAAATGACTAAGAGTGTAAGAAAATGTGTTGAGTTGGATTAAGATGGTTAATCATGAAAAATGGAAGTAAAATGGGTTGGAAATCAAGTGGTAATTGATTTGGGTTTAGGTTATCTTGGGGTTTAAATGAAGTAGTATAATGTGTATGAAGTTTAGGAAGTCCTTATAAGTTCACAAACAAGGGAAAATCAGTTTGGGAAAATTTTGGTTAGGGTTACTAAAGGATTTTATTCTGTTCTGAATTTTGGGTTCAGGGCACGAGTCGTGCCCTGTGGCACGAGTCGTGCCTTGGATGGGGACGAGTCGTGACATGGATTAAAGGGAAGTCGTGCCTAGTGGGGACGCATGAATCTGAGGAAGGCCAAAGGGGCACGAGTCGTGCCCTGGGGCACGAGTCGTGCCCTGGCCTGGTGACATTGGGTCAACTTTGGAGCTGTTTAAACCTAATTGAACTAGAACCAAAATGAAATCTCTTTAACCTAGATTAAAGTAGAATACTTTGGCTACACAATGACATCTTAAGTGATCAAAATGGAATTGTGGAAGTAGTTTAAATATTGTCCCGAAAATGGTTGATAGGTTTGATTTGTAACTTCATCAAAATAGTTCCAACTTGGGAAATAGATCTTGAACTTTTATTAAGGTTATTCGAGGTTGTATAATGACTATGTAAGAATGGTTTATGATATATAGTAGCCACACTTACTCCTTATCTTGGTGAATAGTTGCAATGGTGTAGAAGCTATAGGTTTCACTATTGAACTAATTGGTAATGGGTATGTATCACCTTGTGGTATTGTTATTCCAAATTGTGGAATTATTGATTATATGGTTACCTTAATATCCTAAGTATGGATTATTTGGCAAGTTGTTATGTGCATTCCAAGTGTGGATTATTTGACAAGTTGTTATGTTATCCCAATGTGTGGATATGCTTATTATGTGGTTGCATGGTTATTCCATTGTGGATTTATTTGTTATCATTCATATTTATTGATGATACTATGCGTAGTGTATTAAATGGTTGTTGCACTATGAAATTGATGAGCATGAGTATACATTACCATGTTGTTATATGATTATTCCTTTTTGTGGATTATATTTCAAGTATCTATTATGTGCTTGAACGTGTTGATATTCGGGGGTATAATGGAATTCAATCAATTATGGATTTGTTCTATAAGTGATTGAAGGTTCATCATACCTGGGACCCGTCCCCTCTGTGGCCACAGAGTGGGTGTGCTAACGACTGTATTGAGCATGAGAAAGCCTTACAGACCTGTTGCGATTGGTGATTAGGGGGAATGCTTCTGTATTAAGCCTAAAGCTTTACAGTTAGCGACATTGTTGTTGGATACTCTGATATAGGTATCTTTTCTTATATGGATCTCTGGAGTATGAGTCCTATAAGAGGTGAATGTGCTGGAGGCAATTCACCAAAGAGAGGAGTTTTACTCCCACGTTGTACGACTTATTGTTCAGACGGGAAAGGTAAAATGAGGTAACGTAAGGTGTTTACCGCTTTCATAATGTGTTATGTGCTACCATGCTATGTGTTGCACTTTGATTGGCATCTTGCTGCATTCATAATAGCTCATTGAGATTTATTCTCACCCCTTCCCTTCTTGCTTTAGATTATCCGAGACAGTGACTGAACCAGTGAGGCCGGGGAGACGATTGTGGACTGTTGCTTTTGGGATTTGTCAGGATAGGTATATGTGTGGGTTGTAGGGAGTCATATTTAATCATTACTCTTTCATAATTTGTAATGAAAACTCTTTTGTTAAACAATGCTAAATAGGGTTTTTAATGTAATTAATGAAGTATGGTTTTTAAGGTATTTGTTTAAATCCCTCCAAATGGAGATATTATATTTGATTTTGTTTATGGGAAAATTTAGAATTGGTTTCCTTGTAAAGGCAAATTAAAAGATTTTTTTGAAAAATGGAAAATGAGATTTCTTAGTTTGGGCTTCTCAAGCTCGGGATACGAGGAAGGTCCCGGGTTGGGGTGCTCACAGCTTGATTTCTGGGCTGGGGAATATTTCTTGAAGTATGAAGATGAAGATTCAAAGGGTTGAATAATTTCTGGGCAGAGCTTCAGCTTCTATGAACACAACACTTCTCAATTTTTCAAGCAATCTTCAAATGGTGAAGATTAGGGGTATTTATACCCAAGCATCAAGAAACTAGCCGTTGGATACAGCTGTTGTAAGGACAGTACTTGATGCAATCCTATTGGTCCACAATATCCACTTTTGTCCTTTGGTACAGCTGCTGCAGATAAAGCTGATCGTGCTCCACCGCAAGCAATGAGGTTAGGACACCTGTCACCTTTTCAAGATCCTTGCAGATCTTCTCTGACATTGAATCACGTGACAAGATTTAGTGGTTGACTTTTGATATTGCTGACGTGGATTCCAACGGATAAAAAGTGGTTCACTTCAAGTAGCCAATCATTGGATGCGGTCCTGGTGAGGAGCGGTTTGACAAGAGCGGTTTCACCAGTGTTGAGGATCCTTCAGTGCGGTTTGAGATTTGGAACTGCAATGCGGTTGCATGTGCGGTTCAACAAGGCGGTTTTCACACTGGAGTTCAGGAGCGGTTCTTAACCAAGAATTCCACTAGGCGGTTTTGAACTTCTGAACTGCATATCCTTAGATCCAATGAGTCTTGTGCCAGTCTTCAAGCCTAAATTTAACCTATTCTATAAAATGGACTTAGCTAAAAAATTGAAGTCTAAGCTTCATTACATAGGGTCCTAAAGTCCTTAAAATAGACAGGAGGTTATGGTATCAATCAAATCTAATACAAAATAGGAGGGTTAAAACATGCATACCCAACAATCTCCCCCTATTTTATTGATGCCATTACCTACTATAACTAAAGCAAACATTGTACTTGGTAAAAATATGTCCATAAGAATTAACATGGTAATTCATGTCCCAAGTCAATGCACACACTTAGCTTAAGCTATAGATTTCTATACTTTCTAAAAGATAAAACTTACAATATGGAAAGTTATAGAAATGCATTCAGTGCACTTAAAAATTGTGAGTTTAAGTTCAAAGTGCGGTTTAAACTGAATGTTTAAACATCAATTCAAAATAGTGATTTTAAGTTAGAAAATATTTGAATGAGGTTATAAACCATAAGAGATTTCATTGTTCTACAAACAAGCAGTTTGATATGAACAAGGTTTTGGAACCAATGATGCATTTTCCATTACTACCAATGCGGTTACACTTACAATGGTAGAGAAGCAAAATACAAAGGTTACAAAAGAAAGTTGGACAAAAATACATGGAGTGTGGTCCAACAAAACACAAAGGAGTTCAGCAAAAAGGATAAAAGGAATTACAAAAGAGAAGTCCTATTGCTGACGCGGTCGATGATGAGGCGGTTGATGTTGATGACGCGGTTGCTCTCTTGGTTGATTCACTTCCTGGTTGGGCAACTGCGGTCCTGATGATGGTCTGAAGGCTGAGCTTTCACCTCTGATATTTCTTCTTAAAGCTCTGAGGTCTTCAACCTGCCTTGCAAGAGTGGTTTCAACAGGTTCGAGAGCGGTTACGATTCAAGAAGGCAGCTAGCCCAACAAAGCATCAACTGATCTTGAGTTGGCATCAACACTGTCCTTGATCTGAGAGGAGAAGGCATCAAACCTGGCTTTCAAAGAATTGAAAAAGGTGAAGATCTCATCCTGAATGGTCGTTTGTTTGAGTAGATAGAGCATCTCTCAATGGATCCAAGTCAGCGATTCTGACAGGTTGGACTTCAATTCCTTTATGGAGTTGTCCAGCTTGAGGTTGAAACCTGCCTTGAGATTTTCAAACCTGAAAGATATATCATCATCAAAGGATTTGACTTGCTCCTTGAGACTGTCTCCCACTATGTTAAGATCAACATTGATTCTGCTTTTGAGGGAGTCCAGTTCATTGAAAATCTGGAGCTGCAGGGCATCCAAGGCGGTTTGAGTAGGAGCGGCTGAGGTGGATGCTTGCTGCGGTTGCGGTTGAGGATGGGAATCTTCAAGGGTTTTCATGAAGGATACCAGAGCAGCGTTGGTTGAAGAAACAAACTCATCAGATAGCTTGGAGAGCATCTCTTGGAGTTGAGTCTTTGAAACCGCATCACCCAAGGCTTTGAGTACTCCAGTGGCTAGATCTTCTCTGAAAGCTTGAAAGCACTCAGTAGCTGCGGTTTTGACAGCCTCTGTGGAAACTCTCTCCCCCTTAATGGCATCAATCAATTGGGCTTTCATGATTGCCAATTCAGTGGCTTGAGAGTCCACTTTGAAAAGGAGGTTGCGGTTGGAGGCTTCAAGGTTGGCATTGGATGCGGTTAAGGCCAGGTTAGATTCAGTAAGTTTAAGCATATGGCCTTGGTTTACAACCAACTGTGATTGAATCAGTTGGAGGGTGGAAAGAATTTGGAGGTATTCTGAAGGGGCGGTTGGAATGGATGGAATTTGGGTAATTGAGGGAGGCGGTTGAGATTGGGTTGTAGGGGCGGTTTGAGGTAAAGGGGATAGGAGGGTTTGGAATATACGGGTGGCTGGGACAGTGAATTGTGAAGCGGTTGAGGGGTGTATGGGTAGTGTTTGGGGTAAAGTGGAAGGTGCGGTTGAAAGTGGTATGGAAGGAATTGGTGCGGTTGAAATAGGTGCGGTTGGAGGAGGAGGAATGTTAGAAGTAGGAATTCCAGAAGTGATTGGGTTAGAATCAGAGGAGGAACTGGTGGTGTGAACTTCAACAGAGGGGGTTTTCTGTTGAATAGGAGAGGTTTGAGGAGGTGGGGTTGGAAGGCGATCAGGAGTAGGGGATTTATGTTGGGGGAAAATTCAGGAGGTGGAGGAGTATTGACGCGGTTAGGGGATGGTGTTCTGTCGCGGTTAAGGTTTGAAATAGAGATGGCTGGAGTGTGATGTGAGTAAGGTGGTGATTGGGCGCGGTTGGAATTTTGGATAGATGGGGAGCGGTTTGTTTTCTGAGGTAAGGGAGTTTGGGATTTGTATTGGCTTGAGGAAGAAGTAGATTTGGATGGTGTATGAGAAGTGGAATGTGAGGATGAATGGGATGAAGGTGGAGAAGGAGTAGGTTTTTAGAAACGCGGTGAAGAAAGTGTTTGGGGCCTTTGATATGAGTTCTCCTTTTGGCAATTTGTTTAACTCTGGGTTGCTTCTCCCCCTGAGCGGTTGCGGCTCTTTGCGGTTGGGGAGGAGAATGCGGTTTAGGAGTTGGGGCTTTGGCGGGGATTTTTCGGGGATGGGCGATGGGAATGGATGGGAGATTGAGGAGGGGTTTGAACAAGCGGTTGGGTTTGGGGCGGTTTAGAAGGTGGCGGTTGGGGAATTGGATCCTTGGATTTTCCTTTGGCTGCTTCCCTCTCAGCCCTTTCCCTCTCAAGTCTCTCAAATTCAGCTTTGTAAAGATTGATGACTCCTCATCGGTCATCTTGGCCGAGATCAATTGAGTGCCTTGGCCTTCTTAGCCCCGGCCACTAATGGAGCAATGGAATTATCTTCTTCCTCTTCTTCATCATCCTCATCAATAAGGGACATCTTCTCTTTCTCTTTCTCTTTCCTTGGCCTCTTCTGGCTTGGGCCTGCATCAGCTGAACCACGCGGTTGAGTGGGCGCGGTTGAAGCTGACTTAGGGAGCGGTTTGGTAGGACTCTTTCTCTTCCTTGAAGCCTTCTTCATGGCTTTTCCAAGCGCGGTTGAAGCAGTAGCAGGATTCATCTCTACGTACATCTCCTTATTTTGAGAAGTATCAGCATCATATATGGCTTTATAATCATCATTCCCAACACCATTGACGAGAAGCTTGCTTGAGACCATAAATGGATTTCTTAAGTTTACAAACTAATTGATTAGTTTGATCTGAATCGGTCACCATTTCTGGTTTCCTTATATAGATGGTTTCCTCAATGTCTCCATTGAGAAAAGCCGTCTTAACATCCATTTGTTGAAGCTCAAGATCATAATGTGCCACTAATGCCATAATGATCATAAAAGAGGGTTTAGAAGATACCGGAGAAAATGTTTCTTTATAATCAATGCCTTCCTTTTGAGTAAATCCCTTAGCAACAAGACGTGCCTTATATCTTTCCATATTGACTTGCAAATCCCTTTTGGTTTTAAATATCCATTTACAACCAATAGGTTTTGCACCTTCAGGCAATCGGACAAGACTCCAAACGTCATTGTCTTTTATTGATTTTAACTCTTCATTAATGGCATTGATCCACTTATGAGAATTAGGACTATTAATGGCTTCATGGAAGGTGATTAGATCATCTCCCACTAAACCTAAGGTGTCCTCATTCTCCGCAAGATACAAATATCCGGAATAGCACTTCTTCTTTCTCTAGTAGATCTCCTTAAGGGCACTGGTTCATCCTTATTTTGAGGTTGTTGAATTTCCTCATGTCCAACATTTTCATGTTATCCGTTATTTACGGGATTCTCTATATTATTTTGAATTGTATGTTCTTTGTTGAATTTCAGGTACAATTACTTGATTTTCAACAGGAACTAAAGTTTAAGGAATATAGAGTGGTTCCTTTAACTCTTCAAATTCAAAATCATTACTATTTCTCCCACTAAATTCAACATCCTCAAAGAACCTAGCATTGTCAGTCTCGAAAAAAGTTCTAGTTTTCGGGTCATAAAATTTATATCCCCTAGATCTCTTAGCATACCCTACAAAGTAACTGCCAACGGTCTTAACGTCCATACGGAGTTTTGTCGGTAGCCTTTGAAGCAGCTCTATTGAGAATATAAGTAGCGGTTCTTTAATGCATCGCCTATAATGAGTGAGGTAAAGAAGTGCAAGAAAACATACTTCTTACCATATCCTTAAGGATTCTATTATGTCTTTCCACTACACTATGCTAGGTTTGCCTGACATGGTGTAGTGAGGGACAATCCCACACTCTTCAAGATAGCGAATATAAAGGACCTGGACGTCATTCACCCAATACGTCCAATGATTGAGACTTTACATGAAGAAAATAATGTATCCATAATGAGAGTAATCATCTATGAATGTGATGGAATATTGTTGACCATTCCATGAAGGGTTAGTGAATGATCCACAAATGTCCATATGAATTAGTTCCAAGACGTTTGATACTCTCAAAGATCCTATTTTCTTTAATGTTTGTAAATTTTTCTTTAAAACACTTAATGCAAAAGGTTCTATCCGGAGTATCAAGTTGTTTTAGGATTCCCTCTGACATAAGGTTTATCAATTCTCCCTTTGGAGATATGACCCAAACGCCTATGTCATAGAATACAAGAATTTTCACTTGATAACTTTTGCTTTGTGTCTCTAGTTTTGATTTCATTATTGTGGGACTCATTAATTGTCTTGACTATGTCAAGTAAATATATATTATCAAGATATGATAAAGTAATAATACTGACAAGCTTGGAATTGAAATAAAGATCACATTTATTATTACCGAACGAACAAGAATAACCTTCCTTGTCCAAAACTGTGATATATATTAAATTCCGTCTAAAGGACGGTATAATGAATGTATTATTTAGTACAAAATAATACCCAGTACTTATTATTAATCTAAAAGTCCCTATGCCTATAACTTCATCCGGATTTCCAGCTCCCATATAGATGTATTTCTCATCTTCACTGGGGATTCGATAATTCAGGCAACCCTGCATACATGAACTAATGTGAGTTGTTGCACCAAATACAACCACCATGTATATTAATGAATTGAAACCAAATTTGCCTTAGTACAAACAAGACCAAATGACATACCATTCTGAATTCGCCATTCGCGATACTTATGGTAGTCGTTCTTCATGCGAGTAAGGTCCTTGCAAAAGAAGCATTTCTTGACTTTATGATCATTAAATGATCCCTTATGCTTCTTACTTGCAACCGCAATTTCCTTCCCTCTTCTCTTAATCCCACGAGAAGAAGTAAATGCTAAGTGAGTACTTTCTAATTTAAGATATTTCATCATATCTTCCTCTTGTGTCATATGTGAAAATAATCCATTAATATTCCACTTGTACTTTTGACATTTATAGGTCACCTCAAAAGGACCAAATTGAGGAGGAAGATAGATCAAAACTAAGTGCACGAGCAAATCTTCCGAAATCTCAAACTTAAGTGCCTTTAGTTTGATCGAAAATTGAAATAATTCAATAATGTACTCCCGAAGATTTTCCTCACCCTTGTAACGAATGGAAACAAGTTTCCACAAGAATTCAAGAAAAAAAAACTCAGCATTTTCAATCTCAGAGACATTGTCCATAAATGTCTTTGAAACTGCATTTTCCATGATCATTAGACTCACGCGGTTGGACCGTTCCCATTGCTCAACATTTTTCCGTTCTATAACGGTATTTCCTTTAGTGAGAGCAGCGGGACTTGGTTCCCCTAATGCTTGATCGATGTCCATACAGCCTAAGATCATCGTTATATTATTTTTCCAAGTTTTAAAGTTAATCCCATTAAGCATTGGAACATTGTTCATAGCAGTAGTAATAGATGAAGCGTTTATCAAATCTGTTGGGAATAAGAACGAAGAATGAATACAAAACATGTATAAGAAACTACATAATGAATAAAGTGATTAATTATATTAATGAATCCCATCAAAAAGATAATTAACATGACATCAAAACTAATCTTTGGATTGCGAATTGACTCATAATTTAATTTATCTTAGGGTAATAAATGACTTTAAACAATACATTTCAAATACTTGCCTTCCTTTGGGCCGGTTCAAGTATTAAAAATGTCCTAACATTTAAAGTATTTGTTACCCGGCAATAAAGAATATAAATAACTCATTTTAAATACCCGCCTTCCTTTGGGATGGTTCAAATTATTTAAAATGATCAAATGTTTTATTCAATTATTACCCCATGAATGCAAATACTTAGTCAACAATAAGGTCTCCTTTGGGAAACAAGCATATTATCACATATTAATAAGAACATTCATCACTTTACAATTTCGTATCTAAACAACGTAAATCACTTTGACGACAATATTGTTTAGAAATGAATGAAATTGTTAAGCATATAATTAATCACACTTTAGGGCACAAACTAATGTATACTTTACTCAAATAATGAATGAAAATTGACCAAAATAGCAAAATATTGAAAATTTTGAAAATCTGGCCAAAATGAGTCATGCTCGGCCAAGTCAAGGAAGGTGCTCGGCTGAGCCAAAGACTCCAGAGAACATCCCTTGCTGATCCCTTGTGCTCGGCCGAGTCTTAGGGGTGCTCGGCCGAGTCTTTAGAGGTGCTCGGCCGAGTCCTTAGGGGTGCTCGGCCGAGCATCATGACCGTTTGGATGGCGCCTTTTCAAAAAATTTCAAACGTTGTGCTGATACAAATGGAGTGCTCGGCCGAGTCAAGGAAGGTGCTCGGCCGAGCAGACCCTGAATTTCAAATTTTCTAGATTTTGACTATCAATTCTTAACTTAATGGTGAATCAATATTCAACCAAAGCAAGTAGATCCGCATACTCACAACACATTTTTAAATGCGTGGCTATGCATTTGAACAAACTCACAACGCATCCAATGATGGTGGCTATGTTCAAAATGGGATAATCTTACATTAAGAATTGAAAGTCTTTTGAGTAAAACCAAACTTTATAATTATAATTTAACACAATACTCTATAAATGAATTAGAGTTGCACCAGTTCATTAGTGCACTTTTTTTTATTTCTTCTTTTTATTTTTGTTAATTAAATTTTAAATTTCAAAAAGTCTATTTTCATATATTTAGAGTTTGTGAAATTTAAAAGGTTTTTAGCAAAAATATTTAAATTTTCTCTAACTAAATGTAATTATGAAATATCTATTATCTTAAAGTTCATTTTCTTTTGAACTTGTTTTTCAAATTCGAAAATCAAAATTTCATGGATATTTCTGAAATTATTTTTAGTTATTATATATTATTAAAAAAAAAATCTGGCGGGATTATATGGTTGTGGTTTGTTGGATAGGGATAGTAATGGGTTAATTTGAATTGTCAAATCACCTATTATTACTTCCTATTTTTCCTTTAATACCCTTCACCTTAAACCCTCACCCTATTCCGTCTTCATCCTCCTTTTCCCTTCGAACTGACATGGTCAGCCCTTCCAAAAAATTCCCAAATTAATTCTCTCATGGACAACTCGCCTATAGCTCCCTCAAGTGTTGCCTCAAATTTCGCCATTCCTATGGAGACATCACTTTCGGCAACACCATCCGCAACTCTAAACCCTTGGCTTGGTTGTGTTATTTTCCCTCCTACTCCTGTCTCAATGGCTCTCCCTGCGAGCTCTCTGCCACAAGAGCTCACTCTAGCTCATCGAATCATTCAGAATGCTACTTTTTTCACAAAAAGGGGGAGAGTGGTCACTAGTGATGTTGATAATATTGATTCGTATAAACATCATATATTCCCGACAGTGCCAAGTGATAATTTATGAATATGGCTGGAATATGACATGTGTTGAATGGGATATTGAGATTGTGATCCTATTAATGTTAGATGTTGGGAAAATGTTACAACATTTGATTTTGTTTTTGAATAAAATCTTACATTAAAGGGAAGTTTATTGTTAAGGGGAATATCTATGTAAAGGGAGATGGGAGATGCGTTCCTTGTCTTATTATAGGTCCAAATAAAAGGTTGATCTATTTTGGAGCTACAAACAAGGAGTAACATATTAAGGGGGAGATGTAAAATATTAAGGGGGAGATATTATTTTTTTTTGGATTACTTGACTAATTGTTTATGCAGGTACATCACGTTGTATTTTGTGAAGAAATACGTAACTAAGGGGGAGATTGTTAATGTTAGAAACATGTGTTGCCATGTGTGTTGTCCCGTGTGTCACCATACCAGTGTTGCCACTGGTGTTGCCACAGGTGTTGCCATTTGAGATTTGGCAACACCAGAATAGTTACTGTATTTTTCATAAATAACAACGTGATAATTATTTATATGATAACAGTTGTTAGTCTGCTTTATATGAGGTTGAACAGGTCAAAGGAACTATGCTAGACATTATTTTCGAAATTGAAAGGAAGTTACACATAAAATAAATGTGTGTAAAAGTAATGATCAAGGAAATGTGGGTAGGAAGTTAGCTACTCAGGGGGAGCTGAAGATAAGAGTACAAGGCTACTACAGCTAGGCGTAGAAGTGGGAGAAGCCAAGAAGACTTAGTCTTCTACAAAAGAGGAAAGTGGAGCTAAAATGTGGGAAACAAACCATGGCTGATTTTCTGGATAAATTGAGTAGGCTCCAAGTCCTAGGAGCCTATAAATAGTGCAAGGAATCGACAGAAACAATTACCCAATTCAGAAATCGAGATTTGCACAAGAAAAGAACTCGTCTCTTCAGTGTTGCCATTTGAGTGTTGGCAACACTTCATCCAACACCAGTGAGTGATCATATATAACATTCATATTTAGAGAGTTGTTGAGTGTTAGATAGGTTGTGATTGTGAAGAGAGTGTTCTAGAATAGTCGTTCCACTAATCTTTTGATAGAATATCATTAGGGAACTTTTCGACCTTGTAAAGAAAGTTTATTCATATTGAAAGGTCTTGCCCTCCTGGAACCCATCAAGTTATATATTTATTTATATATATAACTTGATAAAAATTATATTTCTTGTGTATCTTTATTTATTCTTCCGCTGCTATTTATTTCTATTATTCGGTTTTTTGAATTGGTGTGAATTGTGTTGTTATTAGTATTATCAATACTATTGACAACACTTGTAAGTTTCATCTCACTTTTGCTAAGCTATAGAAAATTTCAATGAGATCTGCGACAGGTTTATATATGAGATGTTTAGAGCCAAGAGAAGTCGACGAGGTCCTACGTGATCTGCATGCTGGTGAATGTGGGAATCACTGGGGGCAAGTCTTTATCTTCCAAAGCCCTCAAAACAGGATACTATTGGCCGACGATGAGGCAAGACGCAATGGATTTTGCCTTAAAGTGTGACGTATGCCAAAGACACAACAACATCTTACATCAACCCGCAGAGCCCCTGCATCCTGTACTTTCATCCTGGCCTTTCATGCAGTGGGGCATGGATATAGTTGGTAAGTTACCAAAAGTTCCAAAGGGAAGAGTGTTCATGTTAGCCATGACAGACTATTTCTCTAAGTGGATTGAAGCAGAGGCGTATGTACAAGTACGAGATAGGGAGGTCATTTCGTTCTTAAAGAAAAACATCTTGAGCAGATTTGGCATTCCTTCGGAGATCATTTGTGACAATGATTCTCAGTTTATCATAAAAAAGACCAGGGATTTCTGTTCAAGGTGGGGGATAAAATTGATAACGTCAACCCCTGTCATCCTCAAGCCAACGGTCAAGCTGAATCAAGAAACAAGTTGATCATCAACAATCTGAAGAAACGTTTGGATCAGAAAAGGGGAAGATGGGCTGATGAACTACCACTTGTATTGTGGGCTGACAGGACAACGTCTAAAAATGCTACGGGACAGACGCCATATTCTTTGGTATTTGGCACTGAAGTTGTACTCCCCATAGAGGTAACCATCCCGACTGCAAGATATGGACTGTTGACTCCCAGCGACAACAATCACCTCCTGGCTCAGGATTTGGATACCGTAGATGAACTCAGAGACATAGCCAAAATAAGAATGGCTGCCTATCAACAAAGAATTTCCAGATCGTACAACAGGAATGTGAGGATAAGACGTTTCCAGGCTGGAGACATGGTATTGAGGAAGGTGTTCCAAAATACTAGAGAGTTGAACGCAGGAAAATTGGCTCCAAAGTGGGAAGGCCCTTACCTCATTGACGGTGAAGCTGGAAAAGGAGCATATTGGTTATCTACCCCAGATGGCATCAGAATACCTAGGAGCTGGAACGCCATACACCTTAAGCATTATTACATGTAAGTTGAAATTATTACAATTTTAACGCCAAGGTACAAACTTCTTCTTAAAGTAATTTTTATTTCTTTCAAATCTTATTTCCTTTTTATCAAAACCCCTACTAATTTAAGCATCAGATGGGTGTTAGCTAAGCTAACACCCAACCCTAACATATTCTTGTGTTGTAAGATGGAGACCCCTCAGCTTTGGAAAAATAACATCAGAAAGTCACTTGACAGACACCTTGAGGGGACAAACGTTTCTTGACGATGTAAGGTACACGATTTCTTCATACTTAAGAACGTTATACAACGTACCTATGGAGCCATGATTATAATCGCCTGGGCGCACGTTTTTCACACTTAATTTAAAAAAGCAGATTCGATTGACCTTGTTAGGGGAATTATGTCTGCTATTTTAAATTCAAGTTGTGAACTAAGAGTTGTAACATTAACATGTTACCTAAGGGACACTGAAAGGGGACATTTCTACATGTCACCCACAACCTGGTTATAACATCGTCGCATGTTATCTTTACTTACTGGTTACAACATTGTTACATGTTGTCTTTTCAACTTGGTTATAACATTGACATGTTATCTACGTCGTATGGTTATAACATTGACATATTATCTATGTCATGTGGTTATAACATTTACATGTTACCAACGAACAAAAAGAAGAGCTCTTTTTAAAGAAAAAACAATCCAGAGCATCATCAGATTTAAAATTACCAAAGAAAAAATGGCAAAAAGCGCCCTGCAAATCCTAGATGTTGGTCCAACCCAACATCTCCAAAAAACTAATGTGCTGACTCTTATGAGTCTTTACAAACCAAAAAATATTTTTATGAGGACAAACCCTCACCAAATTAATTGTTTTTGAAAAAAGAGAAGAACATCCTATTATCATTCAGTGTTACTGTCTTGAGCATCTTCAACCTGCTCGATCTTCTTAGAAGTTACCTCACCCGTTTTTTTCATCAAGGATCCTTTGTAAGGCTGCATTCTCCTCCTCTAAGTTCCAGTTCACGTGCTCTCCTGCCCGGTATTCTTTGATCATTTGGATTCTTGCTTCAAAAACTGACTTCGCAGTCTCGTTCATCATGTCGTCACGGAGCATCTCCATCTCCTTCGCATGTCTCTTACCAGCATTGGCAAGTCTGGCAACCCATCTTGAAATTTCTTCATCTTTAGCCTTAACTTCTAACCTCTTCTCTCTCAGTATTTTGAAAGCATCCTTCAGATCTTTCTCTTACTCAGCCTTATCCATGTCTAGAGTATCGCATTTTACTTTCCACATCCTGATTTCTTTGGACATCATCTTGGCAATCGTTACAGCCTGTCACCAAAAAACAAGCAGTATTGACCAAAACGTGAAAGGATATTCAAGCAAAAATTCAAATAACCCATTACCTAATTCTCTAAAACCTCCTCACTCCACGTTTCCCTCTCTGCATCCATATCTTGATCATTCCTCTTTATTTTCAACATGGCCTTGTCGTCCGCTTCAGGTAGACTCCCTTCCACCTTCTTCTTGCCCTTGTACTTGGCCACAATATCGTTCGCTGTGAAGCCGGATCGAGTCACTACAAATAAAGCCATATGTTAGTATGGGATGTGAATTAACTCTTCGGGTAAATTGATTTGATTGCTCGGTGAAGAAAACTCACTTTTTGGAAAGGGATAATCTTACCGTAATATAGGGAAGTGCACCGGCATGGAAAGGATTCAAAGAGATTTGTTGCTGTTAGTAGAGCCATCTGAGAAAAACGGTTATTGACTTCTATTATGACTCCACAACTTCCTTTCAACCGTCATCTCCTTAGAAGACACAAAAATACACTTGACAAAATATTAAAACTTTCCGTATTCAGCATGGAAAAGCCTCAATATTTTGGGGGCAATTGTTTCACCCCAACAAATCACTCTACATGTTCCACATCTTAACCATCCACCTTGAGGTAACGTCTTGACTTACATCTTGGACTAACGCCTTGAAATTATTTGTTGTGTATCCCCTATTTTTCAGGAACAAAGTTATGGATCAATTATCTACCTATATGACCGTTCAAAGACTTAGGCAAAGATGCCATAACAACCCTATTTATCAACCAAGGAAGAACGGCTGATCATCATCAACAAAAGGCGAGATTCTAGGCAAAATATCAGGGATTACATTCAAGTTGTTTCAGTTACAATTACAAATATATAAATCCATTAGCACGCACATGTATTCACGTTACACAATATACTCTATACTCATACTGCACTTTGTACTCCATAACTACGAAATTCAATAAAACTTTTTTTGGTTAAGGTAGGCTTTTCCTAAAGCCTCCCGAGGTTTTTCCCAGCAAACGATTGTTCAAAGGTTTTTCTCGTTACATCCTCGTGTTCATATTGGTTTGTGAATTATATTCCATTTGTGCCCAAACATCCTTGATAGATAAATTGAATTGTTGAAATTTGTTCAAAACAGCAGTATTTTACTCATTGGCTGTTCATATAGTTAAGAAACTCAAAAAGGAAAGGAAGCTAGTGATATTAAGTGTAAACCCTAAATTATTATTGTTACAATAGAGTATTATGAGTGTTTTGGACAAATTTCAACAAGTAAATTTATCTATCTAGGATGTTGGGTGCAAATGGAATATAATTCTCAAGTCAAGATGAACACGAGGACGTAACGAGAAAAACCTTTGAACAACCGTTCACCGGAAAAAACCTCGGGAGGCTTTAGGAAAATCCTACCTTAACCAAAAATGTATTATTGAATGTAGTGTTTTTTAGTACAAAGTGTAGTATGAGCGTAAAGTAGAGCATGTAACATGTGTACATGTGTATTTTAGATGACTTATATACTTGAAAGGATAACGGAAATAACAACATAAATGTAATCTCGATTCTTACGCTTATGATCACGCCTTCTGTTGATGGTTTTGCAGCCGTTACTCCTAGGTTGATGATATAGTTGTTATGGCGTCCTTTAACTGGGTCTCAAATGGTCATGAGGATAAATTATTCATCCATAACTTCGTTCCTGAAAAATAGGAAGTATACAACAAATAACTCAAGGCATTAGTCTAAGACGTAATTTAAGACGTTACCTCAAGGTGGATGATCAAGACGTAGAACATGTTAGTGACTCTTTTGGGGTGAAACAATTGGCCCCCAAAATATTGAGGCTTTCCAAGTAGAATACGGAAAGGTTTAATATTTTGCCAAGTGTGTCTTCGTATCTTCTAAGGAGGTGACGGTTGAAAGGAAGTTGTGGAGTTATAGCAAGCGTAGAAGTCTATAACCGCTCTTCTCGAATGGCTTTAATAGTAGCAACAAATCTCTTCGAATCCTTTCCAATCTGGGTGTTCCCCTATATTACGGTAAGTTTTTCCTTTTCATATCAAGATTATCCCTGGAAGGCGTGGTCTTCTTCAATCTTTACCCTAATCCAGAGTGTAAATTCATCCCTATTTTCCTTCAAAAAATTTCTTCAGTAAGTATTTAATTTTTTCCCGGAGAATTCCTTTATCTTCTGCCTTTGTGTTGACATTCATCTTTGTAGTGACTCGATCCGGCTTCACAGCGAGGGATATCGTGGCCAGGTATAAGGATAAGAAGAAAGTAGAAGGGAGTCCCTCTCTAATGCATGAGACGGATAACAAGGCTACATTGAAAAGAAAGAGGAATGAACAAGAGAAGGAAACGCGGAGTGAAGAGGTTTTAGAGAATCAGGTAATGGGTTATTTTGACTTTTATTTGAATATCATTCCATGCTTTGATCAATACTGTTGATTCTGATGATAGGCTGTGACAATCGCTAAGATGATGTCCAAGGAAATTAGGATGTGGAAAGTAAAGGCTGACACTTTAGACATGGATATGGCTGAATACGAGAAAGATCTAAAGGACACTTTCAAGATACTAAAAGAGAAGAAGGAAGAAATTAAGGCCAAGGATGAGGAGATTTCAAGATGGGTTGTCAGACTTGCCAATGCTGGTAAGAGACATGCGAAGGGGATGGAGATGCTTCGCGATGACATGATGAATGAAGCTACGAAATCAGTTTTTGAGGCAAGGATCGAAATGATTAAGGAGTATCAGGCTAGAGAACACAGAAACTAGAATCTTGAAGAAGAAAATGTGTCTTTACAAAGTATTATTGATGAAAAGACGGGTGAGGTAACTTCCAAGGCTCAAGAGAAAATTGAGCAGGCTGGAGATGCTCAAGACAGTAACACATAATGAGAATCTCCAGATGGGATATGCTTTCTTTTAAAAAACAATTAATTTGGTGAGGGTGTGTCCTCATAAAAATATTTTTGTCTTGTAATAGACTCGTAAGAGTCGGTACATTGGTTTTGGAGATGTTGGGTTGGTTCAACATCTCGGATTCATGGGCCTTTTTGCCTTTTTCTTTGGTATTTTCAAGTCGGGTGATGCTTGGTTTATTTTTTCTTTGTAACGAGCTCGTCTTTTTGTTCATTGGTAACATGTAAATATTACAACCACATGGCCTTGGATAACATGTTAATGTCATAACCAGTTTGAAAAGACAACATGTAACAATGTTGTGACCAGTAAGTAAAGATAACATGCAACGATGTTATAACCAGTAGATCTTTTGATGACATGTATAATGTCACAAACCTTAGTTGCCCAACTTAATTTAAAGATGGAAGACGTGATTCACATAGCAAGATGAATGAGGTCTTCCCCTTTAAATCATGTGTGCAAATCGTGCGCCCAGACGATAATGCAATCGTAGTTTCTACACGTACGTTGTGTATGACTTTTGCGTTCGAATAGATTGCGTACCTTATGTCATCAAGAAAAGCTTAACATTTCCAGGCGATTTAACATATTGCTTCTGATGTCGTTTATCCAAGGCTGAGGGGTCTCCATCTTGCAACACAGGAACATGTTAGAGTTGGGTGTTAGCTTTGGCTAACACCCCTCCGATACTTAAGTCTGTGTGGATTTGATTAAATAAAAGGAATAAATGAAAAATCGAAAAGATAGTTAAGAGGAGATTCATACCTTAGCGTTAAAATTTTAATGAATTTTAACTTACGTGTAGTAGTTTTTAAGATGTATATCGTTCCAGCTTCTAGGTACTCTGACGCCATCTGGGGTAGATAACCAATATGCTCCTTTTTCGACTTCAGCGTCAATGAGGTAAGGGCCTTCCCATTTTGGAGCCAATTTTCCTGCGTTCAATTCCCTAGTGTTTTGGAACACCTTCCTCAACACCATGTCTCCAGCTTGAAAATGCCTTATCCTTACATTTCTGTTGTACGATCTAGCTATCCTTTGCTGATAGGCGGCCATTCTAATCTTGGCTATGTCTCTAAGTTCATCTACGGTATCTGAATCCTGGGCCAGGAGGTGATTGTTGTCGTCTGGAGTCAACAGTCCATATCTTGCAGTCGGGATTGTTACCTCTATGGGGAGTACAACTTCAGTGCCAAATACCAAAGAGTAAGGTGTTTGTCCCATAGCATTTTTTGACGTTGTCCTGTCAGCCCATAATACAAGTGGTAATTCATCAGCCCATCTTCCTCTTTTTTGATCCAAACGTTTCTTCAGATTATTGATGATTAACTTGTTACTTGACTCAACTTGACCGTTGGCTTGAGGATGTAAAGGTGTTGAAGTTATCAATTTGATCCCCCATCTCGAACATAAATCCCTGGTCTTTTTGCTGATAAATTGGGAACCGTTGTCACAAATGATTTCTAAAGGAACGCCAAATCTGCTCAAGATGTTTTTCTTTAAGAACGAAATGACCTCCCTGTCTCTCACTTATACGTATGCCTCTGCCTCGATCCACTTGGAAAAATAGTTTGTCATGGACAACATGAACACTCTTCCTCTTGGAGCTTTTGGTAACTTACCCACTATATCCATACCCCACTGCATGAACGACCAAGATGAAAGTACATGATGTAGGGGTTTTGCGGGCTGATGTAGGATGTTACTATGTCTCTGACATGCGTCACACTTTAAGGCGAAATCCATTGCGTCTTGCCTCAAAATTGGCCAATAGTATCCCGTTTTGAGGGATTTGGAGGATAATGACTTGCCCCCAGAATGGTTTCCACATTCACCAGCATGTAGATCTTTTAAAACCTCATTGACTTCATTCAGCTCTAAACATCTCATGTATAACCCTGTTGCTGATTTTCTGAACAGGATATTATTGATCAAAATGAATCTAGATATCTTCATCCTGAATGATCTTTGGTTCTTGGTATTTGGAGGGATGGTTCCGCCTTGCAAGTATTTTACGATCGGCTGAATCCAAGTTGGTTCTGCATCATGGCTTATGGGAAAAGTGTTTGATTGGTTTAAGGCCGCACATTCCTCGGTTTGATCAATAGCTGGATACCTTACGTAGATGATCAAAATGTTTGTATTCGTCATAGCTCCACACGCTGATCCCAGATTGGCCAAGGCGTCAGCTTCAGCATTTTCTTCGCGAGGTACATGTTCCAAGGAAAAACTAACAAAACGCGTTGCCAGTGCTTTAACATGTTGGAGATAAAGCGTCATTCGGGTATTCTTAGCTGCATAAGACCCGTTAAAGTGATTAACTAATAATAAGGAATCAATAAAAACATTAAGATGAGTGACACCTAAGCTAAGAGCAGTAGATAAACCCATGATTAAAGCTTCATATTTAGCTTCATTATTTGTTGCTTGGAATTCACAGGAAACAACCTGAGGGATTAATTCACCTTGAGGCATATTTTAGAAGAATGCCCAACCCTGCTCCTCTTGAGTTGCATGCTCCATCTGTGAACAAAGTCCAATATCTAGGAGAATTATTACCTTCAAGATGCTGTACCTCTAGTTCTACCTCAGGTTGTAACGTGGCGCTGAAATCAGCTACGAAGTCTGCAAGTGCTTGTGACTTGATTGCATTTCTTGGCTCGTAAGATATTTCGTAAGTGCTCAATTTGACTGACCATTTGGCCATCCTGTCGGACATTTCGGGGGTTCTCATAACAGTCCTGATAGGATAGTTAGTTTTCACAATAATTTGATGCATTTCAAAGTAATGACGTAACTTAGTAGATGCAGTAATTAAAGCAAGAATAAGTTTTTCTAGGTGGGAGTACCTGGTTTCCGCATCTAAAAGAGATTTACTTACATAGTATACAGGACGTTGATCGCCTTGGTTTTCTTTCACCAGGACGACACTTACTGCGCTTTCTGACACGGCTAGGTATAGGTATAGAGGTTCACCAGGTTCTGGTTTGGCGAGAAGAGGAAAGGACGTGAGATACTTCTTGAGGTTTAGGAAAGCTTCTTCATGCTGCTCGATCCAGTGAAAGAACTTGTTTTTCCTCAAGACGTCATAAAACAATTTACACTTTTCTGAGGACTTGGAAATGAACTGATTCAAGGTTGCTAACCATCCTGTCAATCTTTGTACGTCTTTGATTGTTTTAGGGGACTGTAGGTTGAGGATAGCTTTGATTTGCTCCGGGCTGGCTTCGATTCCTCTCTTAGTCACCATGTAACCTAGAAACTTCCCGGCTCTAACTCCAAAGTTACACTTCGAAGGGTTCAGCTTCATGTTGAATGCTTCCAGGATGTCAAATGCTTCCGCAAGGTGTTGTACAGGGTCTTCCATATTTTTGGACTTCACTACCATATTATCTATATATACCTCCATTGTCTTGCCGAGATGGTCTTTGAACATCTTGTTCACCAGCCTTTGATAAGTTGCCCCTATATTTTTTTAGTCCAAATGGCATGGCAATATAACAATATATACCTTCGGGGGTTATGAAGGCGATATCTTCCTGGTCCGAGGGCTCCATTTGGATTTGCTGATAGCCTGAAGAAGCGTCCATAAAGGTCAATACGTCATGGCCAGCCGTTTCATCTACTAGAGAATCAATGTGAGGCAATGTGAATGGATCTTTGGGGCATGCTCTGTTCATGTCAGTAAAATCTACACATACACGCCATTTCCCATTTTTCTTCTCTACAACCACCATGTTAGCGAGCCACCTAGGGTATTGTACCCCTCTGATCATCTTAGATTTTAGCAGACTCTCCACTTCCTCTTTGATGATTTGATTCCGCTCTTGAGCAAATTTTCTCCTCTTTTGATGGACCAACTTGACACTAGGGTCGATATTCAACTTGTGAGTTATGATCCTCTTTTCTATTCCAGTCATATCCTCATGTTTCCAAGCAAAACATAGCCTTCTACTCTTCAAAAATTCGATTATCTCTTTCTCGATTTCAAGAGGTAAATCAGCTCCGACCTTAGCTTCAGGGTTGGACGCGTCTACCGATATTTCTCTTACATCATATTCGTCAGCCTCCAAGACGTCCCTGATGCCCTTCTTTAATTGCTATGATGTACGGGAAGTGGAACACGCTTTCATATCTGTCTTGTAACATTCTTTGGCAGCTTGCTGATCGCCTCTTACTTTGATCACACCCCAAGGCGTCGGCATTTTGACACATTGATGGTATGTTGATGGAACTGCCTTCATGCTATGGATCCAAGGTCTCCCCAAGATGACGTTATATGCTGATGGACAATCAATTACACAAAACTTTTCCATAGAGTTCAGTCCTTCAACATAAACAGGTAGTCTGATTTCACCAATAGTTTTCTTTGTTTCCCCACTGAATCCTACTAAAACGGATGAGTTTTTCATGACCTCCACTAGGGGGACTGACATTTCTTCTAAAGTACCCTTCATGATCAAGTTGACTGAGCTCCCGTTGTCAATCAGAATGCGCTTTACTTTGCAATTGGCAATCTACAAGGTAATGACCAACCCGTCATGATGAGGATCCTGGATGTTTTCTTTATCACCTTGATCAAAGATGATCTGTTGGCCAGGGAGGGTATCTGGACGTCGCGTTGGTAGTCCTGACTTATCTTCTTTGGAATCTTTGGCATGACGCTTTTGTTTCACCCTAAAACTTTCACTCAGCATGACGTCTACATCTTAAACATCCACCTTGAGGTAACGTCTTGATTTAAATCTTGAACTAACACTTCGAAATTATTTGTTGTCTATTTCCTATTTTTCAGGGAATGAATCACGTACCAACAAGATAACCTTAACACTAGAAAACAAAGAACTTGTCAACGATGGAATAAACCTCATAACGGCCACAATTCCCACAGATAAACTAACGGCTGCTCATCATCAACAAGGGGCGAGATTCTAGGCGAAATATCAGGGATTGCATTCAAGTTGTTTCAGTTACACTTATACATATATAAACCCTTTAGCATGCACATGTATTCACGTTACACACTCTATTCTATTCTCATACTGCACTTTGTACTCAAGAACTACTAAAATTCAATAACATTTTTTGGTTAAGGTAGGCTTTTCCTAAAGCCTCCCGAGGTTTTTCCCTGCGAACGATTGTTCAAAGATTTTGAAATTGTCTATGGCTTAGCAAAAGTGAGACGAAACTCACAAGTGTTGTCCTTAGTGTCGCAACACTAACAACAACACACACCAATTCGAAAACAACAAATAAATAGAAACAAATCTAATTTGCAGCGAAAGTAAATAACAATACACAAGAATTATATTTTTATCAAGTTATATAAATATATAACTTGATGGGTGCCAGGAGGGCAAGACCTTTCAATATATAATGAATTCAATACAAGGTCAAAAAAGTTCCCTTAATGAGAAATAATCATTAACTCAAGGAACAATGAATAAAGAACTCTCTCTGAATACTAACACTCAATACCACATGAAAATACAAAAATATATGTGAAACTCTCGAGTGTTGGACAAAGTGTTGCCAACACTGAATGGCGACACTGAAGAGCAGAATTCTTTTCTTGTGCAGATTTGTGTCTTCTGAATTGGATGATCACTCAAGCTGATCGACTGCACTATATATAGGCCTCCAAAACTTGGAGCCTACTCAAAATGATCAGATAACAAGCCTTGAAGTTGTTCCTCCAAAATAGCTCTACTCGCCTCTTTTGTAGAAGACTTGGTCTTTATGGCTTCTCTTTCTTGTACACCTCTGCTGTAGATACCTTGTACTCTATCCTAATCTCCCCCTGAATAGCTAACCGATAGCTTTTATACTTGGTCACCAATTAAACATATAAACAATGTGTTTATATGTTAATTTCTCATCTCCTTCGTGAACCACGTCTGGGCATCTTCTGTTGACCTTTTTAAGCTCACAAACAGCAGACTAACAACTGATATATAAACATTAATTTACACATTATTACTTGTGAAAAATACAGTAACTATTCTGGTGTTGCCAAATCCAAATGGCAACACCTGTGGCAAAACCAGTGGCAACACTGGTTTGGCAACACAGGGAATGACACTCATGGCAACACATGTTCTAACATTTACAATCTCCCCCTTAGTTACTGATTTCTTCACAAAATACCAACGTGATGTTCTTTAAAAAAATAGTTAGTCAAACTTAACCAAAAAAAAATTCAAAAAATGCCACATCCTCATTAGTAACAACATCAACCTACAGGCAATGTTAACATATTTTTCAACCAAGGTATCACACTCACACGAGTGGCAACATCAACCTTCAGGCAAACATAGTCACATATATATATCTCCCCTAAAATATTTAAACTCCCCCTTAATAACGAAATTAATAACTAAACAAAATAATTATTAATAACTTCAACCAACCACCCAAATGTTTAGCAAAAACAACCATCTTAGTTTGAAGAAAATTCCAGTCGAAACAAAGAAAAAAACATAATTAAAATTGTTTAAGCATTACAAACCAAATTAAAACAAATAAAATTGTTTTTGAAACCACCATCACAAAGCAAACTTAACTTAAACATTCAACCTTCTGCATTTTCAGCTCCTTCTTCACCTCCCTCAGTGCCACTAGGCCCAGCTCCATCACCATCACCATCATGCCTTGGCCTTGATTGATCTCCCCCTATTTTGGAAGAAATCAATTCCACCATATTCATCATGTCTGACCGCATGTCCAACCATCCCTGCATAACTGAGTCGATATGCTTCACCTGTCTATTGAAAAAATTCAGTACCATAGCAGCATCTAACATAGCAGGAGCAATGTTGCCTGGAGTGTTGCTAATCTCAGGGGCAACACTTGGGGCGACACTGGTAGCAGGGTCAGCAGTTGGAGCAGCTGTTGTAACCAAAACTCGGGGAAAATCTCTGTGCCTATCTCCTTCAGTAAAATGCTTTCTAATTTTATAGAAACAGGCTTCTCAGAGATGTTGTCCGCATTCCATGGTTCGAGATTTTGGAATAGAAGGACATTATATATGAGGGAAGGGAAAATATAGAAGGATGTTTTCTTCTTTTTGGCCCAAGCAGCAAGGTGTGAAAATACCAATCTCCCAAAATTAATTCTCTGTTTGTTACCCAATTTATATAACAAAGTTGCTTGCTTAAAAGTAACCATGTTCTCATTTGCAGTTGGTAACCAATTTGTGATGCAAATTTTATGAAGAACACTAAACAAAGATGAAAGATGGGTTGCTTTGAAATGATCACTCCACACAGAAACTCTCCCTCCAGTCAGAAAGCTAGCTAGGGTATTAAGTTCGACATCCAAACACTCATCTTCAATATTAGGAAGGCCAAAAGATTTGTTGATGATTGAGGGATTAAAATCATAAATTTTACCCCTAACAAAAATCTTTCCATAGTGAGGAGTGTTTCTATCGTCTATGTCCTCCCTTAGATGAGCAAAAAAGTTCTTAACCACGTTTTCGACATAAACTGAAACCTTAGTAACCGTAGGCAAAAAATTTCTATCTTCAAGAAATTGGTACACCCCTAGACTTCTGAACTGAATCATATTGATGTTCCTTTCATTCAAAATCCTCTTATCCGAATCTTGAACCCACTTATCTAAGTTGGACTCACAATAAAATTCATCAGATAGGAAAGGACGTTCATAATATCCAAATGATTCATAATCAAATTTTGACTCTTGAGAATGAGTAGGGGTTGTTACCTCAGGCCAGGAGATGGGAGAATAAGATGGAGAGCTTGACTGTGGTTTGGACTTGGCTGCTGGTGTTGTCTCAGGTGTTGCCATTGGATTAGCAACACTTGGGGCAACACTCTTTTGAACTTTCTGTCTTTTTGCCACCCTAAACTGAGCTTGTGCTAGGGTTTCTTCATCCTTAAGCCAGGTTTCCTCATCGTCATTTGAAGTAGACGAAGGCTCCTTGGTTTCTTTGAAAATTGGGTCCAAACCTTCTTAGGACGAAATATTGAGAGAGGAGCTTGAGCTATCTTCCACATCGACTGGATCATCAGCAGTGTTTGTGAAATTACACGGATTTCGTGCGGAGTGAAACGCGGTTATCTTTCGCGGAGGGTTGGTGTTTGAGACCTCGCTTTCGGGAAGGAGAGGAGTCACCACGCGGTTTTGTATTTTGAGCCCAAACGTTGAAAAACGGTTTTAGTGAAAAATTGTGTCATTTTTTATTGGTAGCAAAAACTTAGGAAAAGGCTTTGAAAAGGGGTGTCATTTTTATTGGTAGCAAAAATGAGAAAAAGGCTTTTTAGTACCAGAGATTGTTAGGTTCAGAGGTCACGTTACGTTTCGGGAAGAGTATATTGAGATCACCCGAAACGCCTCGTATGACGAGTCTTTCTACCTTTCTCGAAAATGTGTGCGTGTGTGTGTGTGTGTTTGCATTTTGAAATGGGGGCTTGAATGACAAGCTTAATCTTGGTTTGAATGTCAAACTTTGATTATATGGTTTGTTTGAAAAGGCAAGCGTTTGAATGACAAACGTCGGTTTTGAGACGGAAATGAGCATTTGAATGTCAAACGTCGGCTTTGAGTTTGAAAAGGAGTTCGAATGACGAACTTTTGGTTTTGAACCGGTCATTACATTGTTAGCGATTTTACGGAAAAAAAGCATTAAATGAGATGCGATCAACGAATCGTTTTGCGACTCGGACTTTGATAAGTAAATACTATCACGAGCCAAACGGCATCGGACTTGTAAATGACAGTATTTAAAGTGCGGTATCGACGGAATCAAACGACCCGGAATTGTAAAGTACGATCGACGAGCCAAACAGCTCGAAATTGTAAAGTTGCGTAAAAGTAAATGACGATCGACGGATCAAACGATCCGGAATTGTAAAGTTGCGATCAACGAACCAAACGGTTCGGAATAGTAAATGACATAAAAGTAAATGACGATCGACGGATCAAACGATCCGGAATTGTAAAGTTGCGATCAACGAACCAAACGGTTCGAAATTGTAAATGACATAAAAGTAACGGAACGGGGTCGGAACGCCGTTTTAACCCGAGATTACTTCTCTTACGGGAAGAGAAGAGGATCGGGGATTAAAACGTATCGGACCCCGTTAGACGGTGACGTCTACATTTTGAGAGTGAGAGTTTACCAAATTTGGTGTTGACTCTTTGGCTCGGGAGGACATATACGGGATACGAAAAGGTGTTTGAAAGGTGTTTCGAAAGTGTTTGGGCAGAGTTTCCCCTTTTATTTGGTGCTTAGAAACCTAGGGATTTGGGCAGCGTTTCGACTTGTGTCGATTTAGCCTACGATCAGAATCTACCGACGAGTAGCACGAGGGCCCCCGAAGAGTAGAGAATTCCGCCAATGAGTAGCACGAGGGCCCCCAAAGAGCGGAAGAAGACAAGCGTTTTGTTGCTTGGGGTGAAGAGAGGAGAGAAAGGTATAGGAAAATATGAAGGAGGGGGAGAGTATTTATACGGTGAAAAATACTTGGAGGAGGGAGAAAATACTTGGGGAGGAAGAAAATGGAGTGGAGAGGAAACTTCTTAGCTTAGCCTGGTGGGTTTCATCCTTGCAAAACAGTCTGGCCGGACCTCATTTGCATTTGGGGATATTTTGGTCATTTGGCCTTGAGTTTGACACGTCTTGGACACGTATTAATTTAACCTGCAAAACAGTCCGGCCGGACTGAACCTGAAGTTGGCTATTTTTCCTAATTGAACAAGTTACCTGCGTAGATCTTGTTCTCGCGTTCGATTTGATATGTGGTGGGCCCAAAACGGAGTTCGTATGAGGGAGTTATGACCTCCGGAAGGTCGAGGACTCGAAAACGGGAAATCGAATCCCGGAAGACCCCGAAAAGTTCGTTTTTCGGGGAAAGCTGTACTTTTACGTGTGATAACGTGTGTTGAGTACGCTTTGATGTTGGGATGCACGGGGCAGTCCCGGGATGTCTCGTGGACTCGAGAACGGGGAGCTTAACGGGTTCCGGTTAACTTGGAAAGGGCTAGTTAACGGATTCCGGTTAACTTTTAACGGATTTTGACGATCCAGATTTGGGTACTTACAGTTTGATGGGATTTTAGACCTGAATAAGGTCTTAATCCTCTCTGATTGTCGATGAACTCCACCCCTAAATGACAATGAAGCATCAACAATTTTTCTTTTCTTGGTTTTCTTTTGGGGTGCAAAGGTGAGCTCTATGGAAGGAGTAGCTTCAGGAAGACTTATGGGAGTTGGAATTGGAAGGGGTTAGTAGACAATGATATCTAAACTTGGTGAGGTTGAGGGTGTTGCTGAGAGTGTCGCCGGCGATGTCTCCATTGGAATGGCGACATTTGAGGCGACACTAGAGGGAGCTAGAGGCGAAATTTCCATGCGGGACGACATTTGGGGTGATTTGCTTGGGCTAGCCATGGAGTTTTGACGGAAGAAGACGAAGAGGAACATGGGAAAGGGGGTTTACCGTCTAGAGAGAGAGATGAGGTGAGAGATAGAGAGGAACAGGGTTTTAGAGAGGGGTAATTAAATGAGTGAATAGTGAGTGATTTTAGATAATTTGACAAATTCAACTCAAATTAAACACCCTTATCCCAACAACCTTAACACTGTTATCCGCCATTTAAAAAAAATGTAATTTTTTTTAATTTTTAAAATATAATAACTAAAAATAATTTTAGAAATATCCATAACATTTTGTTTTTCAAAATTCAAAAGAAAATGATTTTTTTTAAAAATAGATATTTCGAAATTACATTTAGTTAGACAAAAAATAAGTATTTTTGCTAAAAACCTTTTAAATTTCACAAACTCTAAATATAATAAAATAGACTTTTGGAAATTCAAAATTTAATTAACAAAAATAAAAATAAGAAATAAAAAAAATAATGTAGCATCTACTAATGTGTTGCTAGCAATGTTGCGTAACACACACGTCAACACTTTAAATAAAATTCCCTTGATATTTTTCAACATATATAACTCATCATTTTTAGGCAATATTAAGCAAACTTTACACTTTCTTTATATACAAGGAAGCATCGTAGTAGCGAGCTTCGTGCCCCGAGTTTTTTTATTAAAGTGTAAAGCTATATGCAGTAAGTTTTATACCTCTCAAGTAGGGTACACTGTAGTAACGAGCTCAATGTCCCTAATACTTAGTATAAAACAACTACATTATACTCCCGTTTTGGCAAGGAAGCATCTTCGCAGCGAACGCCGTGCCCCGAGTTACTTTGGGAGTATTTTAACAAGCTTTGCCTTTTTTAATATCAATAAAAACATAAGTGACTTTGTCACTTTAAGCACAAAGGGGTATTTTATAAAAAATGTTAACTTTAAGTATATACACATGCTAGAACAAAAAGGTCAGTAAATGCCCCCCATAGGATTTAAATTATATATATATATATATATATATATATATATATATATATATATATATATATATTTAAGTATATAATATACTACAAATACACAGTGTTGCTGTCAGTGTTGGCAACACAGACGGCAACACTTGAAACAACAAATTTATAGAAAACACAAACCAAGAAATTTTTTCAAACTTGAAAATCTCTCATGGTTCAGGGCTTTAGTCAAAATATCAGCAAGTTGATGTTTAATATTAATATGTTCTATTTGGATCAAGTCATTTTCTACTAAATCTCTAAAAAAGTGATGGCGGATATCTATATGTGTAGTGCGTGAGTGTTGTACAGGATTTTTGGAAATGTTTATGGCACTCAAATTGTCACAATACATGGTCAAGATATTACTATCAATACCATAGTCGTCAAGCATATGTTTTAACCATATTAACTGCGAATAACAACTCTCGAATGCTACATACTCAGATTCAGCAGTCGAGAGAGAGACACAATTTTACTTGCGACTGTACCATGACACAAGATTATTACCCAAGAAAAAAAAAACCCCCACTAGTGCTCTTTCTATCATCTATATTCCCTGCCCAATCAGAGTCATTAAAACCAACCAAGTTGGTATTAGTGTCTTTGGTGAACCAGATTCCTAATTCACTAGCCCCGGACACATACTTAATGATTTTTTTGACATCATTTAGGTGAGAAATTTTTGGAGCAGACTGATATCTAGCACACACACCTACACTGAACATAATATCGGGACGACTGGCAGTAAGATAAAGAAGACTACCTATCATGGATCTATACAGAGTTGGGTCAACATCCTCCCCTGCCTGATCTTTGGCTACCTTAAGAGATGATCCCATAGGTATTTTTGAGCTCTTTGCACTCTCCAATCCAAATCTTTTCACCAGACTCTTTGCATACTTGCTCTGAGAGATAAAGATTCCATCATCTGACTGTTTTACCTGCAATCCTAGGAAATAATTAAGTTCACCTATCATGCTCATCTCGAAAGTTGATGTCATAGCCTCCACAAAATTTTGCAAACAATTTTTAGATGTGGATCCATAAACAATGTCATCAACATAGATTTGAGCTATGACAAGTTCTTTATTTTCTCTTAGAATAAACAATGTCCTATCGGCTTCGCCTCTAACAAATCCATATTCAAGAAGAAAATTTGTTAGACACCCATACCATGCACGAGAAGCTTGTTTCAATCCATATAAGGCTTTATCAAGTCTATATACATGGTCTGGGTGGAATGGGTCTTCAAACCCTTTAGGTTGCTCAACATAAATTTCTTTATCTAAGTACCCATTCAAGAAAGCTGCTTTAACATCCATTTGGTGTAATGTGATTTTAAGATAGCATGCTATAGCAAGAAGAAGTCGTATTGATTCAATTCTAGCCACAGGTGCAAAGGTTTCGTCAAAGTCGATTCCTTCCACTTGTGTATAGCCTTGAGCCACAAGATGAGCTTTATTACGAACAATGTTACCCAATTCATCAGATTTGTTTTGTAAATCCATTTAGTTCCAATTATATTTGTATGTAAAGGACGTGGAACTAAACACCAAACCTCGTTACGGGTAAATTGTTCAAGCTCTTCTTGCATAGCTTGTATCCATAAATTATCATTTAAAGCCTCAATCACATTCTTAGGTTCAAGAACAGAAATGAAATAAGAGTGTTTTACCTTGGAGTATGTGGAGGACATACACACATACCTTACCATATCTCTGTAGTCAACTGGTTCCTTATTTCTTGTTCGAACCCCTTCATTAACATCACCAATTACCCGAGTAATGGGATGGTAATTTCTAATTCTTGCTGGGGGATTTCTTCTGCCTTGATGGTACACCAATCCATCTTCTTCTTCTGAGTCACTACTTTCAGCATTTTCAGCCACTGTTCTGTTCTCCTGTGTTGCCTCATATGTTGCCATTTCAAGTGCCTTACCAAGTTTGATTCAACAAATAAAGGAGGGTCAAAAGGGTGATTTAGAGTTGAGGAAAGTTGTGGATAAGATCGTGGATGGAAATTTCAAGGAGTTCTCTCTTAGTCCCGAAGGAGTGTTGACATTTAGAGGTCGATTGTGTGTGCCAAATCTTGATGAGGTGAAGTGCCAAGTTCTTGATGAAGGCCATAAGTCCAAGTATAGCATTCACCCCGGGAGTACCAAGATGTACCAAATTTTGAAGCAACACTTTTGGTGGAATAATATGAAGAGAGAAATAGCAGATTATGTGTCAAAGTGTTTGACGTGTCAACAAGTTAAAGCGGAACATCAAAGACCCGTCGGGTTGCTTCAGCCGTTAGAGATTCCGGAATGGAAGTGGGAGCATATTACGATGTATTTTGTCACGGGATTGCCTCGTACTAGTAGGAAGCATGACGCCGTTTGGGTGATTTTGGATAGATTGACGAAGTCCGCTCATTTCCTACCTATTGACATTAGCTATTCGATGGAGAGGCTCGCAAAGTTGTATATTTACGAGATAGTGAGATTGCACGGGTTCCGGTTAGTATAGTATCAGATCGTGATCCTCGATTTACCTCTAGATTTTGGCAAGCGTTGTAAAAGGCTTTGGGTTCAGAATTGAGATTTAGCATGGCGTTCCATCCTCAGACTGATGGCCAATCCGAGAGAACGATTCAGATTCTTGAAGATATGTTGCGAGCGTGTTCAGTGTACTTCTCGAATTCTTGGGACGTCAATTTGCCTCTTGTTGAGTTTTCTTACAACAATAGCTATCAGTCGAGTATTGAGATAGCCCCTTATGAAGCCTTGTATGGGAGGAAGTGTAGATCTCCAATTTGTTGGGATAAAGTCGGGGAAGCCAAGCTTTGGGGTATTGATATGGTTCGGGATTCAGTTGATAAAGTCAAGATTATTCGAAGCCGATTGATTATGGCCCAGAGTAGACAGAAAAGTTATGCGGATCAGAGGAGAAGAGACCTTGAGTTTTAGAAGGGAGACTTTGTGTTCCTACGAGTTTCACCTAAAGTGGGGATGAAGAGGTATGGTAAGAAGGGTAAGTTGGCTCCAAGATTCGTGGCTCCTTTTGTGATTGTGGAAAGAGTGGGGAGTCTTGCGTATCGTCTTGATTTGCCTTCATCTCTTGGGAGAATGCATAGTGTGTTCCATGTTTTAATGCTTTAGAAGTATGTGTATGATCCTTCTCATGTGTTGCCGAGGATTTCCGAGGATATAGAGCCAGATATGTCTTACGTGGAGCAGCCGGTTCAAGTTATTGATACTAAGGTGCACGAATTGAGAAATAAGAGTATTCCTCTCGTGAGAGTTGTTTGGAGAAACTATGACGTGGAAGAATCTACTTGGGAGCTCCGGGAAGAAATGGAGCGGAAATACCCTTGGTTATTTGACCTTCTAGGTAAGTAAGCTAACATTCGGGTCGATTTTTTTTTAGGGGGAGTAAATGTCACGACCCTAATCCTAGGTTCTATTTTGAGTCATGCTTGAGTTAGTAATTTGGTGTGCATTTCATATTATTATATGTTTTGCATTTGGTTGGTAGAAATTATGTGTTAGTTAGCATTTTATAACTTATATGATATCTTTAAAATGTTAATAAATTAAAAATAATTATTTAATGTCATAAATGAAAATATTAGGAGTGTTTAGTTAAAATGGTAACTTTTGAAAATTAGTATTAAATTATTATAATCCTTGAGGTTCTTAAGTGTAAAGAGTATAACTTAAAGGATTTAGTTGTTGGAGTTGTTTAATAGGTGAAAGAGCTTAAGTGAAACTTTTGATGTTTATCTCCATGTTGATGAGGAAGAAGCTTCATTTTAACAAAACATTTTACTCAGCTCCAACCTTGGTCCAAAAGCAAACCCTTGTTCTTCATCTTAAAAATTCCCAAATAATTCTAGAAAAATCCCTTCGGCGATCTGTTCGTTTCGTTGTGTTCGGGAGAAGAAGGGGAGCATTTTCATCCGATTAAAGTTTCAAGTTTTTAAAAGTATTTTCAAGTAAGTTATTATATTTTTTTTCCTTCAATTTCATGCTCATGTACCGTTGGAAACTATGTTGTTGTTGTTTAATGGTTAAAGGTGATTTTTGGACCATTTAATGGAGGTTGGAAATGGTAAAATGGCTTTGGCTAGGTTGGAACTAGCTTGAGGTATTTTGGGTTAAGTGTACTGAAGTTGATGTTTTGGTGTTGTTGTTTTAGTGGGAAAAATGGACTTGTAATTGTTTGGAAAGGTTGCTGATGTTTCAGCAACAAAATCTGAATTTTTCTAAAGGGCACGACTCGTGCCCCTGGTCACGAGTCGTTCCTCCCTTCAGTCATTCGTGATACTAGTCATGATAAAAAGTGTACTCGTGCAGATGAGGGGCACGAGTCGTGCCATGCCCAGTTTTGCTGAGTTGTTTTCAAAATAATGTATGTCCAACTAGATAACATATATTTCAATCAATTGAACACTATGATCAAAGTACAACATATGAACAACAAAATGATGTCTTTACATACCAATTGTGATAATTGGAAGATGTTTAAATTTTTGGTTAAAGTAGGTTGGAATCATTGATTCCATTGAACCTAACTTGCTTAATATTCTTATATGGTTCATGATACATCCTTGAACGGTTATTATAAGTGTGTAGACCTTATGTGTTGCACCTTTTGCATTTGTTTGACATCTTTATGATGTGCTTGATTAGGGTTCCCTACTTTGGAATCCTAAGTTGAATTGAATTGGTTCAAGGATGGTTTAGCCTTAGTGCTACTTGTGATTGATACTTGTTATCATTTTGCTATCATTTTGATATGTTATATTGGCATGGTTCCCTACTTTTGAATCATCAGTTATTGTAAGCAAGTATTTAGTATTGTGCTTCCGTTTAAAGTCCAGCTAGTACTTGTTTGTTGGGCAGTGTTATGGGATTATAATGGCACCCGAGCCGAGTTCGTTATAATCC
Source organism: Adenophora triphylla var. japonica (assembly GCA_022495995.1). NCBI lineage: Eukaryota > Viridiplantae > Streptophyta > Magnoliopsida > Asterales > Campanulaceae > Adenophora > Adenophora triphylla. The sequence goes on along the minus strand of JAFEMH010001971.1, from coordinate 152,473 downwards.
AATACACTGGGTCCCTTTTTGCCCAACCATTGGCCATGGTTTGGGTAGTGGGTTAGCTCCCCTTTTTAGGGTGTAGTCTAGTTGCATATTTGGGTATGACTTTGTGTCATAGTCCCTGGTTGTTGTTATTGTGATTGGGTTTCGGAATCGCTTCTTCAGATGCTGATGCTGCTCGAATCGTGATATCCTTTTGAGGATGAAACATTGGCTCAGTATCCTTCTAAGTGTTACATTATTGCACTTATATGTTATATATGTATATATATCTTTCTTTGTGTTGATAAGAATGTGATATATATATATGATGATTTGATGTTATATGCTTTTCTAATGTGATTGCATATCATATTGTTGCATATATATAATATCTTGCTGAGATTTTTCTCACCCCGTCCTTTTATTGCTTTCTTAGATAGAGCCGAGCCAGGGGCTAGAACATGTTGAGCACCGAGAGGGCGCCTAGTTGGGATTTGAATTTGAGAAAGGTATTTTGTAAGGTTACATTATGTAAATGTATAACTTTGGGGTAGTATTCCTAGACTTGATGTATGTTATGAAGTTTGAACTTTTTAAGGATTGTAAATATTTTTCATTTTGGGAACTATGTTCCTTGGGTTGTAAAGAGGTTTGTGTGTGGTATGTAAATGGTTTGGAAGTGGTGTGAGTTAGTTTTTGAAGTTGAATAGTTTTACCTTTAATGGCAAGTATGAAAGTTCTTTACGTTAAACATGTTTTTGAAATTGTCAAATTTTAGAAAGGACATTTCGAAAGTTTTTCTAAATAAAGGCGTCTTCAGAGCGTGTCCCGGCGTGTGACCAAGTAGGACCACAGTTCGGGGCGCGTCAGTCATGGCGGTTACAACTTCTAGCGAAATTCCAGCCAGCGTCATAGATGAAGAACCTCCCAGGTTGAGCCCCTGGCTTTGAGACGTAACAGCGCCAAATCCCACGGGCGAATGAATGCTAGACGTCACGGGAAATCTTGACGTGTTGGTTCTTGCCCCAGTCGTAATGATGGGCGTAGACATTGCTGAAGTAGGATTGCTCATCTTGATTGGAATCTAAAAAACCAAAGTTCCCACAGACGGCGCCAAATTATTTTGGACAAATTTCAACAATTAAATTTATCTATCAAGGATGTTTGGGCACAAATGGAATATAACTCACAAATCAAGATGAACACGAAGATGTAACGAGGAAAACCTTTGAACAATCGTTCGCCGGGAAAAACCTCGGGAGGCTTTAGGAAAAGCCTACCTTAACCAAAAAATGTTATTGAATTTAGTATTCTTGAGTACAAAATGCAGTATGAGCATAGAGGAGATTTTGTAACGTGAATACATGTGCGTTTCTAGAGGGTTTATATACGCATAAGTGTAACTGAAACAACTTGAATGTAATCCCTGATATTTCGCCTAGAATCTCGCCCCTTGTTGATGATGAGCAGTCGTTAGTTATTTGTAGGAATCATGGCCGTTATGAGGTTAATTCCATCGTTGACAAGGTCATTGTTTTCCCGTGATAAGGTTATCCTGTTTTTGCATGACTCGTTCCCTGAAAAATAGGAAATATACAACAAATAATTTCATGGTGTTAGTTCAAGATGTAAATCAAGACGTTACCTCAAGATGGATGATCAAGATGTAGGACATGCTGAATGAAAATTTTAGGGTGAAACAATTATATAAGAATGGAATTAACATTTAGCTGATTTCCATTGTTTACATTTTGAAAAAATAAATTGTTACAAGAATCAAAGAACAAAGAGCCAAAATCATTCCCACCATCAGGATACATCTCACAACAATCCACTTGTATATGATACACCAGTTTGTGGTATCCAATCATCCCCAAAAATAAAACTTGACACTGTAAAATTAGCTGCATCTGATGAACTTATAACATGAAATCCAGGCCATGTAACCCTCTTACTCGTATCCGATCCGAACCCCGAATTATTAAACTCGGCATAATACAACGTATTTAGCGCAAAATTGCCCGACCATACGCTCCAACCCGACGGCTCTATGAACCCGTCGATGTATGACTGCATAATAATCGTCCTAGAGTATTCTTTCCACGGCCTTCCCAAATAAGTCCTAGTCGTGCCTATGTTCGATGCCAGGTCTTCGGCTGGCACGATTCGACAGTTTTGAATAGCCGTGCCCGTGTTCTGGTTGGGATCTGTCCTGCCTTGAGCGGTCACTGCATTGAATTGGTTCGGATCGGGTTTGCGCGGATACAAGTTGCAATTTTGGAAAAGGGCTGCAGCGTTGCCAAATATGAAATCTATTGTTCCGTATACGTCACATTCACGGTAGAATTGGCGGAGGGAGTGTGTGTAGAGTGTGTCTTGGTAACCTTCAAAGCTGCAGCTATAAAAGGTCGATAAATCGGCCCTGTTGAGTAGTGCAACGGCTTGTTGCTTTGATGCACCTGCCGTGTTGCGAAATGTCATGTTTATTGCTACAAATCCTTGTCCAACTACAGCTGCATTAAAAAGGAAAAATCAAAATAAGACATTTATTATGAGACAAAAGAAATAATATTCATTAATTTATTTAGAGAAAAATGATTACTTTGAATTTAATTTTGCAATATTAGATGTGTTTGGCTACCTTATATATACTACCCCCGTCCCAAAAAACTTATCCATTTTTGCTATTTTGGACGTCCCACTTTAAAGTCTCATTTTCTTAAAAAGGAAACTTTTTAATAATTCTTTATTCATGAGATCCACTTATCATACTCACAACAACTATCCATCTACTATTCTCTACCCCACTTTATCTCTCCTACCCACTCACAACTCCTACTTTAATAACATTATATATATTCACTCCTTATTTTCCGTTCTCAACAGTAAATGGGTAAGCTAATGTGGGACGAAGGGAGTATATATATATATATATATATATATATATATATATATATATATATATATATATATATATAAATAAATATATATTCCTCCGTCCTGCACCAAGGGTCCCTGGGATTTCACGCTTCTTAAGAAATTTTTTAAAATATGAATAAAAGTTAAATGTGAGATAAGAAATAGTAGTTATTGATTGTTTTTTTTTTTTTAAATATGTTAACTTTATAAGAGTATAATGAATGGTTTTTTTGTAATATGGGGTAGGGAATAGTAGTTAATGATTGGTTTTTTAATAGGAGAGAAATGAGTGGGAGAAATAGTAAGTTAATGATTGATTTTTTTGTAAATATGTTAACTTTATAAGGGTATAGTGAATGATTTTTTTGTAAATATATTAAATTATAAGGATATAAATATATTCAAAAACTTGCAATTTAAGAAAAGGGACTTTTGGTTTGAAAAGGATCAAAAGGAAAAGTAAGACTCTTGGTTGGTCTGGGACGGAGGGAGTAAATGACAACTAAAAGTTGGGAATATTTTGATAAATAGGATGGAGGGAATATATCTAAATGTGAATAAAATCATTTATTTTGTTGAATGGCTTACCAAATGTTGAGGAATTGAAAGTGCTCCACCCATCAACGAAATTACGATCGCCGGTGACCACCGTCTGATTAATGCCGTCGCCGATCATCATCAAATACCGTTTGTTCTTAGCAATGGTAACATATTCTTGATAAACGCCGGCCGTTACATAAATCAAAAAATATCCATAAGCAATCTTTGAGTTATTCGGAGCAAAACTAACGGCGTCATTAATAGTCGTGAAATTCCCTGACCCATCTTGACTAACAACGACAATGTCGTTAACCTCGACTTGATTATCGCCGTCGTCCGTTTGAAGAAGCTTTCTTCTTCCAACGGTCTCAAAAATCGCTTTGTTACGGTCAGACATGGTTAACGGAAGCTGCCCCTTTTTGAAACCAAGGTGTTTTTTGGTAACGTGGGGCACACGTGAAGCTGCCCGTTTCTTTTTCGACACCCACCCTCGTTTGAACAGAGCTAACGAGACGCTATAAAGGCGAGCGTCGCTAGAAAGTGGCGACAAAATACCATTCTTGACACTCCACGAAGAAGCCGTCTCTTGTAATCCGTCCAAACACGTTTGTGTGTTTGTTAAAATTGCGCTTAACAACGTTAGAACATCGTCACCTCGTAACGCCGGAAGGACCGATTGGGTGGTATTGACCGTTAGAAATGTGCCGGATAAGAAATCTATATTGAGCTCGGCGAGTACTTTACAATCTTGAAGGGACCTGAGTGCACCGATTGTTAAAGTATTGGGTCTAATAAGATATTTTTCAACCAATGCCAAGAATTTACGGGCGGAGGAGAGGGATTTACGGACGGAGAAACGGCCATAGTCGTAGACATTGGCGGAGCGATTGGTGGTGGGGAGGGCGGATTTGCAAAATGTCGGGAATGGAGTGTCATTACAAATGGAGGTGGCGGAGGAAGGTGGAGCGTCAGATGAATTTGTGACGGAAAATGAAACCGCAGCGACAAGGATGACTAAAAATAGATTAGAGTTATAGGCCATGACTTTGAATATGTGTTTGAACTTTGAAGAGTGTTGTTTGTCATGGGATTGGTTTGTAAGTATGGGTACGTATATTTAGATGGAAAAATGTTAGGCTGTGTTTGGAAGTGTGAATTAAAATTGCTTTTTTATTTCTCTCTGTGTGTTGTTGAAAAGTTAACATGCATGGCTAAAGAAACAAGCATTTCACTAAAACTCAAGCACACTTGGTGAGAGGACGAATATGTCTTAAGAAAACAGTGACTAACATTGGGCTCGTGCAACAGCAACCTTAATTTTTCTTTTGTATTTTCAGTTTATATCTGTATTTTTATGATTATGTAATTGTTCTTTCCGTATTACCGCTAACAAAGTCAACATACATGGCTAAGGATGAAAGCGCGTATATCTTGATTATTTTTGAATTATGAAGTGTAGTTGGGGGCGACTTGGCAATATGAAGGAAGGTAGGTTTGTTGTTTTTATTGATGAAATTGAACTAACCCATGGAGAACGTCTGCAAAAGATCTTCTTTTAGCTGTAAAAACTGTGGCTGAGCGTTGACTTGACTGCAAGAAATCTTGGTCAACGGCTGAGCCATGTCAAGTAGGGCAGAAGTAGGGGAGGGATAAAATATGTTTGTTATATTTTGGTGAGAAGATTAAAAATAATTGCGACTTTCATTAGTTTATGTCAAAATCTTAAAAAAAATGCATTTTTCTTAAGTTAGATGAGGAGGGGTAAAATATGTTTGTTATATTATTAAGTGAAAAGTAAAAATGTTACGTGTTAACAGAACAAATGACACCAGAAAGAAACAAGACATCTATTATATATCTCATGAAACTCATATGATCCCTAATTATATTAGAATTTTAATAAATCTCTTTATTCTAATAGTTAATATAATTTTAATTGAAAGTACTTGCTCTCTTCTTCTAAGTTGACTCAATACCAACTCAAATAACTAAATACTTTGTTTTTTAAAAATATCTCTTAATATCCTAACACCTGGCAAGAATATGACAAAAAGCAATTCTCTTTTATTAACAACATCAATATATATAGTTACATAGAACCCTCTAGAATTATTTACAAATAATATTGAGTAAAGGAAAAGGAAAAATCTACATAATTTAGGAAACTAAATTTCTGCAATTGTATTATTAGAAGAAGGAGAATCAATAATTTCCTTATCACACTCCCGCAAGATGGACGTTCCTTGGATAAGTCAAATCTTGAAAATAAGAGACTCAAACCAAGCATGAGAGAGTGGTTTAGTAAGAGCATCTGCCAGATGATCCTTACTTGAAACATGTTGCACACAAAGAGTATTGTTCTGAACTTGTTCTGAACAAAATAAAAAGCAAGTGCAAGATGCTTCATCCGAGAATGGAAAACTGGATTGGCCGAATAATTTGTAGCACCAAGATTATCAGAATAAACAACAGGGGGCCAAGATTGGTAAATTCCAAGTTCAGACAAAAGGTTTCTAATCCAAAGAACTTTCGCAGTGGTAGCAGCAATAGGACGAAATTCTGCTTCAGTAGAGAAACGAGAAATGGCCCGCTGTTTCTTGGAGGACCAAGCAATCGAATTTCGACCAAGATAAACAATGAAGCCCGTGGTAGAAATATAGTCATCTTTGTCACCTGCCCAATCGGCATCAAAAAAGGCATGAAGATCAAGAGGAGTGTGATGAAAGAGCTGAAGACCCATATGCATAGTACCATGAAGATATCTCAATAAACGCTTAAGGGCAATCCAGTGGGATTCCTGAGGATGAGAAAGAAACTGAGCAAGCTCATTAACAGTTAAGGCAATATCTGGCCTTGTGAAAGACAAGTGTTGAAGACCTCCCACAATAGCTCTAAACTCAGTGGGACTGCAAATGGGTGTGCGAGTAGCAGATGAAAGCGTAGGATATGTGACCATGGGAGTGGGATGCTGGTGTAATGCCCTAGGCGTTTGGTTATGTTTGACTTATAACTTAAACCGCTATGTAATCGTCTTTATCATTTATTATAGAGTATGTTAATTTGGTTTATTATATGTTTGCATGTTTGCTATAATAACATGCGTCCCTAGTTGTTGTGAATAACTAGTATAATATGGTAATGGATAATCATGAAAATGATGATATGCATGGGGATGCACATTACACTTATGGGTACTTGCTAGAGAACAAGTACTGGACTTGACCTACTTATGAGATTTATGATATGGTCTGTGGTCATGATTAAATCTCATGATAGTCGTGTCATTTGAATCCTTTGTACCTGAAATTATCATCGTCTTCCACATGATGAACATTGTGTTTGATGTAGTCTAACACTATCTTTAATTGGATAGCAATAAGGGTTATGTTGGCACGATTGGATTCTTGTAGGGAAGAATGATAAGTCAAGATGAGATTTGTCCCTCTCTTTGTGAGAGAGATGTTTGCTTGGGCCCCTCGATGAATAGTGTTGATGAAATGTGTGGCCATACTCAAGAGATTTGATAGAGATCAAATGCACTTGGATTATCAACATATTTGAAATCGAGAAAGCATTGAACAATATGAGTTGACGAAGGGATCGTGACATTTGATTTATCAAGAAATCAAGCTTTGATGTCATATTTAATTGGGTGGACATAATGACTTACTAGAGATCACGTATGTCTTGTGAGGTTGATGTTTCAACTCACTACCAACATAAAATATAATTCCTAAAGGGTCACACACAAAAGAACGAATTGAAAATGGCTAAAAGGGTGAATTCTGGGGTCAAGGGACGACTCGTCCCCTATGGGACGACTCGTGCCCTGAGGGGACGGCTCGTCCCCATATGGCCCAACTATTCCCCTTAAAGGGGACGAATAAATCAGAGAGCCGGAATTAGGGGATGACTCGTCATGGCGGCGCTGGAAACCCAGTTTTGCTTGGAAAAAGGACTCTTCTCTCTAAGTGTTAGGGATTTATAACAAGTATAAATAGAACCCTTTTGTCCTAGTAAAAGGTGACGAAAATTATAGTTTTAGAAACACTAATTGGTTGATTTTTATTACGAATCAAAGATCAAACTCCATTGATTCATTCTATTGATTCAACAATCGGGGATCATCTAACAATCCAACAAGAATTGTTCTTGGTTCGTTTGCGTGTGGATCACCATTAGAGAATGATTACTTTATCTCCTAAAGCTTGAAGATCACCATTGTTGATTTATCACCAAGGTAGAACAAGGAAGAAGAAGATCCAAGTTTCATCATCAAATTCAAAGGTTGAATTTTGAGATTCGTTTTGAACAAACATTATCGCTACAAGATATGTAAAATCTATTCCATATGATTTCATCTCTTCATGCTAGACGAATTCAAGGGCTAGGGTTTTGTTGTTATTTGTTAAATCTTCGACTGCGTTTGTAACCCCAAACCCCAACAGTGGTATCAGAGCCGCGTCTTATCATGATTATGATTGAAATTGGCATGCTAGATTTAATTCGATTAAATGCTTTACATGCTATATATGAAGTAGATCCATGATTTTATGTGTGTTATTTTGAGAAAATAATCATATATGATATGCCATGGTCATAATTTATAATTGGTTAATATGATTAGTCTTTTACATAGAGTTATTGGTCTATGATTAAAGTAGATTGGTAATTTTTCAAAATTGAATCAAAGTGTTTGTTTGAAATTTTGTGAAGTCCTATGTTCATGATTATGTACACATAAGTTTCATGTTACAACCATGCGATGTTTGTTACCATGTGGAAAACCTTCTTAAATGTTTAAGTTTTATGCCACCTCTTGATTAGAACACTTGTGAAATTTTAGGGTATTTTGATGTAGTTTTGACTCAGTTGGGTGTAACATTATATCTTAATTTGTGATCAAGATGAGATAATAGTTGATGTATTTTTGACTAAGTTAGGTGCATCGTTTCATGTCTCATGCGTTTGAAAAAGGTTTTAACTTAATTGATGCTTTCATATGAGATTTGCCCGAAGGCATATATGAGATTAAAACATGTTTTTGACATATGATATCTAAGAAATCTCTTAAAAGATCTAAGAGTCATATATGATATGATTGATGTTTCTAGCTAAATAGCTTGATTTCGGGCATTGACTCAGTTAAACCAAAATCAAGTGAAATATGGATCTTAGCCCATTTTGATTATATGATACATGCTTGTATTTGAAGGCATATAATTGAGTGAGAGTATTTATGAAATACATTATTTTCTCTTAGATGGTAAATGTGTTGATATTGACATGTGCTCATATTATTTGCATATTTTATTGTAGAATGACTACTCATAATAATCAGCCCATGTCACTGCGATCCGTCCTTGAGAAGGACAAGCTCGAAAAGAACTGTACAAACTATTCTGATTGGATCTGAAGCCTAAGAATTGTTCTAAGGCAAGAGAAGAAAATGTACGTTCTTGACGAACCCGTTCCACCTCAACCTGCTGCTAATGCTTCTAGGAAAGATAAGGATGCACATAAGAAACATACTGATGATTTTATAGATGTTGCATGCCTTATGCTTGCCACCATGTCTAAGGCCCTTCAGAAGGACCTTGAGCACATGGAAGTTGCTTTTGATCTTGCGGAGCGCTTAAAGGAAATGTTCCAAGTGCAAGCAAGACAAGAGAGGTTTGATGTGGTGAAAGCCCTAAATGCATGCAAGATGCAAGAGGGGCAGTCGGTTGGTGCTCATGTCCTTAAGATGAAGGGTTACGTTGAGCGTCTTGAAAGGCTTGGAAATCCGATGAGCTTGGAACTCACTACGGATTTGATATTAAATTCATTGCTTGAAAGTTATGGTCATTTTATTATGCACTATCACATGACTGGCATGGATAAGAATCTCTCGGAATTGCATGCGATGCTTAAAACCGCAGAGAAGAATATCAAGAAGGCTGGAACGACAAATGTGTTAATGGTTAACAAAGGTAAAGGGTTCAAGAAAGATGGCAAAGGTAAAGCAAGTGTTGCTAAACCTAAGGCAAAAGTTGTCGTTGCCGGAGAGGCTCCCAAACTGTCTCAAAAGGATGCGATTTGCTACCATTGCCAAGAGGTTGGTCATTGGAAGCGTAATTTCAAGGCTTATAAGGAAGGCCTAAAGGCGAAGAAGGGCAATACGATTGCTTCTGATTCAGGTATCTATATGATAGATATTTTCCTTTCTATTTCTAGTTCATGGGTATTAGATACCGGATGTGGATCTCACATTTGTTTAAATATGCAGGGACTAAGGAATAGAAAGCTACTCAAACAAGGTGAAGTTGACCTACGTGTTGAGAATGGAGCAAGAGTTGTTGCATTAGCCGTAGGGACATATGATGTAACTTTACCTAGTGGATTAGTACTTGTTTTGAACAATTGTTACTATGTTCCAAATTTGAGTAGAAATATTATTTCAGTTTCTTGTTTGGATAATGAGGGATATAATTTTCTTATTGAGAATAAGAAGTTTTATATTTATTTAAATGATATGCTCTATGGTATTGCAAATTTATTTAATGGTCTTTATGTTCTTTATGTTGATGAGAAACAAAATAATGTTGAAAATATTTATCATATGGAAAAGAAGTCTAAACCAAATGACGTGAACAACACGTTCATGTGGCATTGCCGGCTTGGTCATATAAACGAGAAACGTATATCTAAACTCCATAAGGATGGACTTTTAGACTCACATGATTATGAATCATATGATGTATGTGAATCTTGTTTATTGGAAAAAATGACCAAACCACCCTACACTAAGAGTAGTGAAAGGGCTAGTGACTTACTAATACATACCGATGTATGCGAACCAATGAGCAACATTGCTAGGGGAGGATTTCGGCATTTCATTACATTCACTGATGACTTATCTAGATATGGCTATGTCTATCTGATGAAGTCCAAAAGTGAGTCGTTTGAGATGTTTAGAACATTTTAAAATGAAGTACAAAATCAACTTGGCAAAACTATTAAAGCACTTCGATTCGATCGTGGTGGTGAATATTTAAGCCAAGAGTTTAACAATCATCTCAAAAACTGTGGAATTGTTTCAGAGTTGACTCCACTCGAAACACCACAATGGAATGTTGTGTCCGAAAGGAGGAATAGAACCCTATTAGATATGGTTCGTTCGATGATGAGTCAAGTTGACCTTCCTATATCCTTTTGGGGACATGCATTAGAGACTGCTGCGTTCACACTGAACAGAGTCCCTACTAAATCGGCTCCTAAGACCCCACATGAGATGTGGCATGGAAGAAAACCTAGTTTGTCTTTCATGAAGATTTGGGGTTGCGAAGCTTATGTGAAGAGACTTGTCTCTGATAAGTTAGCACCTAAATCTGACAAGGTTATTTCGTTGGTTATCCTAAGGAAACTAAAGGGTATTACTTTTACAACCGCAATGAGAACAAAGTGTTTGTTGCTAAATATGGTACTTTTCTTGAGAAACAGTTTCTCAATAAAGGAACTAATGGGAGTAAAATTGATCTTGAAAAAGTTCAAGAACTCGAAAATAACATGGAACCGATAGTAGAGACGGAACCAAATCCACAAGGAGTTGTGGAAGCGGTTCAAGATCCACAAGTCCATCGTAGATCGGATAGGTTACGATCCGCACCTGAGAGATATGGATTTCTCGTTTCGGAAAGTAATGAAGTGGAAGTCATTGAGAATGACGAACCTACTTCTTATCAAGAGGCGATGTCCACTCCTGATTCAGATAAATGGTTAGAGGCCATGGAATCTGAATTGCAATCCATGTTGCCAATATTTCCACTTTATCCTCACCATCCAGTATTCCCACAAAAACCAAACAAGCCCTCTCCTCTCCTTTTTGGCGTGCCTCCATGCTTGAGGAATATAATGTTCTCATTAAAAACAACACATGGTCTCTTGTGCCTTCTCATGAAGCTCCAAACATTGTCGGAAGCAAATGGGTCTACCGCATTAAATACAATCCTGACAACTCAATTCAAAAATATAAAGCCCGCTTAGTTCCTAAAGGATTTCATCAAAGACCTGACATTGATTATTCTAACACTTTCAGTCCGGTTGTCAAACCTATCACAATTCATCTCATTCTTTCCTTGGCTCTTACTCAAGGTTGGTCACTTCGTCAACTTGACATAAACAATGCCTTCCTTAAAGGAAATCTTCATGAAACAGTTTACATGTCTCAACCCCCTAGTTTTGAAGATCCCACTGTCCCTTCTCATGTTTGTTGCCTCTCCAAGGCTATTTATGGGCTCAAACAAGCCCCTAGGGCTTGGTACACCAAACTCAAATCCTTCCTTCTCACTTTAAGGTTCTCCCCTTCCATTTCCGATCCGTCTCTTTTCACATATACTAAAAACTCAAACCACATTCTTCTTCTCGTTTATGTTGATGATATCATTGTCACCGGTCCGTCTCACACATTCATTACCTCTTTTATCACTACTTTGTCCAACCGTTTTTCACTCAAAGATCTTGGGTCACTCCCAATGCCAAAGGACTCCTTCTTTCTCAATCCAAGTATATTCATGATCTTCTCCCTCGTCATGATATGATCAACTCTAAACCCTTTCCCATGTTGGGTTTTGGGGTTACAAACGCAGCGGAAGATTTAACAAATAACAACAAAACCCTAGCCCTTAAATTTGTCTAGCATAAAATATGAAATCATATGGAATAGATTTTACATACCTTGTAGCGATAAAGTTTGTTCAAAACGAATCTCAAAATTCAACCTTTGAATTTGATAATGAAACTTGGATCTTCTTCTTCCTTGTTCTACCTTGGTGATGAATCAACAATGGTGATCTTCAAGCTTTAGGAGATAAAGTAATCGCCCTCTAATGGTGATCCACACGCGAACGAACCAAGAACAATTCTTGTTGTATTGCTAGATGATCCCCGATTGTTGAATCAATATTCAACAATCAATGGATGTTGGTAGAATGAACAACCTTGGGAGGATGCAAATGCTTTGGGAAATCATTCAGACAAGGTTTGGGACGATGACAAGATAGTCTATGATCCAGACCTTGAGCCAAGTTATGTTAGTGATCTACACCCACAACAACCTGAAAAACAACCCTTGGAGGACGCAAATGAGAATTTCTATGAAATCTCCAATATTAATTCTAAAGAGGGATCACTAGAAGAGCAGCTTTTGAGGCCACAAAGGAAAATTTTGTCTATGAAATCTTCATTGTTGAAGATGGATCGCCTTGTGAAGATTTGAGGGGGTGTATTGAGAAGGTGGAGAATGCATATAAAAGATTGCTCGAGCAATTCATTGAGGAGCTTGAGCTTGAGTTTGCCCTAGATAATGGTGAGAAAAAGGATAGTGAGGATGAGGACCTTCAACCCATTGACACTTTCGATGAGAACTCGCCACATGTGTTGGCGAGAGAGAGGCGGGATGGCCCACCACATCCTCCAGATGTTCCGCTGCCGGGGCCGGACTTTACATATGTACGGGGTGACTCGTCGAGGCGGAGGGTGTCGCTACCCGTGCCTGAGCAGGCTCATGCTGCCTATCGGGTTGATCGGGATGCGCCGGTGAGTGTGCTTACTCTTTTCCATCTTGGCATCTTTTCTGTATTTTTCTCTTTTGTTGAGTATGACTGTATCTCTTTTGCTGAGCGTTTCTTTGGTTGTTTGCTTGCGCAGGTCTCGGGGAGATCCTTTGACACGTTGACCCGCCGTTACGTGGAAGATGCTGCAGGGCCTGACTTATGATGTCATGTATTTGGGGGAGAGGGTCTTCTGGCAGCATGGCCCGGGTGTGCCCCCTATGGCTCCGAGGGATCCTCCCTTTGGGATGATGCATCCCCGCGACATGGATGTGATAGAGTACGACAGGTACCTTGGCGACGTGAGTGCCGAGGAGTTTATTTTGTTCGAGGAGTACGGGACCTTCGTCAGTAGGAAGCTGAGGACGTCCACCTTTTTGTGGGAATGAAGAAAGTGGTTAGAGGCCACAAGTAGAATAGCCCAAGAAGCAAAGATATAAAAAGTTCCATAGGTTGCTAAAGGGTGTGATAAATTTGGTAATATATATGGGGATTGATATGAATATAAGGACCCGCGAAACTATAAAGTGAGCTAGAGGAAGAAAAGTGATGGTTAAATCCAAATCGGGTCATAGTCGTGCTAACAAATTTATACAAATGATATTGTCAGGAAACTAGGGCTGTAAATGAGCCGAGTCGAGTTGAGCTTTGAAGTTTCAAGCTTGAGCTCGTATAAAAGTTATCAAGCTCAAGCTTTTCTCAAGCTCGAGCTCGAGCCTAGTATGACTGTTCGAGCTTGGATCGAATCGAGTTTCGAGCTTTTCGCGAGCCGTTTGCGAGCTTTTCGCGAGCCGTTTGCGAGCTTTTCGCGAGCTGCTCGAACTCGAGTATTAACGAGCCGAGCTCGAGCTTGGACTTATTTTTTGTAAAAATCTGAAATCAAACGGGCTTTATCGAGCACTAATTCGAGTTGTAATATATCTTGAGCCTAAACGAGCCTAAACAAGCCATTCGCGGACAAAATTCATTCAAGCTTTTTAACGAGCTTAACGAGTCGAGCTCAAATGAGTCGATCTCGGTTAGAGCTCGTCGAACACGAGCCGGCTTGAAAAAAAAAGGAGCTTGAAAATCGGTTCGAGCTCGAGTTCACCTCGAGCCCACTCGAACTCGAGCTTTTACGAGTCGAGCATGAGGCGAGCCCGAGCCAGCTCATTTCGTGTAAAACCACTACGGGAAACAACCCAAATAGGTAACATTTATTCTGCTTTCATTTTATTTTATTTTGTAATGTCGTGTCTGTTGGGTTTGGGGCTACATGCGCAGCGGAAGATTTAGCAAATTACAAAACCCTATCCATGAATCCATCTAATCATGAAGAGATTAAAACTATGAAATAGATTTACTAACCTTGGTTGCGATTTTGTCTTTCGTATACGATTTGTAATTCACCTTTTGATTTTGTAAGTGCTCCAATTTGAGCTTGTTAGTATTTTCGTTAGAAAATTAACGAAAGTTATGACATTTCTAACAATTCCTAACAATTCCTAACATTCCTAACATTTCTAACCAAGCAAGGGCAAAGTGGGCATTGTTATTTAAGGATAAACCAAGAAAGGAATCCTAAAAAGCAAAAGAAATTAAAGAAAACCAAAAATAGAAACTGCTGGAACAAAAACTGGCTGTTTAATTTGATTTTTTTTGAAAATATCCCTCTTGTCCAAAGCCTGAATCAGCATTTAATGAACAGTGCACGCTGAAGAACATATCCGCGCGAACATGATTGCAATTTTCAGAGGGCTATAAATTGAAGCCTTCAGTCTCAGAAGAAAAAACATTATCATATTTTCTCAACTGTATCTTGGCGAAAATAGGGAGAAAACAGTGAGAATTCCATAGAATTGTCACTTTTTTCTCAACTATTCAACCAAAATCACACTCACTCAAACACTCTCATATTCAAGCCTCAAACACTCTTACATTCAAGCCAAAAACTCCAAAATACAAAGAAGATAGGTATAACCTCCCTCTTCTTACCCTAAATCTCTCATCCATGCATGCATTTTCAAGCTACAAAATGTAGTTCATTCATCTTCTTGCCCTAGATCCAAGAAGATCACCATGGAAGTTCATCTCCATGGTTGATCTTCTACAAGGATCAACATTATTTTCAAAGTATTCTTACTTTCTTGCAAAGAAAACACATTTTCAAAACCCTAAAAATCATTTTTCATACATCAAATCTTCATTTTCAAGGATAAAATTCCCCCTTCCCAAGCAAATGAAATGCTTAAGTCCTAATGTACCCCAAGGATGGTTTGATTAAGTAGATCACCAATAAAATGTCTAGTGACTACTAATCAAAACCTAGGGAAATGGGGACAAGCATGGATGCAAAACCCCCTTTAAAATCACATTTTCTTTCTTGAGAAGTTGCTGTCCAGTAGCAATTTTCCAAGACCCCAGTCCATTGTCTAAATTTTTGGACACAGATAAACTTGGAATTTGGTGTTGACTACAAAATACTTTTTGTAGACAACATTCAGAGCTTTCCATACATATTTTTTGTTTATTTTTTGCATGAGTAAAACTCCCTTTTTCAAATTTTCTTTCAAAGGTCAGTTCATCAGTTTCTGGAAATCCAGATTTCATATCTGAGATTTCCAGAAGGTTTTGACCTCTCAAATCTTCTCCAAAATGGAAAATTATTTCGTAGAGATCTTATTTGAGGTGTCTGGAACAACTTTTATTCTCTGAGTTTCTCCAGATTATGAAATTTTAAGGCCCTTGAATCCATTTCAAAATCAGGTGTCTACTGTCTTTTTTCATTCTGGCAGAAGTGTTTTTCAACTTCAAAAGGTCTTTTGAGTACCAAATCTCAACCCAAAAATCATCCAAAAATCATGGGATCTGTCCAAAGTCTAATAAAGAATTCCCAATTTTTACTTCCCTCAGTTTCAACTTATTTTGGCCAAAGCAACACACACACACACACACACACACAAACAAATGGTTTTTAGCTTGGAAGACTCGTTTTACGAGGCATTCCGGGTGCACACTAACGTCCTTCCCGGCATGTAACGTGACCTCCGAACCCAAATCTCTTATTTCAGGCATTTTTCAAAGTTTTGGCCCTTAAAACAAAAATGGCGTGGCGACTCCGGTCTTTTTTCGATTGGTTTTTCAAAGAAACGAAAAATTTCAAAAGTTAAACCTTTTCGAAAGAAAAATTTTGGCGGGCACATCATCACAGTGGCGACTCCGCTGGGGACAAAATAAGCTTTTAAAAAAAAATTGATATTTGGTATATTGGTGGAAACCATTAAATTTCCCGTTATCGCCTCCTAACACGAGTCAGGGATAAATTGTGGTTTAACAATCCCACGTACCGGTATCATCGTTTTCAAAAAAAAAAAGGAAAAGCTTTTGAGGGTCAAGCTTCCGTCCCGGCATTAAAAATCATTTGTTGTGTGTGTTGATTTTTGCACATTTTCGTGTTGTTTTGGCCGCCTCGGAAAAAGTCAAAATTTTGACTGTCGGAATCATGTCCCTAACTGTTGGAATTTTTGTGCTTATGTGCTTATATGTTCATTAAATTTCAAAAAAAAAAAATTCAAAAAAAAATTTCAAAAAAAAGAGAAAATTTTCAAAAAGAAAAATCATGCATCATTCTTTTTAAGACACATGAAAAAATTCTATTTTACTCAGAAAAAAAAGATAGACTGCTTGCACACTACGCGCACGTGACCGTACACTGCACACTACGTCCCTAATCCGGGGAAATCCTTGTCGCGGCCCGTTTGGTCTTATTACGCCTTGGTGCAAGCACAGTGACTACCCAAACATCCCATGGAGCCTCGTGTCGACCATGCACTTGTCCGTGACACACTTTGTCCGAGACCCGTTGGTTTTTAGTCTGTCTCGTGTCATGCCCCTGTCTCGTGTATAGACCTTTCCTTTCAAGCCTTTGTCGGCATACCGACTCAATATCTTTCGGGGACCCTAATCGCCGAAGTTCTCGCCGGTTTTCCGTCGCAGACTTTGACCAAGATATTGACCGGCGCCTTGACTTCGGCTCGATCGGCACAAATTATACATCGACTCCCAAAGCATGAAACCGAGTCATCAAGGATTAATGATCATTCCATGCCTAATTACGCTTAACCGACGACAAGTCAAGATCAATTGTGGACGCTTATCACTCCAAATCATGCCGACTTTTTGTCGAGCCCCTGACATGATCTTGACTTTTGACGTCGCCTTTGTCCGTAATTTACATCGAATGCTCATTAAGACTCGATTACCCGCCGACTTTTAGGATCGTTTTTCTTTCGGCCGGTGGGACCCACTTGCCCTATAGGACCCTCGCTCGGGCCGCTCCACCCCGGGAGGTCGAAATACAGTGTGGAATACGAGGGGCTTATAGACGTAGTGACGGGGCCCACCGATCCAGATCCGTAGAATAGTTTGCGAAAAAGAAGAGCAATCTTTTCCAACCGATTAGGTTAATAAAACATGTTTTAAGTAAACAGGAAAAAATAACCGCATGTTGCATGAGCCCAAAGCCCAAACACTTACCCTCCTTCAATTCCCAGACATCTGAACCCTCGTACCTTTTCCCCCGCAGCTCCTCACAAAGGTTGGTTCCGGACACCGGGTCACCGTTTGATTAGTTGGGAAGAGTCAAGCGCGTTATCAACTTCGCCATTTGTTCCGACTCCGGTTTCGTAATGTCTCGCATCGCCCGGTAATGATGGGGATAACGTCACTCCGCCTCCCGGGACCCCTCGCATGCAGCGGTGGAATCGGTTAGCGGAAACGTATGAGACTACGACAGGAAGCACAGCTGAATAGCCTTATGGAGGCTATTAAAAGCCACGGTTTGGCCGCCAGCCTCAATCCCGATGGCACCTTCACCGTGAAAGAAGACGAGGATGCCAATCCCACTCTCAGTCGCCCTAATTACTCCAGGATGCCACCGCCCACCTCCTATGGTACCACTACCAGAACCCATGCTCCTCGGTCTTCGGGTCAACCAGCTCCCCAACCACAGACCACCGGATCCATGCAGCCCGACGGCACAAATCGGTTTGCGCTCTCCTGGGGGCAAAATCGCACGGAATGTCTTCTCACGGTTGGGGTTATCTCTAATGCCACAAGCTAATTGGGATCCCGCCACGCTTTGGAACCGATCAATCCGGCCTTCGCAAAGAACAGCTCAAAGGGCCACAACAACAGTTTGGCATGCCTCAACAAACCGTCAGGAGCCCCTCCTCGAATAATGTTAGCTCACCAAGCTCCTCCCACGCCTTTCACAAACCCATTTCTCATTCAGGGTTCTATGGGTTACCAAACCTCCATCCAAGTTTCATCGTAATCACCAGACCGCAGTACCGGGTTATACACCTTCGCCTCGGCCCACCCATGCAATTCAACGGTCGTGACAAAGCAGCCCACACTTAAGCCTACTTATGGGCCCCACTGAAATCCAAGCTATCCTGGCTACATCAGATCGCCTCCACCCACTTTGCGGTTTGAAAATCAACAAAGCATGCCGCAAGGTTCTATCCTTTTGCCCAAGCTCCTACTAACTCACCCCAAGGACAAGTTTTCACCTACGTCCCCGGCCGGCCATTCCATCCACCCGCCCGCTCCAGCTGTAACCCCCTCTCGGTTCAAATGCCACGGCTCCACCACAAGACCCTCATCCGGCCTCGGTTCATGGAACAACACAAGGAAATGAAAGCGCAGATCGTCGAATTGACCGCCAAGAAGTCCGCTTTCCGGCCTACGTACTGTGACTCCATTGTTCCCCGCCCCCACAAATTCGTAATGCCTAATCTCGGATCTCTTTGATGGTACCGCATGCCCGAAAACTCATCTCGGACACATATACCTTGGCGATGAAGGCCAAAGGATGTACCAATCAGCAGTTGGCCGACTATTTCATCTATCTTTGAAGTCCAGTGCTCTAAAATGGTTCTTCCGTTTAAAACCCGAAGCCAGGGCTACGTGGGACCAGATTACTAATGCCTTCATAGAAAAGTACAAGGCCAACTTGGAATGGGAAACAAATAGGGTTGACCTACAAACAACAGTGCAGCGTCCCGATGAGAATGTTGGGGACTTTTACAAGCGGTGGAATCTGAAACTCAGCGAAATGGCCATCCCTCCTTCCGAAGAGGAACAACTGGACATCTTCCAGTCATGCCTGAAACCACATCTGAGAGCCTCCCTCAGTGTAAGTACCCCAATCTGGATCGCTCTCCATCCAAGCAAACTTCCGGAGGTCATAACTCCTTCATACGAACTCCGATTGAGACGTGCCATATATGGTTGGAAAGCTCTCGACGAGAACTAGCTGGACATCACAATTATAAAATGTGGAAAAGCATGGAAGTCCGTACGGACCTCTTTGCATCATAATTGCAAAATCCGCTTAAAGTCCACGAGATTCCCTCAAATCCCGGAGAAATGATTACCCTCATGCATGGTTGGTCCGTACGGACATCTTTGCATGCTGAGGTGGTCCGTACGGACCTCTTTGCATAGGGGACATAATCATCTCAGAAATCCTCATCATTCCCTGAAATCGAGGAAAACCAAAAATCTAGATTACCTAGAAGGTCCGTACGGACCTTCTTGCAGTTTTCTGGCACTATAAATAGAGGGTTCCCCCTCCCTCATTTTGACACATTTCCCTCTTCTCTCCTCTCCCCCCCAGCCTTCTGTGCTCCTCTAAGACCCTTCTGGGCAATCCCGCCCTTTCGGATCCTTCCGAGGCCTTCCGAGCTCCCTTGTGGTGCTCCGAAGCCTCTCCGAGCGCTCCCGCGGCCCCGAGGCACTCTCGAGGTACTCGAGGCCCCTCGTGGTACTCCGAGGCCTTTCCCGGTCTTTCCCGAGGCGTCCCGCTCTTGAGTCAAACCGGCGATCCCAAACCACGCCGAACCTCTCGCCCGAATCCAACCGACGATTCCAACGCACGCCGAACCTCTCGCCCGAATCCAACCGACGATTCCAACGCACGCCGAACCTCTCGCCCGAATCCAACCGACGATTCCAACGCACGCCGAACCTCTCGCCCGAATCCAACCGACGATTCCAACCCACGCCGAAATCCCGCCCGAGTGCACACTTGACAATCCCGAGGCACGCCGAAGCTCGTCCGCGTACAACCGGCTCCTTACGAAGCAATCCGGGTCCGTCCCGAGTACTATTCCATCCTCAAGCACTATTCCCAAATAAAGACAGAGACACGAACCAACATTGGTAAGGCTTCCTTCCTACACTATTTCAATACATTTCAATAAAGCAAAGGTACAATGTAGACATCTCGATACAACATGCATTTTTAAAAGCACACACACACACACACACGCTTAAAGAATATAAGGGGTACCGAAAGACTCGTTTACGAGGCGACTCGGTGAGCTCTAAGATTCTAATATTCTCTTCCCGAGGAGTCACCTGACCTCCGAACTCACACTCTCATCACACAAAAACAGTTTATTATTATTTTTAAACTGATGCCCTTTTTCAATGTTTTGGGCTTAATAATAAAAACGGCGTGGCGACTCTACAAAGCAAAACACAGCGAGACACCTCCACCAACGAAAACGCTGCAAAGCGGGAAATGCCAGATGCCAGGGCGCGATTGCGCTGCCTCTGATCCGGTAATTTCACTGGCGACTACTGGGATCAATTTTGTTTTAAAAAAAAACTTTTAAACAAAACAAAAGATTTTTAAAACGATGATGAGGGTCAAACTTTCATTTTACCCCTTTCTTTAATTATTGTGTGTGTGTGCACGTGTTTCGTTTTTATTTTACAAAAAAAAACAAAAATAAAAAAAAATGCATCCATATACATCTGTGCATACATTTAAAATTCTTCAAAAACTTCTGTTTTACTCAGAAAAAGAATTTTAGAGACCGCACACTACGCGCACTGCTGCCTCGGTTACACCGCACGCTACGCGCATCGCCTGGACACCGCACACTACAACCCTTAACCCGGAGTGGTCTTAGATGCATCCGTTTGGTCTTCCTAGGCCTCTTGGGCGCGCACGGGATCATTCCAAACATCCCATCCTAGCCAAGCGTCAACCCTGCACATTTGAGTCTTGAGTCACACTCTGTCCCGACTCGGTTGGTTTTTACCCAGTCCATGTCGTACAAGCCTGGATACACATCCCATGCCGGCCATTTTCTGAGTCATAGCTCGGAACTCAAGATCCCTTGCGCAAGCAAGGCGATGAAAGTTCATGCTAAAATCTTGACCTGATCTTGATTTCCGAAGCTACACCTGCACGATGTTCCGTCCGGATATACATCCATGCTCACATGACACAATGTCATCACGCCTTTGATACGTCGCCCATGACAATATGACCCGGCCAACGCCTAACGTCACGCATCCCTTGCGCAAGCAAGGTAAAGAGAGGTCATGCCGAACTCTTGACCCGATCTTGACTCGTGGGCCGGCTCGGTTCACTATTCACATGGCTAACGCATCAAAACGAACATGACAAAGCTCGGTCCTTAGGTTCGATTTTTCTTTTAGGCCGGTGGAAACCGCTTGCCCTATAGGACTCGCCCGGGCCGTCCACCCCGGGATGTCGAAATACAGGTGCAAAACGAGGGGCTTATAGCCGCACAGATGGTCTCCACTGACCCAGGATCTAGCATAATTGCGAAAAAGAAGAGCAATCTTTTCCAACCTACCTAGGACTCTGAGAAAACACATTTTAAGTAAACTTAAAACAACAAAAAAATAAATATAAAAGAAGCGGAAACTGCATGTCACATGAGCTTTCCCTCTTTTATCCAAAAGGCCTTCTCATGTCTAAACCTTACCCGTCACCCCCTCCAGCGAACCGAGAGTGGTTGAGAGTACCCGGGAGAAGCCTTTTCAGTATCAAAGCCGCAAGGTCCAACATCCTTCCCAGTACAGCCACCAGGGCAGTCCATCAACTCCTCATGGCCAGGTCGGCAGATAACAGTGAGGGAAACGAAACCCCGCCCCCGGGAAATTTCCAAACGGTGGAAGGAGTTTGGCAAACTTTCAGGGCTCTCGAGAAACGCCAAGAAGAGCAGCAGGCTTGGATCGAATATGCCATGCGCAAATGCGGTAACCGTCGCGGTTCCCAACCCGATGGGACCTTCGTTCTCATAGAAGACGAAGAAATACCTGTTCCCTATGCCCGCATCTATCGCAGGTCCCTCCTTCACAAAGCTACGAAAACCTAGCAATGCAAAATAGCTCCCTTTCAGAGCTTCACCCAGGCCTCAATAAAGCGGCTCCGATCTGTCAACCGCAACATAGTCAATTCCCCGGCCCTGCACTGCAAGCTCAATGTCACCAGCGCAGCGCTGGGCCATCTCAAACAGATCCCAATATTCCTCAAAGTCCTCCTGTGTTCACTTCCTTCTCTCAATATGCCCAGAATTCACTGTGTTCCCCACATAACTTTTCCGACCCATATCTTCGGACAACCCACATTCACTCCAGCTGCTTTACGGCCTCAAATCCTGTTAACTAATCCACTACAAAGAAATGGTGGTCCCCCGAGACAACGACAACACTATGATGATTTTGGGATACCCTTGAGCAAGGTATTCGATCGTGTAGTAAAGCAAGGTCTCCTCGAACCTATGGAAAATTACCAGCCCGAATTCCCCAATGCCAACTGGGATGTAACCAAGCATTGTGCCTTTCATAAATACCACGGGCATGCAACCGACAACTGCACAGTTTTGAGGAAAGCCATTCAAGGATTGATTGAAGAAGGAAAGTTAGAGTGCCCATGCGGCCCCAAAAGAAACAAATCCCCATATCCCCCGGGATCCAATCCTCTGCCTCCGTATGAGCCCCGAAGCTACATCTTGAAGTCCCAATGCCCACCAGAGACAAAAATACCGAGCGGATATCCCGATATTTCAAACCTGCCACCTGCCAGACTACCTCTCGAGGCTCATGAAACATTCCCTCAGTTTCCAAATGTGGTTCAAATTTCGGCCTAGATAATTGTGCCCCGACTCAGGTTTTGACAATCAAGGGTACAGCATGTGCACACACCCACTTGCCTCCCCAGGATTCCCGAGTAATGATTCCATCAACAAATCCATCTCCAGGAAAAGGAAAGGAGGCCGCCGGAACAGTCCACTACATCCAGAACGGTGTCCAAGGAAGCCGCGATCGAGTGCCCCCGAGAAATAACAATTCTCCCCGGCTTCAGCGTTTTGAGCACTTCGACAACTTTGGAATGCCTCTAAGCCAAGTGTTCGAGGTGTTGGTGAACCAGAACATGCTCAAGCCCCTCGAGAATTATCAACCGAGGATTCCTAACCCGAACATGGATATGAGCAAGCACTGCGCTTTTCACAACTACCGCGGCCACACCACCGACGATTGCGTCATACTAAAACAAGCAGTCCAGGGACTAATTGAAGAAGGAAAGTTGGAACGCCCCTGCGGTCCCAATACAAACGGGAATCCGTTCCCCTTGAACAATGAGGTGAACAAGGGGACCACAGCCCAACGAAGCAACAAACCTCCTCGCCTACCACAGTTCCAGCATTTCGATAACCTCGGGATGCCCTTGAGCCAAGTCCTCGAGACACTAATAAAGAGGAACATTCTCAAACCCCTCGAGAATTTCCAACCAAAGACTCTCAAGCCCAACATGGATATGAGCAAGCACTGCGCCTTCCACAACTACCCCGGTCACACCACCGACAATTGCTTCGTGCTGAAGCAAGCGGTCCAGAGGCTAATCGAAGAAGGAAAGTTGGAACGCCCCCGTGGTCCCAACACAGTCGGAAACCCTTTCCCTAAAAATGACGAGGAAAGCATGGTGGATAAGTCCTCTGCAAATTCCTGTGATGATTGGGGACATGAAGACGGAACCTGGGGCTTTCCCAACGAAGAATTCAGAAGAAAGAATCCAAGAATGGTTATTCCCCAACATTCCTTTCCGGAATCAAGGCACACCAAGGGATGGATCGAGCCCTCCCCAGAGATAAGGCAGTTCGAGACAGGCCGAGCAAGTGGTAGCATAAAAAATGGTGCAACTTTCACAAATGCGGACCCACAGCCAGCAAGAAGAGATAGGTCGAGAAGCTTGGATTAACCCCCCGTCTCCTAGAGTCTAGCTTCGAAATAAAAGACCCCGAGTCTGTTGTGTTTAAGTTTGAGTCTCTCGAGTCGTCTGACGGCCTTACGCCGAAAGATTATGCGTTTGTAACAAAAACCGCACTTCCTTATGCTTTGAATAAAAGATCAACCTTTCTGAGTATCCCCTCATTGCCACTTTAACAAATGATAAATTAACTAATCAAAACAGTTAATAATGATTCACTTGATAAAGACGCAGACACATTAATGAACAATGCATTAAACAAATCTTTAAGCATGTTGTCAAACGAGAGAAAAATCGGGCCCAAGCTGCCGAGAATGTTCTAACCAAAATGAATTTGGGAACTGCTGAAGAGTCCAAAGAGACGCAAATCAAAGAATCATACAGTCCACCTCGTAGGTTCTAGTACTGTTCTCATTCAATCAAGTCCTCCTCGGACATTGTAATTAAGTCTTCAATTTTCCATACGAAAGTTTTCTTTCTTTTCTTGCTAGACTTGAGACATTATTTTGCACCCCACATTACATTTAATGAAATGGTTTTGTTCTATGTGATCACTTGAATTGCTCAACAAGTAATTCCACAAATGATTAATGCTTTGATTAATTGGTGTGAGAAAGCCAATCGATAGCTCCCTATACACCTTACCATACCCCACACAAAGGCCTCCATCAAGCCATACACTTTCCAAAACATGTCCCCACCATCACCTTGACCAAGTCAACGACGGCGGCAAAATCAAAGGACAACAACAGGTCACTCAGCATCAAAAGATTGACCCCATGTCGACAA
Organism: Adenophora triphylla var. japonica; assembly: GCA_022495995.1. Classification (NCBI taxonomy): domain Eukaryota; kingdom Viridiplantae; phylum Streptophyta; class Magnoliopsida; order Asterales; family Campanulaceae; genus Adenophora; species Adenophora triphylla. Next base: position 127,582 of record JAFEMH010001971.1, on the reverse strand, counting down.
CAATCTAGGGGCTTGCCTTCGCCCTCGTGCGCATCAAGAAAGTTCAAGCAGGGGCTTGCCTTCGCCCTCATATGCTTCAAAAAAAAAAAAGGAAGCTCAAGCGTAAGCCGCAAAAAAAAAAAAAAAAAAAGCTCAAGCAGAAGCTACAAAAAAAAAGAGCTCAAGCGTAAGCTTCACAAAAAAAAAAAAAAAAAAAAAGAAAAGAGGTCAAAGACCCAGCGCCAGCGATCAAGAGGCAATAGATTCATTTAAACTGCCGTCAAAAACGACTTGTCAAGGAATCACCTCAAGGCCCTTGCCTTATCATTCAACCTTCTGAGCCTTTTCGTCAAATGCTGCACGAATTTTCATGCCCTGGCCCCAAAGCCAAAACACAGTTCAACCCCGAACTACGTCGACCTGAGCTCCTTGTCTTAAGGGGAACGTAGGCAACCATAAATGGTCCGGTCATAAACGCATACAAATCCACAAACCCGGTCTCATCAATGACCTCTCCTATACACAAACCTTCTTTCACACCAGACCAACTCGATCCTTGATACCGGTTGACTTTCTCCTCGTGATTAATCAAAGCATATCAGGTTTAATTGTTGAATAACCCGAACATCAACAAAGGGTTTTAAGCAAACAAGTGATCATTGTGAACAAATCAAGTTTTTAAATGTCTCGACAAGTCTTCTTTTTCTACAAAAATAGGAAAATAGAGCTAAACACTGATTTTCTGTCAGCAAGGGCTTCCATACACTTTTACAAGCTTTTCAATACTCATACTCTCTTAAAAGAGTCAAACCCAAAAGCATTTCTTTTGTGCCTACATCAAATAAGGCATTCACACAAAAGGGGACCCGTTCCCACCTTTTCAAAAATAAATACGCCCTTGCAAGTGTACATTACGAGTCATTTCTCCCACAAAAGAGAGTCGAACTACGCAGACCTGAGCCTCTCAGTCCGAGGGGAACGTAGGCAGCCTTCATTGGTTCGGTCTAAGGAATACACAAAATTCCAAAAATTGACGCCACCAAGGCTCAGAAAAGAAGCAAACAAGAGATTTTGCGTCTCGGCAAAGCTTTAAAAGTAAATCACAAATCATCACAGTTAAAACACTTTTTGATGAGTTCAAGCACGGTCTACTCTCGATTCACAACATGCTAAAAGACAACTTAAAACATTTAACAATCAATGTGTCTGCAATGACGATGAATGGATACTCATGTTTCAGAAGGTCATTCCATGCTACTCGCATTTGGCCCTTCATCACTCTTTTCTTTCTTCCCTCGTCCCCAACGAGTCTTCTTTCATTCCACATGAGCGAGTTCTGTCTCCCTCATTCCGAGATCAGGAATCCTCCTAGTCGTGTCAAACGAACCAGTCGCTCTCAGAGCATCGTTCACCCGTGCCTCGGCTCGGATCTCCTCCCTACGAGTCTGCAAAAGGGGACTTCTCCCCGCCAGTTTGTCAACTCGAGTCCCGTAGCCAAATAAAGCGTCTCCCGTGACACCCTGAGGGTTAACCCAAGCTTCTGCACTCCTAAGGTCGCAGCTCGAAATGGCAATCTTGCCCCCGTAACCGCTTGCGCCGCTCCCAAAACCAATTGGGTCGGCCCGACATGCTGCTCATCTATGTATTCGGTGGTCAACACAACACTCTCCCGACATCGAAGGAGCACCACATGAGGGAAAGCGGAATACTTCCATACCCCCAGAAAATACAGAAAGGCATATGGCTCTCGTCATGCAAAGAAGCTACCTCCACATTGGCAATGTCATCCCACCTAGCAAAGGCTCCCGCCTCATCCCGAACCGCCGGAAACAAGCAACGGAACATAGAAAGAGGACCAAGGCAAACACGGAACTCGACAACATAGGAACCTTCCCGAAAGGCCCTCCTAGTCTCGATCCCCCAATGCGGAACCCACCAAATAAGCCGATGCGTACCAAAATGTGCCATCCATCTCTCCCAATCGATTGATCCATGTCCAAGACAAGAGGTCGCTAAGCAAACGTCCACGGACTAAGAGACGCCGGAGACTCGGGTATGGTTTGAAGCCTCTCTCACGACCATAATGCAAGCAAATCGTGGGTTTCCCCGCATGAATCGGTTCTCATCACTGCACGATCCACACCGTGGAAGGTTTCCCGGAACCAAAGGAATGATATCTCGCCCGCCCGACAATGGCCTCGCCACATCCAACAGAGCCCCGTCACATATCCTGAGGTAGCCAACCCCGAAAAGAGTTGCTATCAAGCACAAAGCGAACGCGTCCCAGGAGACATCACTCCCGCCACCGCTCATGAAATCTGCCAAAGCCGTCACTCTAACCGCTAGAAAACTTGCCAAAGCCGCCTCGGCCTCCACTAACCACAAATGCATTCCTACCATGCGACATGCACAAAAATAATAATAAGCTAGCAACAATTCCTAGGTCAATCCCGGAATCACAAATACGTCATTACATCTTAAAATAAAATACTTTGTTGTGTGCAAATACAAGTGTTTTATTACAGTACAAAATGTCTCGTTGCTCTACAAAAAAACAACGGAAAGAGGGAAAGCAAAAGAGCCCTAATTCGACTCATCATCATCATCCTCCACAAATGAGAAATCCGGCATCTCGTAAAACTCGGCAAATACATCCTCATCATCAGGATACAAAGCACTTCTCCTCGCGCGGGTACTCAAAGTACTGAAGGGTCAAAACCCGGTGAAAGGATCAAAGAAGGGATGCAAGGATGAACCCTCACCCGTGCCTCCCGGGAGGAAAAAGAGAACCGATGAAGGGTCCGCAGCCTCCGAGCCCCCGAAGACGTCCCCACATAAAAGCCGTGCTGCTCTCGAACCGGCACCTCCGGCCGTGGCCCCGTTCACCCTCGAAGAAGGAGTATCCACAGACCTCCTCAAAGGCACTGGCTCGAACGCCGCCGCGTGCCGCAAAGACCCGCAAGACAGCTTCCCCGCGAAACTTCCTGCAAAAAGGCCGCATCGCCACATAACGGCGGGTCAACGTGTCAAAGGATCTTCCCGAGGCCTGCACAAGCAAACAATCAAAGAAACGCTCAGCAAAATAGATACAGGCATACCCGACAAAAGAGAAAAATACGTAAAAGATGCCAAGACGGAAAAGAATCAACACACTCACCGGCATATCAGGATCCACTCTAGCAACTGGAGCTCGCCAGAACGGCATGCACACCCTCCTCCTCGATGAATCCCCGCGTACATATGTGAAATTCGGCCCAGGCACCGGAACCTCTGGGGGACCCTGCGGACCAGCTTCCCTCTCCCTCGCCAACACCTGTGGCGTTCTCAACTTCCTCCTCACGAAGGCTCCATACTCCTCTCGGTACAAGACAAACTCCTCGGCACTCACGCCGCCCAGATACCGCTCAAACTCCAGTACATCCATATCACGGGAATCCATCATCCCGAAAGGTGGGCCCCTCGGAGCTAAGGGGAGCATACCCGGCCATGCCGCGTAAGACCCTCTCTCCTGCATACATGACGTCACAAGTCGACCCCGCAATCTTCCGCCGCATCGTCACCGGGAGCACCTCGAAATCATCGCCTCATACCGAGCCCACGGGAACAAAACAAACCCCTCCGGGCTACCTCTCTCCAGACGCTCCTGCACATCCCCATAAGCGATGGTGAGCTTCCCCGCCGGGTCCTCCTCCTCCTCGCCGAACGAGCCCCACCCTAACATCGCAGGATAAAGGCCGCTACGGCCCCAGGATGTCTATCCCACGGGAAGCACTGGAAGATCTCGTAGAACCACACCTGTGACAAAAGCAGAAAAGGCTCAGTGCAAAAGACAATGGAGAAATGACAGACTGCTAAATCAAAAAACAAAGAATAAACTCATACCTCCGAGCAAAGTCAAAACAGGCCAAAGAACTGGCAACACCCCAGCTAAACCGGTCCAACGGCGACTCAAGAACCGGCCGTCAGTGTAAGCCCGGACTCCGCCCACTCAACGGCAATTCAACCACCGGCCGTCAAGCGTAAGACCGGACCTCGCCCACTCAACGGCAAAACAAACGCAAGAAGGAGCCAGCACCTCCCAACACCAATGTCAAGGCACAAGGCGCCTCCAAAACGCTCAACGGCAACTCAAGCACCGGCCCTCAAAACAGGTCCAAAGACACCTTCTCAGCGGAAAAGGCCCCTACAATGCCACATATCCCCAGCAGATGAACACCGGCCATCAAAGTAAGCCCGAGCTCCTTCCACAACAAGTCAAAAGGGACTTCTTGCAAACCCGCACATCCCCATGCACCGGCCATCAACGTAAGCCCGAAGTCACCTCCTCAGCAGGAAAAGCCCCTACAGGGCCACGATAATCCCCAACGGATAAACACCGGCAGTCATCGTAAGTCCAACCTTCTTCTCCAACAGACGAAACGTGAGCCAGTCGCACCTCTCACAGTCAAGGCTCAAGGCAGCCATGCCTCCACAACCACCGCCAGAAGATGATTCAAGTCCTCACACATGGCACAACCGCCGCCAGAAGACGATTCAAAGTCCTCCCGCGTGGCACCAACCGCCGCCAGAAGACGATTCAAAGTCCTCCCGCGTGGCCCCAACCGCCGCCAGAAGACGATTCAAAGTCCTCCCGCGTGGCACCAACCGCCGCCAGAAGACGATTCAAAGTCCTCCCGCGTGGCACCAACCGCCGCCAGAAGACGATTCAAAGTCCTCCCGCGTGGCACCAACCGCCGCCAGAAGACGATTCAAAGTCCTCACGCGTGGCGCAGCCACATTACTACCTCCAGCCCGGAAGGCTTTAAACCACTCAGTCCGGGAGACTGTATAAATCAGCCAAACTACTATCTCCAGCCCGGAAGGCTTTAAACCACTCAGTCCGGGAGACTGTATAAATCAGCCAAACTACTACCTCCAGCCCGGAAGGCTTTAAATCACTCAGTCCGGGAGACTGTATAAATCAGCCAAACTACTACCTCCAGCCCGGAAGGCTTTAAATCACTCAGTCCGGGAGACTGTATAAATCAGCCAAACTACTACCTCCAGCCCGGAAGGCTTTAAACCACTCAGTCCGGGAGACTGTATAAATCAGCCAAACTACTATCTCCAGCCCGGAAGGCTTTAAATCACTCGGTCCGGAAGACCGTATAAACCTCCCACATCACTATCACCGGCCCGGAAGGCCTTAAACCACCCGATTGGGAAAATCGTAAAATTTCCATCCCAGGACACCACCACGTCCTCACAATTGACCTCGGCGGTCATCACATCTTAGGACACCACCCCGTCCTTATCACTGACCTCGGCGGTCACACGACACTTCAGGGCACCATCACGCCCACATGCACACACAATTTCACGACCTCTGAACTACGACCAGGCTTGATTCCCGCCAGGGATACGTAGGAATCCTATCACAGGGTCTAGCCATCGACCTATACGGTCACCTAGGACACCACCACGTCCTTAACATTGACCTATACGGTCACCCAGGACACCACCACGTCCTTACCACTGACCTCGGCGGTCACACAACACTTCAGGGCACCACCACGCCCGCATTCACAAATTTACCACCTCATCCACGCACAGAGTTTCAGTCAGAGGACCTCTCCTTTCCTCGTGCACTACAACACTCACCCCACACACGAACTACAACCAGGCTTGATTCCCGCCAGGGATACGTAGGAATCCTATCACAGGGTCCAGCCAACTGACCTAAACGGTCACACAACAGGACACCGCCATGTCCTCACGCACTGACCTACACGGTCACCTTCTCTCTCAGCACGCGATCCAGATCAGGACCCTTATCTTATCGACGACCCCACTTCATTCATAAGTGACGTCGCCGAGGGGCTTCTGTAAGTACCCCAATCTGGATCGCTCTCCATCCAAGCAAACTTTCGGAGGTCATAACTCCTTCATACGAACTCCGATTGAGACGTGCCATATATCGTTGGAAAGCTCTCGACGAGAACTAGCTGGCCATCACAATTATAAAATGTGGAAAAGCATGGAAGTCCGTACGGACCTCTTTGCATCATAATTGCAAAATCCGCTTAAAGTCCACGAGATTCCCTCAAATCCCGGAGAAATGATTACCCTCATGCATGGTTGGTCCGTACGGACCTCTTTGCATGCTGAGGTGGTCCGTACGGACCTCTTTGCATAAGGGACATAATCATCTCAGAAATCCTCATCATTCCCTGAAATCGAGGAAAACCAAAAATCTAGATTACCTAGAAGGTCCGTACGGACCTTCTTGCAGTTTTCTGGCACTATAAATAGAGGGTTCCCCCTCCCTCATTTTGAAACATTTCCCTCTTCTCTCCTCTCCCCCCAGACTTCAGGCTCCCCTCTAAGACCCTTCGGGGCAATCCCGGCCCCTTTCGGATCCTTCCGAGGCCTTCCGAGCTCCCTTGTGGTGCTCCGAAGCCTCTCCGAGCGCTCCCGCAACGCTCCCGCGCTGCCCCGAGGCACTCTCGAGGTACTCTGAGGCCCCTCGTGGTACTCCGAGGCCTTGCCTGGTCTTTCTCGAGGCGTCCCGACTCTTTTTGAGTCAAACCGGCGATCCCAAACCACGCCGAACCTCTGCCCGAATCCAATCGACGATTCCAACGCACGCCGAACCTCTGCCCGAATCCAACCGACGATTCCAACGCACGCCGAACCTCTGCCCGAATCCAGCCGACGATTCCAACGCACGCCGAACCTCTGCCCGAATCCAACCGACGATTCCAACCCACGCCGAAACTCTGCCCGAGTGCACACTTGACAATCCCGAGGCACGCCGAAGCTCTGTCCGCAGACAACCGGCTCCTTCCGAAGCAATCCCGGTCCGTCCCGGAGCACTATTCCATCCTCAAGCACTATTCCCCAGCGAAAGACAGACACGAACCAACATTGGTAAGGCTTCCTTCCTACACTATTTCAATACATTTCAATAAAGCAGTGTACAATGTAGACATCCGATACAACATGCATTTTTAAAAGCACACACACACACACACAACAGTTAAAGAATATAAGGGGTACCGAAAGACTCGTTTTTACGAGGCGACTCGGGTGAGCTCTAAGATTCTAATATTCTCTTCCCGAGGAGTCACCTGACCTCCGAACTCAAAATCTCATCACACAAAAACAGTTTATTATTATTTTTAAACTGATGCCCTTTTTCAATGTTTTGGGCTTAATAATAAAAACGGCGTGGCGACTCTACAAAGCAAAACACAGCGAGACACCTCCACCAACGAAAACGCTGCAAAGCGGGAAATGCCAGATGCCGGGGCGCGATTACGCTACCTCTCGGATCCGGGTAATTTCACTCAGTCACTTCCCGTACTCAGACTTACGGGCCATGGTTAACTCCGCAGCTAAATTTGAAAAGGCTTACAATCATCAACCGCCGCCGCACTCGCTACGGATATATCGGGCTTCTCCGCAAACACCGCCCTCGCTCCCGCTAAAGGCAAAGAAATGATTAACTATGCGGGACAGAATGTAATAACACAACTCCTTTTGCTCCCGTAAAACCAGTGAGCCTGGACCACGGGTTATGAACCTCGAAAACTTTGGAATGCCTCTGAATGACATCTTTAGGGGACTGGTGAAAGAAGGCTTGCTGCGGCCTTTGGAGAATTTCCAACCCAGAAATCCGAATGCTCCCGTGGATACCTCAAAATATTGTGCTTTTCATCAAGCCCATGGACATCTGACTGACAACTGCTTTACTCTGAAGAAGGCAATCCAGGGACTGATAGAGCAAGGAAAGTTGGAAGGTCCCAAGGGGCCTAATACAGTTAAGAATCCTCTGCCAAGGAACCATAATCAGGTAAACATGATTGAATGTGGAGAACCTTCGCATGCCCAGGAAGATGCCGATGAAGGTCCCCAAATACCCATGGCCAACCTTGTCGAGGATCCTGAATTCGGATTCCCCCTCAGCCTTGAGGATATCGAACGAATCAACCCACCTTGGTCTCATGTCAGAGACTTCTTGCAAGAATACGAGGCCCGCTATTTCTCATATGAAGGGAAAACCGATACTGAAGAACTGGGGCTGTTCCGGTCAAAACATGAAAGAACCATTTACATAAGATGGTTAGAATCGAGAAGAATCGAGCAAGAAAGCTTTCGGCGGGCGCCTGTACTGGGGCTTATCAGCAAAGAGGCCGAGGAGCATCTGGAGCTAGTACACTTCTGCAAGTTGGCTTTGGAAGAGGCTGAATACGATCTCGGGAACAGCGAAGAATCAGAAGAGGAGGATTCCTTCTATATCCTGCCGGGAGTCAAATACGTGCCACCCTCTCACTCTTCCCCCAGCAGTTTCTGGGTGGAGAAGCCGAATCGCAATTACCACTTCCGGGAATGGGAGCATATGATAATTTCTGCGGTTGCACGCACCCATATTCCCCTAACGGGTTTGATCGGCGTTCCCTCTTAGCCGAAATCCCGGTAGTATGGGAAGATGATTCCGATGACAGCAACGACGATGATGATGACGAGAGCGAAGAGTCAACTGAGGCCCCAGATCCAGAAATAATCTGGAACAATCATGCCGGAAATGAGCCCATGGGAGCCAGACACAATGGTTGGTTGTCAGCAAGCGACGATGAAGAACCACCGGAAAATGCAAGTCAAATGCCAATGGGGATGGGTCCCCAAGAACTGCACCTCGTAAGATGCACCTGCGGTCAGTGTCCGGATACTTCAGAGGATGAGGGACAACAAAGCCCGCTCCCAGATCCGTACACATCCAAAATCCTAGAACACAATGTTCCTTATAAGAGCCTAACCGGTGAATGGAAAGGGTTCATTGAAGCTCTGGTCGAGAACGGAGGGTTTCAACGACCAGAAGATGAGGAATTCGTAAACGTCATCGGATCTTTTTCTTCTTTCCCGAGAACGAATGGCATAACAACCGTAAGGGTTACAACCGGGCCGTTTGAGCATAGCGAGTGCCTGCAATCACTGAAAAGGGTTATTGATCTGAACGTCTCCCCAGTGGCCTTCATACCTATGGATCCACATGACGCCTTCCTAATTGCTCCAGTGCCCGACAATGGACCCCGGGTGCTCCTTATTTGGACCCAGATCTATCGAGCTGCTACATCGAACTCCGAGGGGGAACGTTGCCTATCCTTCACTTGTGGCTGCCCTACTTGCAAGGGTGAAAGAAAAAAGATGTATGATGAAATGGAGGCTGATAGCCATAAGACCGAAGACACTTCGGAAGACGAATATGAAACCGAGGACATGAAGGCCATGAAGTTTCCTGGGTCTGAGCACGTGGATGTCTTAGAATTCACCAATGCCTACCATGCTTTGGGGAAAGGGTTTTCAGGCGTCCGATCCAGGCTGATAGTCGAAGATCTGATAGAGAGAGGGAAACTAACTCCCATCCGCCCAAATGAGAAAATAACCATGGTCAGATCAAATCCACCTCGGAACAAAGTAACACTCCTTGTCAAAGTTACCCAAGAAGAGGTCACCTTCCCCGAATGTATGTCAGCTCTCAGAGAAGTCCTGGAAACCGGCATGATACCGGATGCACCTCCCACACAAAGTGCTATAATCATCTCCAACTCTGAGTATTACAGAAAGGAACCAGAATGGTTGCACTATACCGGGGATGAGATCGAAAAGCCGCCGAGCCCCGACAATAGCGACTCTTGTTGCATGATAACTATGAGCAAGGCGGGCTGTGGGAACGAATCTGAGGATGCCCTAGCTCCGTGGGCCATCCAAGGGGCAACAACACAACCCCAGACTCAAAGGCCTGTGACTTGGGAAGCAGTCATGAGAGCTGCCCAGGAAGGGGCCAGTACAGCTCAACCCCTCACCGTTGCTAGACTCCGTCAGAACCAGTGGCCGATAGCCAAAAAGGCTCCCCCGTTGACCTTAGCAGCGTTGAAGAAATCTAGTCAAGAAGCAACTGATGAGGAAGTTAACCTGTTGACCCGATCCGGGCAAATCTTCCAAGGGAATCCCAAGGCAGATAAGAAGGCCACAGATCAAGCACCTAGGGAGAACCGCCGCCCCTATGCTAAGACAGCCGAAGCTCCTGACCCCGAAAAGGAGGACCCCGTGCTCAACCAGTTGGAAGGCACACTGTGCCAACGTCTCTCTGTGGTCCCTGCTCACCTCATCCTATCCCCATAAGCTAAAGCTGGAAGAAAGCTTAGCCCGCACCTTGGTCCCTATTGATGCTACTCCCGATGACGTGGTACAGTGATTGGAAACATCCACTACGGGAACATAATCACTTTCACGATCTCGACCTCCCTCAATTTGGGGCTGATCATAACGAGCCTCTCTTCATCACAGTCCAATTGGATGAACGACGCCTCCCTCGGGTCTGGTTGATAATGGGTCCGGAATGAACATTCTTCCGGCAAAGATCATGAGCTCGCTTGACATCAAGTCCACGGACTTGAAACCTTCCTCCCTCACAGCCAAAGCTTACGACTCGACATTCCGAGCGGTCCTTGGAGTTGCTACCTTGGACCTCTGGTTTGGACAGAAATTGATACTGTGGAATTCCAGGTTATTGACATCCCGATCACTTTTAATGCCTTATTGGGAAGACCTTGGCTGCACCAGGTCAAGGGGGTCGCCTCAAGCCTCCACCAGTGTGTGAAGTTCATCTCGAATGGGGACCTGACAACCATTTATGGGGATTTAGTCACCTTGGAGGGCACGGATACAGGTGGAATACCTATTTTGGAAATCAAACATGATGAGGAAGGTCTCATGCTAACGGGCTTCACGGTCGAGCCTCCCAAAGCCCAAGTGTGCAACATAGATCTGACAATCACCCGGGATAAAATCCCTCCGGTCTTGAAAATGATGAGAAAAATGAGCTATCTACCTGGTCTCGGTCTGGGGAAGCACCAACAAGGAACTCACAAACTCATCAAGGTGAAAGGACAGAAAACTCGCCACGGCCTGGGATATGAGGCCTCCTCAGTGGACACCGCAAAAGGAAAAGGATTTGCTCTACAAAGGAAAGAAGTTATCCCAGGAAGGGTCCCGGTCGACGACCCTAAATCTCCCCCTTTCAGTCCTAATTTGGCTGACTACTTTGTAAAGGGCCCCACACAACCGGGTAACATCACAGAGCCCACTCCTACAGAAGGGTGGCCGAAGCTACAGGATAGCCTCAACAAATTCAGGGGAGCCAAAGCTAACCCGGTCCGTAGAATGTTTCTGGACCTACCCAAGATACCCGGGGCTACCACTACCATGAAGAGTGAGTACACTTTCAAAGGCATGCCAAGCCTAGTGGAACAGTTCGAGAAACTCACAACCACAATCCTACTGCCCAGGAAGGTCCGAAACCTGAATTTGAATTGACCGTGCCGAAAGCCAAAGCCATAGAAGTCTTTTCAGATGATTGGGATGGTCCGATTATGCAACAGTTATTTGGGGAAGAGATCCAGGTGTGTAAGTACCCAAATCTGGCTCATGCCTTCCGGTTAATTTTCCCGACATTTCGGTAAGTTTTCCGGTAATTCCCCAGACCTTCCCAGCGTTCCGGAAACATTCCGGAACTGTTTTTAATTAAATAAGGGCTGTAGGGAGCCTTCCTAATTAAGAAAACACGTTTTTCTTAATTAGGGAGAAGGTTCTAGAATAATGCCACCTTGCATGGTTCTAGAATGCTGAGTCATTGTGGATAAGACCGCACGGCCTCATTTGCAAAGGGCCTGCAGCCGCACGGCTTCATTAGCCTTATCCAGACTGCCTATAAATAGAGCCCTCCTCTACCCATTTCAACACACAATCAACAACAACAAAAACACACACACTCCATAGCAATATAATCCAGACGTGAAGAACACCCTTGAAGGCTCAAGAAGGCGAAGAAGAAGCTCAAGAAGCCATCTCCCTCCTCCTTGAAGACCCAAGACGAACCTCTCCTCCTAGCTCCGTCCGAAGAAGCGAAGGAAACGATTGGTAACCTCGCACGCCCTAACCTTGCATTTTAATTGATATACTTGCTCATTGCATTCATATATCTTGCTTGGGACTTGGCATTTAATCATAAAGATCATTTCTTTATCACCCCCTTCCCCTTTGCATGCATTAAGACCTCATTTGTCATAAAAATGTAGTCTTTTTCATAAAGGTGCATCCTTTGCACCTAAAATCCCTATTTTCGAATAAAAATGTCATCTTTATGCATCATTTGCATATAAAGATCAAACCTTTTCCAATAAAAATGCATCCTTTGCATTCAAAAACCTTTTCTAATGCATCATTTGCATAAAAATCCTATCTTTATGCATCATTTGCAATAAAGATCATTCCTTTCAATCAAAAAGCATCATTTGCTAAAACCAAAATGTCATCTTTTCATTAAAGAGTCATTTTTTCATCATGCATTTCCCCTTTCCCCCAACCTTGGAACGGACCGGTGTAAAAGTTCTCATCTTTGCATCGTTCCTTCCATTAAAGGTTCATGATTTCTTTAGGAAAAGGATAACCTTGAACCCTATATCTCCGATTATCGCTTAAGAATGAGTATGAAGCCTCTATATGAGCTCGACCGTCTTAAAGCGTAGGATTGATGGGCTAAGGACATTCCTTCCTAAAGAACCTCATCTTTGACCATAAGGAGAGTCATTCTCTCGATCACGCAAGTCCCGAGGGTCCCGAGGTTTAAAATGCGATGATCACAAGTCACAAGATGAGGACGGGATCATAATCCCAAATACATAAATTCCAAAGAATCCCGAGCGACAACCAACAAATGGTTTGTACGTCCGGAAGATAACTTGGGACATTCCCCCTTTTACTCTCAAACACATGCACACAAAGAAAGCAAGCAAGCAAACACGATTAATGAAATCTTGGGAGACTTGCTCCGGCAAGGCACTTTGGGTGAACGCCAAACGTTCTTCCCAAGGGGTAACTTAACCTCCGAACCCATAAAACCTTTTTTTCAAAGTTTTGAGGTAATCAAAATGGCGTGGCGACTCCGTTTTTCAAATAACTCGGATGTCTTCAAACTCGCGTGAATTCCAATAAACAAAAATTTGGGGCACACATTCACAGTTTGGCGACTCCGCTGGGGAATCATCCCAAAGGGGAAAAGCTTTATTTTCAAAACAAAAGTCGATACTTGGTATATAGGTGGACCCCACTTACCCTTCCTGTATCGCTCCCTAACCCGGGGCTTGGGATAACAAGGTGGTTTAACAATCCCACGTACCAGTATCCCTTTTTTTCGAAAAAAAAATAAAAATAATTTTGAAAAATAGAAGAAAGCTTTTTCCTTTGAGCGGGTTAGACTCCCATCGCCGATTTCATTAATCGTGCTTGCTTTCTTTACCATGCATTGCATCATTTGCATCTTGGAATCTGTGCATACTTCGAACGGGAAACAACCCGAAAAATAGCAAAAGGAGTGGAACCTGGAAAATTGATCCATGCAGTCGTACGGCTAATCCTCATAGGATTCGACCATACGACCTCGTGGCAATTCCACCAGGGAAAAATCAGGTTAATCCGGCAAGTCCTAGCAGCTTGGGGCTACTCGGCTCCATGATTTGGGGCTCCCGAGAAAAATTTACGTGCTTATGTGTTGCATTTCCCCGTCCCGAAAATCATTCCTTTAAAACACATTTATGAAAATCTCTGTTTTAACTCAAAAGGAACATTTTTAGGAGACCGCACACTACGCGCACCCGATATATCCTGTACACTTTTGCACGCACGTCCTTCAAACCCGAGGGTGGTTCCACTGCCGATCACGGACAGCCTTACGATGCTCCCGGGCGCGCACGGAATCATCCCAACCTCCCCATGGCGGCCGGTGTCGACCAATGCACACCCGTGTCACACGTTTCAAAACCGTGACTTTTGGTTGGTTTTTGGTCTAGTCCGTGTCATATAGCCCGCTTGCATACCCACGTAAAGGTCAAGCCTTAGCTCATAACGGAAGCCAAGATTTTCGCTCAAGCGAAATTTCCTCGCCGAAATTTCGACAAGGAAAAATCGGTGGGATCTTGACTCCGACATTGACTATTGACCTTGACCCGCACGGAATGCGTAAGAGTCAAGACCGAGTCTTTGCCAAAAAATCAAAAAGATCTTTCGCTCAAGCGAAGCTCTGCCAAAATTCCGACAAGGAAAATTGGCAAGATCTTGACCGGCATTGACTTCGATTCCGACTCACGCACTGCGTATGCAACGAAGTTCAATGTGACACTTTGTGTCATCCGGCTTTTGCCGCCCGACCCATGCCTATTATATTCTCGGACATTACCGAAAGTCAAAACCGTCATTCGCTCAAGCGAAACTCGTCAAAGATCCGTCAAGGCGTAGAGACGAGACTTTCCCGGTATTGCCTTGACTATAATCCGCATCGCTCGTGCGTTGAAAGGTCCTATGACCCGCTAGACCCGATAGGAGCGTTCTTTACTCTCGGTCGGTGGGATCCGCGTGCCCCTATAGGACCCTCGCCCGGGGCCGTCCACCCTGGGAGGTCGAAATACGGGTGGAATACGAGGGGCTTATAGACGTAGTGACGGAACCCAGCGATCCAGGATCTAGTGTAGTTACGAAAAAGAAGGGCAAAACCCCTTTTCCAACCAAATAGATATTAATAAAAGACACTCGTTTTAAGTAAACTTGAAGATTCTAATTTGCATATTGCACGAGCCTTCGGCTAAACACCTACCCCGAGTCTAAACCTTTCCTATCCCTTTCCCTTAGCCGAGAAAGAAGTGGGTGAGAACACCGGGTCGGGCCGACTTGTTAGCGCGAGTAATCCTCGGACAGGTTCGCGAGAATCCTCGGTTTCAAGAGTCGAATGACCGATTTGACAGACTTGATCTTTGGTTTGGGTAACCGAGATGGCTAAGGAAGAAGAGCTAGCCTATAACCAATGCCCTCCCCCATCTTCATATAACCCATTGCCAAAAGCTGTCCCTTCTCGGTCTTCTCCAATACCCCAAGCCGTTAGGTTCCCGACACCCTCGCTTCCTCTGAATCCCCCCACGGGACCCTTTTCCTCCTTTCAGCCTGAGCCAAATTTCCCTACCTTGGAATCCCAGTGCCAGTTTGACCTTTCCAATTTTGTCAACGCCTGTGAATTTGCCTACCTCTCAGACAGCTACAGCGAAGAGTCAGTCGGGAACGAGAATAGGAATGGGTGGATTTACAGTGATGATGACAGTTCAGTAGAAGGAATGGACTTGGAGCCAACAGAAGTGAAACCCGAAGGGCAAGATGAGGCAGAAAGCCACAGACCTGGAATAGGGGATGAAATCACTTCAAGGTGTGTCTGCAGCCTATGCAAAGGCTCGGAGAAGGATGCTAGCTTAGATGAGACAGTGTATGAGTCCTATATCCTAGAGTTCAATACTCCGTACAAGGACTTGGTAGGTGAATGGAGAGACTTGATCGAAGCTTTAGCCAAAAGAGGGAAGTGGGCTCCCCCCACCGATCTAGAACATGTAAGCGTCGCCGAAGCCAAACTCTCATCAGGAAGGGTAGACTCTATCACAGTGTTAGTAGTCACTCCTGAAACTTGGTCTGAAGAAGAATGTATGGATGCCTTGGAAAGAGTCACGAGTTTAGAGGCGACCCCGAGTCCCTTTATGTCCTACGATGATAATGACGTCTTCCTGGTAATCCCTAAGCACGGGGAAGAGTCTGAGATACACCTCATATGGCGTCAAGTATCCCGACTGCTTTTGCCCTCATTGGTCATAAGAGCCAAGACGGAAGTTCCCACGAGAGCTGTAGTGACACCGATGAAGACACGGTCGAAGTGCCGGAAGGGACAATAGAGGAGTGGTTAGCCCGTAAGCCAAAAAGCCCGGAAAATATCTCGACGGTAAGGAAAAGGAACCCGCCATGAGGTTTGACCCCGCGAAATCCTTATTGATGATGGAATTTCCCACTTCGAGAAAATGTTTGGCCAACGTCAAAGATGCCGTGAAAGGTTGACCCCAGAGAAAGAAAAGACATGCTTGACGGTGATGAGGAATGTGATCCTACTCTGTTAAAGAAGTTGCTAGGTTCGGATGAGAAAGCCATTTGCCAAGCTCCAAACTCCGGAAGTGTTAATTCTTGTTTCATGCTGACTTTGAAAAGTTTGAATGAGACTGTGAAAGCTTTAAACGGAAAATGTGAAAAGGTCAAAAAGCCGGTAACACGGGACCCATTCGGGAAGCCGCCTATGCTTCCGACAAGACCGTCAATCGAGATCAATCGCGAGAATTGGCCATACGCCGCAAGAATCCGCCTACGACTTTGAAAGAATTGACGGAATCCTCCAAAAGAGGAATAACGACCAAGGAAAATCCAATGTCTATGTGATGACTCGGTGCAGACGAGATGAGTATTGAGCGGCTAAGGGTGACAAAAGGAATGCCATTTCGGAGCCAAAGACGGATAAAAGACCTTATAAGCCGAAGCGTAAAAGCTCGACTCGATAAGGAGGATCCAGTCCTAACTCGGTTGAAGTGTACCCAAGCCAATATCTCCTTATGGTCCTGTTGACCTCTTCATACCCTCATAAGTTGAAGCTAGAAGAAAGTTTGGCCAAGACCATGGTGCCCATAGATGTCACCCGGATGAGGTCGTCCAAATGATTGGAAATATCCACTACGAAAACATCATTACCTTCACCGAATTGGACACCGCCAAAGTATGGGGCTAGTCACAACGAACCTCTTTACATCACAGTCCGATTAGAAGAGCGTCGATTGCCACGAGTACTAGTCGACGGGGTGCGTAATGAATGTCTTGCCGGCTAAAATGATGGATTTATTGGATCGAAGCCAACGGACTTAAAGCCTTCTAGTCAAACTATTAAGGCCTATGACTCCCGCACGATCGGTTGGGGATCGCCACTCTCAAGATGTGGTTCGGAAAAAGGGTCATGGATGTTGATTTTCAAGTTATTGACATTCCGATTTCATTTACCGCCTTCTTTGGGACGGCCTTGGATCCACCGGATAAACGGGGTAGCCTCTACTTTGCATCGGTGCGTCAAATTTCGCCGAGTGATGGAACTATCACCACCATTTATGGGGACAGTGTCACGATAGAAGGAACCAAAGACAGGGGGATATCCCGATATTGGAGATCAAGCACGATGATGAAGGGTTAGCATTGACCGGATTCTCCGTAGCTTCTTCCAAGGCACAAGTGTGTTGACCTGACCTCACCACTACTTCCGATAAAATCCCTCACTGCCATGAGAATGATGCGAAAAATGAGTTATCTTAGGGACTTGGATTGGGTAGAAGACTTCAAGGTCGTAACACCATCATTGATGTGAAGGAGCAGACTACTAGATATGGCTTGGGGTACAAACCGAACTCTCGGGATGCCGGAAAAGCTAAAGGCACGAAAGGTGAAGGGTCCGGCTCCATCCTATACGGTTTCCGTCTCTCGACCCATTACTTTATAAAAGGAGGGACACAATATGATGAAAGTGACGCCGGATCTCCTTGCGTAAAACCCTTCTAGAGAACCTTGAGAAAGTTAGGGAAAGCCGGCCAATCCCGTTCGAAGAATGTTCCTTGATTTGCCCGGATATCCACAGGGCCACCACTACCGTTCGTAATGAGTACGTCTTCAAAGGAAATCCGGCCGGTGTCAAAGAGTCGCATCCGGGACAATGGACTTCTCCGCCTTTGAGTTAGCTCTTCCAAAGATCAGCCAGATAGACGGCGCGGTGGTGAAGACGATCGGTGGGGTTTGCAAGAGTTGTTTGACGAAGAAGCACAAATCCCGGACTTGATCGACTTCGATTCGGACAATGAAATAGTTGCCGTTATTGGAGACGATGGTAAAAGTCATTTTGATCCTCGCACTTTGGTAATTAAGACAGAAATGCCATTGAAGAATTGGGAGACATTCTCGGGGCCGATAGCCGATCGCCGACAAAGAAATGATCACGGAGCTTGGATTGGTACCTCGTCCTCCTCAACCCGGTCGTGTCAAACACCTGTTGTCTATTCGGTCGGGTCGGTCAGGAATCTTCGAATTCCGAGTCCTCGTAGTCATCCGAAGGCCTCACGCCCGAGGATTATGAAAATGTAATCGATGTCATCTTTCCCCTTATCTTGAATGAAATGACAAATCTTTACGATTATCCTCTTATTGCCAACTTAACAAATGATAAATTAACTCAAAACTTAACAACAGCTTAATAATGAATCATTTGAACAAGATGCAAACACACTAAACGAACAATACATTAAAGAAATCTTTAAGCGGGTTTCGAAAAGAGGAAAACCGGGCCCAAGCTGCCGAGGAGGTTTTGATAAGTGTGAACTTGGGTACTATTGAGGAACCTAAAGAGACACAGATTGGAAGCTTCTTCCGGGGTTGAAAGGGACAGATTGATCGAGCTGCTCGGAGAATACGTCGACGTGTTTGCATGGTCATACAAAGATATGCCGGGGCTAGACGGTTCGATAGTAGAACACAGAATCCCTCTAGCACCCGGATGCTAAGCCGGTAAAACGTAAGCGAGAAAGATTAAGCCGGAATGGTCTCTACAGGTCAAAGAAGAAATTGAGAAGCTACTGCGGGTAGGGTTCATCGAGTTATTGAATACCCGACATGGTTGTCCAACATCGTGACCGTAACCAAGGCCGATGGGAAGGTGCTTGGCTGTGTGGATTTCCGAGATCCGAACAAGGCCGGCCCAAAGACGACTACCCTACGCCAAACATAGACATCTGGTGGACTCCCTCGCCAACTACGAAGTCAAATCCTTCGTTGATGGTTTTGCAGGCTACAATCAAATCAAGATGGCCGAGGAAGACCAAGAAAAGACAGCCTTCACCACACCATGGGGAACCTCTTGTTATACAGTAATGCCATTCGGGCTCAAGAATGCCGGGGCTACTTACCAAAGGGCGGCGACCGCGCTTTTTCATGACATGATCCACAAGGAGATTGAGGTCTACGTAGATGACATGATAATCCACTCCAAAGGAGAAGGTGGGCGCACTTTGTTGACCTACGAAAATTCTTTGAGAGGTTGAGACAACATTCCATGAGACTAAACCCCGCCAAATGCACCTTCGGAGTGACAAGGGGAAAAGTGCTTGGGTACATGGTCACGGAGCGAGGTATAGAAGTTGACCCCAGAAAGATCAAAGCCATCATGGATATGAGGCCACCTCAAACCCAGCACAGAAGTCAAGAGCTTCATGGGAAAATTGCAAGACATCGGCCGTTTCGTCAATCGGTTGACCACTATGCGCGAGCCCATCTTCAAGCTCATGAAGAAGAATGTGGACACGAGAATGGACCGAAGAATGCCAAGATGCCTTTGACCGCATCAAGGCATACTTAGTACATCCCCGGTACTATGCCCCCCACATAGACGTAAGCCTCTTCGCTCTATCTCACTTTGTCACATGAACACGGCGGTTGGGGCTATGCTTGCTCGGGAAAAGAAAGACTCTCGGGTAGAAAATGCCATTTACTTTGTCATAGGAAGCTACAAGGAGCGAGCTCAATTACTCGGCATGTGAAAAGACTTGTGCGGGAGGCAGTGCGGGTAGTCGGCAAGTTGAAGCATTATATGCAAGCCCACCCTGTGAATTTGGTCTCGAAAATGGACCCCATCAAGTACATCTTTGACAAGCCTTCCCTCTCAATGCGTTTAGCGAAGTGGTCCTTCTTCTTGGCGAGAATACGACATCAACTATGTGACCAGAAAGGCCATCAAGGGTCAAGCATTGTCGATCACCTGGCGAATTTCCCCGATGTAATGAAGACAGAGGGCTGAACCCCAATTTCCAGATGAAGGGATCTTTGCGGTTGAGCACGAAAATAGATGGCAATTGTTCTTTGACTGAGCCGCTAACAAAAGAGGAAATGGTGTAGGAATGCTATTGGTCGATCCGAAAGATGAGCACACCCCCATAGCCCTCTAGTTGAACTTTCCTGCCACGAACAAGGTCGCCGAGTATGAAGCCTGCATTCTTTGGTTTGGAGAGGCGCACTTTAGAAAGAAATGTCAAGGAGCTCGAAGTTTACGGAGACTCGGCCACGATCATCAACCAAGTCTCCAACAAGTGGAAGACTGGACCCTAATCTGCAACGGTATCATGCCCATATGGAGGAGTTATTTGGACGGTTCGGAGAAGTGACTTTCCACTACTTGCCGAGGGAAAAGAACAGTTCGCGAGATGCCCTAGCTACTCTAGCCTCATTGGTAGAGATCCCCGAGGGAAAAGCCATAAAGCCCTTCGAGTGGGTAGAAGAGAAGCCCCGGCCTTACATTTGTGAAGTGGACACAGGACCCGAGCCTATAAAGGAACCTTGGTACAATCAGTTACCAATTCCTCAAAGACGGAGAGTCGGCTTTCGGAGACGAAGAAGGTAGACCGAAAGAAGGTATCGAGCCAAGAGCTTACAAGCCACGAAAAGGTTGGCTTCTCATTATGTCATTCTAGGAGGCAACCTATACAAGAAGCGGTATCAAGGACCACTCCTCTTATGTGTCACTCAAGAAAGAGCCAGAGAGTTGATGGCCAAAGTCCACAATGGTCCTGCGGTCCTCACATGAATGCGAGCCACGATGCAAGTGATCCTCGAGAATGGGTTACTACTTGGATCTCCATGGAGATTTGCGTTCGGCACGTCCGAACTGCGACAAATGCCGGCGGTTTGCCAACCTCAACCATCTCCCACCTCATGACTCGTACTACATGACGACTCCTTGGCCGTTTGCAACTTGGGGCATCGACGTGATAGGGAAAATATCCCGGCGGGAGCAATGGGCACGAGTTCGTGTTGGTAGCCATCGACTACTTCACCAAGTGGGTAGAGGCCAAGTCCTACAAGGTCCTCACTTCGAGAAAAGTGGCCCAGTTCATCAAAGAAAACATAATGTGCGAGATATGGGGTGCCCAACGAGATCATTTCGATAATGGGTCACACTTCGAAGGAAGCTGCGATAGGCTAGCTGTCGAAATTCGAGTTACTCGCCACAAGTCGTCCCCGTACGGACCTCGGACCAACGGAGCCGTGGAAGGCTGCTAATAAGACACTCGAGCGGATCATCCGGAAGATGGCCATCCGTGGTCGTGATTGGCCCGAAAAGCTACACCTAGCACTCGGGGCTCTGTAACGTCTGTCGGAACGGCCACGGGAGAAACTCCTTTTGCCTAACTTACGGGATGGAAGCGGTGTTACCGGTGGAGTTGGAAATCCCGTCATTAAGGGTCCTCTGGAAAACGGTGTCAATGAAGTGGAATGGTTGTGTGGCCGGCATGATGAGTTAGCCACGCTTGACGAGAGAAGGCTAAAAGCCATGGAACACACCCGAGCCTACCAAAGGCGAATGGCCGAGCGTTTGATAAAAGGTCAAGGCCGAGAGACATCAAAGAAGGCGACTTAGTCTTGAAAGTAAAGCCCCTACCGAGACAACCCCACAGGAAAATGGGAACCCGTCTGGATCGGCCCTTATGTGGTGCGAAGATGCTGTCGGGAGGAGCAATGAAGCTTGCGAGACTTGGATGGCAATCCCTTTGTCCACCCGGTCAACGGTGATAAACTCCGAAGATACTATGTCTAATAAAAAAAAAAAAGAAAAAAAAAAAAAAAAAAAAAAGAAAAGAAAAAAAGAAAAAATCTTAGTGCAAAAAGTGTAATGCCCGGCTAAGTGAAAACCCCAAAAAGGGCGGTCTAGGCAAAAGACGAGGGTTGCACATATAAAAAAAAAAAGAAAAAAAAAAAAAAAAAAAAAGAAAAAAATCTTAGTGCAAAAAGAGTAATGCCCGGCTAAGTGAAAACCCCAAAAAGGGCGGTCTAGGCAAAAAACAGTGCACATAAAAAAATTGGTTCACCGGAATGAACTACGTAGACCTGAGCCCCTTAGCCTTTCTTGTAAAAGGGAACGTAGGCGGCCATGTATGGTTCGGTCTAAACAATAAAAAGGACAATCAAGCTTCCATGAAGTGCGTCCTAAATAATAAAGGGTATTTCAGTCTTCATAAAACGGGTCCCAATCAATAAAGACATTTGAATTTCCATGAAACATGTCTTGATTAATTTCTAAAATAATATTTCTTGTTCATTACAAGTTAAAAACTTCTTGATGAGTTCAAGCACGGTCTACCTCTTAACTCGCTAACCTGCTAAAAAGATCTAAAAATACAATAAAATGCCTAAATAAACTAATGTGTTTGCAAATGGCAATAAGAGGATCTTGAGAAAAGACTTGTCGATCGTCATTCGTGAGTCTTCTTGGTCTTCTTCCCTTTTCCTCGGCCTCGTCGAGTCTTCTTCCTTTTCTTCTCAATAATGTCGGTATCCCTCATCCCGACCTCTCGGTATCCTCACCGGAGCCTCTACCAACCCCGTGTCAATGAGTGCTCTCTCTATCCGAGCACGAGTCCGCACCTCCTCCCTCGAGCCTCGGTGCAAAGGAGCGACCTCGGACAACCTCTTGTACCGAGCCTCCATATCTCGACCAAGTCACGATTGGTTATGGCAACTCGCCTTAGCCTCGGTCTCCCTCGAGTCCTACTCGAGTCACGATCGGCTCCCAATAAAGCTCGACGTCTATCCTCCAAGATAACCCGAGTCGCTCCCGTCTCCCTCTCGTACCGGTCAAGTAGACGGTGGTCAAGATGGTGCTCTTCCGCTCTGAAGATAGCCACAGGTGGGAAAGCGGTATATGTCCAAGCCCTCGAGAAGAAAGAGAAGCCGGGCTGGATCACTCATGTCCAATGACACCACCTCCATGGTCCGGATGTCCTCCCAATCACTCAAAGGCTCTGTAAAGCCCCAAACTGCTGGATACTAAGCGGGGTATGTAGAAGGATGACCGGCGAGAATCACGGAACCCTCACGGCATAAGACTCTGAAATATCCTCCTGGTCCGCAACCTCCGGTGTGGTATCCACCAACGGATGTCCGAAGTGGATAGCCTAGCCATCATCGACTTCCGGCTACCTGTTCTGCTTGCCTAGGCGCACCTCTCCGAGAAATCACCCAAGGGCACTGAGTCGGCAAAGCCCCAGGCAAAGCCCCGAGCCTCTCCTGCAGCCACAGAGTCAACATAGCCGGACTCCCGGACCTCATGAAACGGTCTCCCCGAGCCATCCTATCGATCCCATGAAATGTCTCTCCCAAAACCAGCGGGACAATATCCTTCCCAGCCTACGATCTCGACCATGTCCAAGAGGCCACTATGACAGATCCCCACGGACTCGGCGGTGAACGAGACGGAGAATACGCAGAGAATGAAAGCATCCATAGCCACCGTGGTCGCAGCCATATCTGGAAACCCAAACCTGCCCGGGATATCAGAAAGGTCAATCCTATCCGGGGCTATCATCATCCTCTCAGCCTCTCCCAAAGGAATCTGCAGAAAAGATGCAAGCTTTACCGTCACTGGCGCGTCTCCGATCAGCGGAATAGATATAGCCTCAGTCTCGGGACCCCCAATCAAGGCTCTGAAGTCTTCGTGCGTTGGGACAATTTCGTTGTAAGAAAAGCAGTAAACATGTCTCCGGACGTCCCAGAATTTTGCTGCGGCTCTCAACAGGTCCCAATCGGGCGGGAGATCCCTCAAATGCCATAAAGACTTGATCTTGAAGGAAGAATCAAGCAGTCCCTTGTGATTTTGGAAGTTATGTCTCGCCCAAGATTGAAGACCGGATAGAAAATGGTCTTGCTTCCCCCTTTGCAATTTGACGGGCTTCTCCATCGCAAAGTGTTCAAAGATGGTGCTTTTCGGTCCAAAATATGCTCTGGGAACAATTGGGACAAGTCTAGAGTGAAAATGAAATGAAATGGCCAAGCCTTGCTTTTATTCAAAAAATAACCAGCTCGAGACAGAGGCTAAGCCGCACGGCTTCATTTTCCCTCAAGGCCATGCCGCACGGCTACATTAGCCCTCTGCGAAAAAATTCTGCGGCAACCAAGATTGCTGCCCAAGGGAGTTTTCACCCCACTTTTTCAACCAAAACCTGTACAAAAACATATCCAGAAGCCATTCAAGCATTTATACACCATTATAAATCATTTTGGCCCAGTTTCAGCCCCAATTCCAAGCAAAAAAGTCACCCCAAGGCTCAGATAATATGCAAATTGAGAAAGCATAAATTAGAAAAGTAAATAAAATGTAAATACAATGTTTTCGCCCCATCGGCGCCCAAATAAAGCAAAAAATAAACAAAGTGTGCATCAAAATTGTTCATTGTTTGTTCTCGTTCCAAATCTACTCTAGAGACCTCCTAGGCCTCTGATTCTTCTTCATCTTCATCGCTGCTCAGCTCATAGATGCTAGCCTCCCTCATCAAGTCCTCACAGTCAGCTCACGTCGGACAAATGGACATTATCGTGCCGTACTCGGCCAGGCTCGAGAATGTCGGCGTTGGGTCCCCGCCCCGAGGCACGGCCTTTGGAAGAGTACTCCGAGGCCGATGAGGTAGACGCTGTGCCCCCGACGTGCCAGTCTCTTGCGCCCGGGCTCCTGTGCATCCGCTGCCGCCTTCGAAGCGCAGCCGGCTTCCTCGAAGAGACCGGCACATGTCCTTCCGGCCCCTATTACGCACGACCAGCCCTATCGTAAGTGCGAGTGGAACTCCGAGAAAAAGAAGAAAGAGAAAAATCTCGAGAAAATCTCAAAAATTGCAAAAGCGAGAAAATGCGAAAGCTAAAAGGGAATAAGACCTACAGAGTACACTTACGGTGCTATCGGGCGGCAAGGTGTCTTGGGGCTCCTAGCATCGGGGACGAGGTATCCTCATCCTCCTCGGCACTCCATGGACCACGTAGGACGGATGTGCGGGAGGGATCGGCGGGTCGGTAGGCTCATCCTCCCCATATCCACTGAGTGACCGCCGGCTTCACTAGCTTCGTGGCGTCCTCGGGCGGCCGCTCCACAAACACGGCGTAGGGGGTGTCCATGTCAAAGTACTCCTCTGCAGCTATACCTCCCTGGTACCTCTCAATCTCATCCGCCGGCCAGTCCCTGGGCTGCAGCATCCGTGCTGGAGGGTCAGAAGGAGTAATGGCAGCTAGTGGGGGAACATGACCATGTGTAAGTACCCAAATCTGGCTCATGCCTTCCGGTTAATTTTCCCGACATTTCGGTAAGTTTCCCGGTAATTCCCCAGACCTTCCCAGCGTTCCGGAAACATTCCGGAACTGTTTTTAATTAAATAAGGGCTGTATGGAGCCTTCCTAATTAAGAAAACACGTTTTTCTTAATTAGGGAGAAGGTTCTAGAATAATGCCACCTTGCATGGTTCTAGAATGCTGAGTCACAATGGATAAGACCGCACGGCCTCATTTGCAAAGGGCCTGCAGCCGCACGGCTTCATTAGCCTTATCCAGACTGCCTATAAATAGAGCCCTCCTCTACCCATTTCAACAAGAACAACAACAACACAAACAATCAACAACAAACACACACACTCCACAGCAATCAAGACGTGAAGAAAACCCTTGAAGGCTCAAGAAGGCGAAGAAGAAGCTCAAGAAGCCATCTCCCTCCTCCTTGAAGACCCAAGAAGAACCTCTCCTCCTAGCTCCGTCCGAAGAAGCGAAGGAAACGATTGGTAACCTCGCACGCCCTAACCTTGCATTTTAATTGATATACTTGCTCATTGCATTCATATATCTTGCTTGGGACTTGGCATTTATTCATAAAGATCACATCTTTATCACCCCCTTCCCCTTTGCATGCATTAAGACCTCATTTGTCATAAAAATGTAGTCTTTTTTCATAAAGGTGCATCCTTTGCACCTAAAATCTCTATTTTCCAATAAAAATGTTATCTTTATGCATCATTTGCATATAAAGATCAAATCTTTTTCAATAAAAATGCATCCTTTGCATCAAAACCCCTTTTTCAATAAAAATGCATCATTTGCATAAAAATCCTATCTTTATGCATCATTTGCAATAAAGATCCTTTCTTTAAATCAAAAAGCATCATTTGCTAAAACCAAAATGTCATCTTTTCATTAAAGAGTCATTTTTCATCATGCATTTCCCCTTTCCCCCAACCTTGGAACGGACCGGTGTAAAAGTTCTCATCTTTGCATCGTTCCTTCCATTAAAGGTTCATGATTTCTTTAGGAAAAGGATAACCTTGAACCCTATATCTCCGATTATCGCTTAAGAATGAGTATGAAGCCTCTATACGAGCTCGACCGTCTTAAAGCGTAGGATTGATGGGCTAAGGACATTCCTTCCTAAAGAACCTCATCTTTGACCAAAAGAGAGTCATTCTCTCGATCACGCAAGTCCCGAGGGTCCCGAGGTTTAAAAATGCGATGATCACAAGTCATAAGATGAGGACGGGATCATAATCCCAAATACATAAATTCCAAGAAATCCCGAGCGACAACCAATAAATGGTTTGTACGTCCGGAAGATAACTTGGGACATTCCCCCTTTTACTCTCAAACACATGCACACAAAGAAAGCACGCAAGCAAACACGATTAATGAAATCTCGGGAGACTTGCTCCGGCAAGGCACTTTGGGTGAACGCCAAACGTTCTTCCCAAGGGGTAACTTAACCTCCGAACCCATAAAACCTTTTTTTCAAAGTTTTGAGGTAATCAAAATGGCGTGGCGACTCCGTTTTTCAAATAACTCGGATGTCTTCAAACTCGCGTGAATTCCAATAAACAAAAATTTGGGACACACATTCACAGTTTGGCGACTCCGCTGGGGAAATCCCAAAGGAGAAAAGCTTTATTTTCAAAACAAAAGTCGATACTCGGTATATAGGTGGACCCCACTTACCCTTCCTGTATCGCTCCCTAACCCGGGGCTTGGGATAACCAGGTGGTTTAACAATCCCACGTACCAGTATCCCTTTTCGAAAAATTTTGAAAAAAAAAATAGAAGAAAGCTTTTCCCTTTGAGCGGGTTAGACTCCCATCGCCGATTTCATTAATCGTGCTTGCTTTCTTTACCATGCATTGCATCATTTGCATCTTGGAATCTGTGCATACTTTGAACGGGAAATAACCCGAAAAAAATAGCAAAAGGAGTGGAACCTGGAAAATTGATCCATGCAGTCGTACGGCTCAATCCTCATAGGATTCTGACCATACGACCTCAGTGGCAATTCCACCAGGAAAAATCATGGTTAATCTGGCAGTCCTAGCAGCTTGGGGCTACTCAGCTCCATGAGTGGCCAGGGCTCCCGAGAAAAATTTACGTGCTTATGTGTTGCATTTTCCCCGTCCCGAAAATCATTCCTTTAAAACACATTTATGAAAATCTCTGTTTTAACTCACAAAGGAACATTTTTAGGAGACCGCACACTACGCGCACTTTGATATATCTGTACACTTTTGCACGCACGTCCTTCAAACCCGAGGGTGGTTCAGTGCGATCACGGACGGCCTTACGATGCTCCCGGGCGCGCACGGAATCATCCCAACCTCCCCATGGCGGCCGGTGTCGACCAATGCACGGTCAGGTGTCACACGTTTCAAAAACCGTGACTTTTGGTTGGTTTTTGGTCTAGTCCGTGTCATATAGCCCAGCTTGCATACCCACGTAAAGGTCAAGCCTTAGCTCATAACGGAAGCCAAGATTCTCGCTCAAGCGAAATTCCGCCGAAATTCCGACAAGGAAAAAATCGGTGGGATCTTGACTCGGCATTGACTATTGACCTTGACCCACACGGAATGCGTAAGAGTCAAGACCGAGTCTTTGCCAAAAAATCAAAAGATCTTTCGCTCAAGCGAAGCTACGCCAAAATTCCGACAAGGAAAAATTGGCAAGATCTTGACCGCATTGACTTCGATTCCGACTCACGCCTTTGCGTATGCAACGAAGTTCAATGTGACACCGTGTCATCCGGCTTTTGCCGCCCGACCCATGCCTATTATATTCTCGGACATTACCGAAAGTCAAAAACCGTCATTCGCTCAAGCGAAACTCGCTAAAGATCCGTCGAGGCGAGAGACGAGACTTTCCGGTATTGCCTTGACTATAATCCGCATCGCTCGTGCGTTGAAAGGTCCTATGACCCGCTAGACCCGATAGGAGCGTTCTTTACTCTCGGTCGGTGGGATCCGCGTGCCCTATAGGACCCTCGCCGGGGCATCCACCTGGGAGGTCGAAATACGGAGTGGAATACGAGGGGCTTATAGACGTAGTGACGGAACCCGGCGATCCAGGATCTAGTGTAGTTACGAAAAAAGAAGGGCAAAACCCCTTTTCCAACCAAATAGATATTAATAAAAGACACTGTTTTAAGTAAACTTGAAGATTCTAATTTGCATATTGCACGAGCCTTCACTAAACACCTACCCCGAGTCTAAACCTTTCCTATCCCTTTCCCTTGGCGAGAAAGAAGTGGGTGAGAACACCGGGTCGGCGACTTGTTAGCGCAGAATCCTCGCACAGGTTCGCGAGAATCCTCGGTTTGTCGGCTTTTCGGTGTCAAAATGGCCAACATGGTAATCCACAACGGTAATAACAAAGCGGTTGGAGGGGCTATCCTGGTTCAACCCAAGCCTCACATACGGTATGATGTATGTGATTGCGAAGACCGCCTAGAGTATGAGTATCAAGAATGGATCAATGAGGACGCTCCTTCAAGGAAGAAGAAGAAGAGAAAGTCCACACAGCAGGCTTAAGGAAAGATACTTAAGTCAGGGACAAAGAGCGTAGGAACTTTGGGAGAGCCTTCGGGCAAGTTCGACTACTATGTCGGTTATGCCAAGGAACTGTCAAAGAACCCGTCACCCCAAGCACACCCAGCTCGATACCCCCATGTACAGTGATCCTCTTGAAGCGTAAAGTGCTGAATTTGTGGCCATCGTGAAGTTCAATGAGAAGCTAGTGTATCTAGAAGCGTAACACGTAAAGCCTATTGAATACGTAGCGCCAAGGAAGAATTAAGATCCTCTCAAGAAGACTTCATCGCATTATCCGTGCCAACCATTACGGTGGCTACACCGACAAGGTCGTGGTGTCCAAGATCGAAAGAGAAAATGAGTTATCGGCGGTGCATTGATAAGATGAGCCGGACCCTTCAAATAATGAGTCCGGCTACGGAAGAGCTAGCCGAAAGATTGCAACAAGTTACTTTAGTCCCCCTCACCATCTTTCCATAGTACCGGCCCGTTAATGATTTCCGGCAAGCTTTTGATCGGGTTCGAAGTCTCCAACTTCCCGAAGAACGCCGACAAGACTGCTACTCCCTGTGGCAACAAAGAAGAAGGAGTGAGATCCCTGGCCCAACCCTTGTCAAGTCCCCTCGAGTCAATAAGTAGTGTAGGGTCCAGTAGTCCGTGGTTGTCTATTCGGGCTGAGTCAGAATCTTCGAATTCCTGGGCCCTCGAGTCATCCGAAGGCCTCACGCCCGAGGATTATGAAAATGTAATCGATGTCATCTTTCCCCTTATCTTGAATGAAATGACAAATCTTTACTGATTATCCTCTTATTGCCAACTTAACAAATGATAAATTAACTCAAAACTTAACAACAGCTTAATAATGAATCATTTGAACAAGATGCAAACACACTAAACGAACAATACATTAAAGAAATCTTTAAGGTGTTTCGAAAAAGAGGAAAACCGGGCCCAAGCCGCCGAGGAGGTTTTGATAAGTGTGAACTTGGGTACTATTGAGGAACCTAAAGAGACAAATTGGAAGCTTCTTCCAGGGGGTTGAAAGGGACAGATTGATCGAGCCGCTCGTAGAATACGTCGACGTGTTTGCATGGTCATACAAGGATATGCCGGGGCTAGACAGTTCGATAGTAGAGCACAGTAATCCCTCTAGCACCGGATGCTAAGCCAAGAAATGTAAACCGAGAAAGATTAAGCCGGAATGGTCTCTACAGTGTCAAAGAAGAAATTGAGAAGCTACGCGGGTAGGGTTCATCGAGTTATTGAATACCCGACATGGTTGTCCAACATCGTGACCGTAACCAAGGCCAATGGGAAGGTGCGCCGCTCTTTGTGTGGATTTCCGAGATCCGAACAAGGCCACCCCAAAGACGACTACCCTCCGCCAAACATAGACATCCCGGTGGACTCCACCGCCAACTACGAAGTCAAATCCTTCGTTGATGGTTTTGCAGTGCTACAACCAGATCAAGATGGCCGAGGAAGACCAAGAAAAGACGGCCTTCACCACACCGTGGGAACCCACCGTTATACTGATAATGCCATTCTGGGCTCAAGAATGCCGGGCTACTTACCAAAGGGCAAATGACCGCGCTTTTTCATGACATGATCCACAAGGAGATTGAGGTCTACGTAGATGACATGATAATCCACTCCAAAGGAGAAGGTGGGCAAGACTTTGTTGACCTACGAAAATTCTTTGAGAGGCCGAGACAAAGCATTCCATGAGACTAAACCCCGCCAAATGCACCTTCTGAGTGACAAGGGGAAAAGTGCTTGGGTACATGGTCACGGAGCGAGGTATAGAAGTTGACCCCCGAAAGATCAAAGCCATCATGGATATGAGGCCACCTCA
This sequence comes from Adenophora triphylla var. japonica, assembly GCA_022495995.1. Taxonomy (NCBI): domain Eukaryota; kingdom Viridiplantae; phylum Streptophyta; class Magnoliopsida; order Asterales; family Campanulaceae; genus Adenophora; species Adenophora triphylla. The sequence continues at coordinate 97,132 of JAFEMH010001971.1, read as the reverse complement.
AACCTGCAGAAGTCAAGAGCTTCATGGGTAAATTGCAAGACATTAGCCGTTTCGTCAATCGGTTGACCACTATGTGCGAGCCCATCTTCAAGCTCATGAAGAAGAATGTGGACACGTAATGGACCGAAGAATGCCAAGATGCCTTTGACCGCATCAAGGCATACTTAGTACATCCCCCTGTACTATGCCCCCCACATAGACGTAAGCCTCTTTCTCGCTCTATCTCACTGTCACAGTACACGGCAGCTTGGGGCTATGCTTGCTCAGAGAAGAAAGACTCTCGGGTAGAAAACGCCATTTACTTTGTCGGCCGGAAGCTACGGGGAGTGAGCTCAATTACTCAAAGCATGTGAAAAGACTTGTGCAGATCGGGTCCGGGTAGTCGGCAAGTTGAAGCATTATATGCAAGCCCACCCCGTAAATTTGGTCTCGAAAATGGACCCCATCAAGTACATCTTTGACAAGCCTTCCCTCTCGATGCGTTTAGCGAAGTGGTCCTTCTTCTTGGCGTAATACGACATCAACTATGTGACCGTAAAGGCCATCAAGGGTCAAGCATTGTCGATCACCCGGCGAATTTCCCCAAGAATGAAGACAGAGGGCCCGAACCCCAATTTCCAGATGAAGGGATCTTTGCAGTTGAGCTCGAAAATAGATGGCAATTGTTCTTTGACTGAGCCGCTAACAAAAGAGGAAATGGTGTAGGAATGCTATTGGTCGATCTGAAAGATGAGCATACCCCCATAGCCCTCAAGTTGAACTTTCCTGCCACGAACAATGTCGCCGAGTATGAAGCCTCGCATTGCTGGTTTGAGGCCGCCTTAGAAAGAAATGTCAAGGAGCTCGAAGTTTACGGAGACTCGCCTCGATCATCAACCAAGTCTCCAACAAGTGGAAGACTGTAGACCCTAATCTGCAACGGTATCATGCCCATATGGAGGAGTTGACTGGACAGCCGTAGAAGTGACTTTCCACTACTTGCCGAGGGAAAAGAACAGATTCGCAGATGCCCTAGCTACTCTAGCCTCATTGGTAGAGATCCCCGAGGGAAAAGCCATAAAGCCCTTCAGAGTGGGTAGAAGAGAAGCCCCAGCCTTCTGTTGTGAAGTGGACCTGGGACCCGAGCCTATAAAGGAACCTTGGTACAACCAGATTTACCAATTCCTCAAAGACGGAGAGTCAACTTTCAGAGACGAAGAAGGTAGACCGAAAGAAGGTATCAGAGCCAAGAGCTTACAAGCCCTGAAAAGGTTGGCTTCTCATTATGTCATTCTAGGAGGCAACCTATACAAGAAGCGGTATCAAGGACCACTCCTCTTATGTGTCACTCAAGAAAGAGCCAAAGAGTTGATGACCGAAGTCCACAATGGTCCCTGCGGTCCTCACATGAATGCCGTGAGCCCCGATGCAAGTGATCCTCGAATGGGTTACTACCGGATCTCCATGGAGACAGCATCGCGTTCAAAGACGTCCGAACCTCGCGACAAATGCCGCCGGTTTGCCAACCTCAACCATCTCCCCACCTCATGACCTGTACTGCATGACGACTCCTTGGCCGTTTGCAACTTGGGGCATTGACGTGATAGGGAAAATATCCCCGACCGGGAGCAATGGGCACGAGTTCGTGTTGGTAGCCATCGACTACTTCACCAAGTGGGTAGAGGCCAAGTCCTACAAGGTCCTCACTTCCGTAAAAGTGGCCCAGCTTCATCAAAGAAAACATAATGTGCGTATATGGGGTGCCCAACGAGATCATTTCGATAATGGGTCACACTTCGAAGGAGATCGCGATAGACCGCCGTCGACCCGCAGTTACTCGCCACAAGTCGTCCCCGCATGCACTCGCACCAATGGAGCCGTGGAAGCCGCTAATAAGACACTCGAGCGGATCATCCGGAAGATGGCCATCCGTGGTCGTGATTGGCCCGAAAAGCCGCACCTAGCACTCGGGGCTACGTAACGTCTGTCGAATAGCCACAGGAGAAACTCCTTTTGCCCTAACTTACGGATGGAAGCAAGTGTTACCGGTGAGTTGGAAATCCCGTCATTAAGGGTCCTCCGGGAAAACAAAGTGTCAATGAAGTGGAATGGTTGTAGCCGGCATAATGAGTTAGCCCCGCTTGACGAGAGAAGGCTAAAAGCCATGGAACACACCCGAGCCTACCAGAGGCGAATGGCCGAGCGTTTGATAAAAAGGTCAAGGCCGAGACATCAAAGAGGGCGACTTAGTGCCGAAAGTAAAGCCCCTACCGCAGACAACCCCGGGAAAATGGGAACCCGTCCGGATCGGCCCTTATGTGGTGCGTAAGATACCGTCAGAGGAGCAATGAAGCTTGCGTACTTGGATGGCAATCCCTTTGTCCACCCAAATAACGGTGATAAACTCCGAAGATACTATGTCTAATAAAAAAAAAAAAAAAAAAAAAATCTTAGTGCAAAAAGAGTAATGCCCACTAGGCCGAAACCCCAAAAAGGGCGGCCTAGGCAAAAGACAGGTTGCACATATAAAAAAAAAAAAAAAAAAAAAAAAAAAAGAGAAAAATCTTAGTGCAAAAGAGTAATGCCCACTAGGCCGAAAACCCCAAAAAGGGCGGTCTAGGCAAAAACAGGGCCGCACATAAAAAAAAAATTGGTTCACCGTAATGAACTACGTAGACCCGAGCCCCTTAGCCTTTCTTGTAAAAGGGGAACGTAGGCACCATATATGGTTCGGTCTAAACAATAAAAAGGACAATCAAGCTTCCATGAAGTGCGTCCTAAATAATAAAGGGTATTTCATTTTCATAAAACGGTCCCAATCAATAAAGACATTTGAATTTCCATGAAATGTGTCTTGATTAATTTTTAAGATAATATTTCTTGTTCATTACAAGTTAAAAACTTCTTGATGAGTTCAAGCACGGCCTACCTCTTAACTCGCTAACCCGCTAAAAAGATCTAAAATACAATAAAATGCCTAAATAAACTAATGTGTTTGCAAATGGCAATAAGAGGATCTTGAGAAAAGACTTGTCGCCGTCATTCGCCGAGTCTTCTTCGCCTTCTTCCCTTTTCCTCGGCCTCGTCGAGTCTTCTTCCTTTTCTTCTCAATAATGCCTGGTATCCCTCATCCCGACCTCTCGGTATCCTCACCGGAGCCTCTACCAACCCCGTGTCAATGAGCGCTCTCTATACGAGCACGAGTCCGCACCTCCTCCCTCTCGAGCCTCGGGCCAAAGGAGCGACCTCTGACAACCTCTTGTACCGAGCCTCCATATCTCCGACCAAGTCACCTGATTGGTTATGGCAACTCGCCTTAGCCTCGCCTCCCTCGTAGTCCTACTCGAGTCACGCCGCCTCCCAATAAAGCTCGACGTCTATCCTCCAAGATAACCCGAGTCGCTCCCATCTCCCTCTCGTACTACCCAAGTAGACAGTGGTCAAGATGGTGCTCTTCCCGCTCCCGAAGATAGCCCCGGTGGGAAAGCGATATGTCCAAGCCCTCGAGAAGAAAGAGAAGCCGGGCCGGATCTCTCATGTCCAATGACACCACCTCCATGGTCCGGATGTCCTCCCAATCACTCAAAGGCTCCCGTAAAGCCCCAAACCGCCCGGATACGCTGCAGGTATGTAGAAGGACGACCAGCCAGTAATCCCGGAACCCTCACAACATAAGACTCCCGAAATATCCTCCCGGGTCCGCAACCTCCAATGTGGTATCCACCAACGGATGTCCGAAGTGGATAGCCTAGCCATCATCGCCTCAGCCTACCTGTTCTCGCCGCCTAGGCGCACCTCTCCGAGAAATCACCCAAGGGCACCGAGTCGGCAAAGCCCCGTGCAAAGCCCCGAGCCTCTCCCGCAGCCACGTAGTCAACATAGCCGGACTCCTGACCTCATGAAACGGTCTCCCGAGCCATCCTATCGATCCCATGAAATGTCTCTCCCAAAACCACGGGACAATATCCTTCCCACCCTCAGCCTCTCGACCATGTCCAAGAGGCCACTATGACAGATCCCCACTGACTCAAGAAGGAATGTAACAGAATACGCAGAGAATGAAAGCATCCATAGCCACCGTGGTCGCAGCCATATCCGGAGACCCAAACCTCGCCCGGGATATCGAAAGGTCAATCCTATCCGGGCTACCATCATCCTCTCGGCCTCTCCCAAAGGAATCTCTAAAAGATGCAAGCTTTACCGTCACCGGCACGTCTCCGATCAGCGGAATAGATATAGCCTCGGGCCTCGGGACCCCAATCAAGGCTCAAGTCTTCGTGCGTTGGGACAATTTCGTTGTAAGAAAAGCAAGAACATGTCTCCTGACGTCCTGTAATTTTCTGCGGCTCTCAATATAGGTCCCAATCGGGCGGGAGATCCCTCAAATGCCATAAAGACTTGATCTTGAAGGAAGAATCAAGCAGCCCCTTGTGATTTTGGAAGTTATGTCTCGCCCAAGATTGAAGACCGGATAGAAAATGGTCTCGCTTCCCTTTGCAATCTAACGGGATTCTCCATCGCAAAGTGTTCAAAGATGGTGCTTTTAGGTCCAAAATATGCTCGGGAACAATTGGGACAAGTCTAGAGTGAAAATGAAATGAAATGGCCAAGCCTTGCTTTTATTCGTAAAATAACCGGCTCAGAACCGTAAGCCGCACGGCTTCATTTTCCCTCAAGGCCATGCCGCACGGCTACATTAGCCCTCTCAGAAAATTTCGCAAAGAACCAAAGTTGCTGCCCAAGGGAGTTTTCACCCCACTTTTTCAACCAAAACCTCGTACAAAAACATATCCAAGCCATTCAAGCATTTATACACCATTATAAATCATTTTGGCCCAGTTTCACCCCAATTCCAAGCAAAAAGTTGCCCCAAGGCTCAGATAATATGCAAATTGAGAAAGCATAAATTAGAAAAGTAAATAAAATGTAAATACAATGTTTTCGCCCCATCGGCGCCCAAATAAAGCAAAAAATAAACAAGTTGTGCATAAAAATTGTTCATTGTTTGTTTGCGTTCCAAATCTATTCTAGAGACCGCTTAGGCCTCCGATTCTTCTTCCTCCTCATCGCTACTCGCCTCATAAATGCTAGCCTCCCTCATCAAGTCCTCCTGGTCGCTCACGTCGACAAATGGACATTATCGTGCCCGTACTCACCCACCGCCTGAATGTCGGCGCTGGGTCCCCGCCCCGAGGCATGGCACCGGAAGAGTACTCCGAGGCCGATGAGGTAGACGTTGTGCCCCCGACGTGCCGTCTCTTGCGCCTGTGCTCTGTGCATCCGCCGCCGCCTTCAAGCGCAGCGCCTTCCTCGTAAGAGACCTGGCACATGTCCTTCCAGCCCCTATTCTCGCCCGACCACCTATCGTAAGTGCGAGCCGGAACCCGAGAAAAAGAAGAGTAAAATCTCGAAAATCTCGTAAAATTGCAAAAAGCGTAAAAATCCGAAAGCTAAAAAGGGAATAAGACCCTAAGAGTACACTTACAAAGTTGCTATCAAAGGCAAGGTGTACCGGGGCTCCTAGCATCGGGGACAGTATCCTCATCCTCCTCGGCACTCCATGGACCACATAGGACGAGATGCGCGGGAGGGATCGGCGGATCGAGGGCTCATCCTCCCCATATCCCCGAGTGACCGCCAGCCTTCACTAGCTTCGTGGCGTCCTCGTGCGCCGCTCCACAAACACAAACGTAGGGGGTGTCCATGTCAAAGTACTCCTCCGCAGCCTACACCTCGCTCGGTACCTCTCAATCTCATCCGCCGGCCAGTCCCCGGGCCGCAGCAGATCCGTGCCGGAGGGTCGAAGGAGTAATGGCATCTAGTGGGGAACATGACCATGCCGCTCGAGAAGCGGTCCCCAAGATAGATGACATCACATGTCGCCCCAGTGAGCCACCTCCTCTCGCCTCGTCACCTCGATAGCATCTCCCAACAAGATCTCCTGATACCGCCCTGTGGGTAGAAGTCCACTCCGTCGTGCCCATCCCCGTTGATGACCGGCCTCACCATTTTGTAATCGAAGGTAATCCGGGTCTTCCCCGTGAATTTATCTCTCGCATCTCCCTCCAAATAACCATAGCAGGGAAGATGGTGACATCACTCTGCTTGTTCCAAGGGAAGAACCCGATCACCTCACAAAACCAGGCCGCATGTTCAAAACATCAAAAGGTCATTCTCTCTCTTATAAAAGTCTCAAGACAGGAAAAGAGAAAAGGAGAAAAGAAAGGAGACTACCTCAAGGGCAAATGAGAAGCAGTCCATGGAAGCAGCCTTGTTCCGACTGTACATGTCCAATGAGAAGTAGAGCTCCGCCAATCCGGCCTCTCCCCAAGAGACCGTCCCTATCCCATCCACATCCTCCAGAGAGTCGAGGAGGCAAGTCATAGCTAGCGTCCTGCACTGGCGAAGATAGTGACGATAGCATCAACCATATGAATGCTCTAGCCACCGTCAAGGGCAGTCACATCATTAGCAAAGAAAATTCGCATGCGTTACGGATCGCCACCTCGACATTCCGCGTCTCCATCCCGGCCCCTTGGGAATCGGCTCAAACCCTACCAAAGCCCGGAACTCCTCGGCCGTAATATGGTCTCTCCAAGTCACGGGCCTCCCTAAGTGAACCGTAGGCCGCAATAGCCGTGAAATCGGCAGAGTCACCGTCGCCTCTCCTCACTCGGGTGAAAGCTATGCGGTACTGCCCCACTGTAACTCTCGAAAGGGCCCGGACCAAGCCCTCGCTCTTAGAGGTGATGTGAACACCCCGCCGATGGCCTCTACAAATGCATCCAGCCTTAGCCCTCACTCACTGCTGGGATTTACCCCATTCTTCTCAAAATCCGGCATCCTCTCGCCAAAGCTTAACCGCAATCTCCGATGGTCCTCTAGACTTGTTCTCCCGTAGACAAGCACATCAAAAGAAGCGCGCCCTTCATATCATTTCAAAAGCATGCATATATTCAAAAGTGCACATATTTTCAAAAGAAAAGCATTCACAAAAGTTTTTCTAGCATTATTTGCATCAAAAAACGTGTCTTTCATCACTTGAAACGCGTCATTGCTTTCCTAAAGCACAAAATCACAATTCTTCGCACATAAGCATTATTCTTTCAAAAAAATGGCATGCATGAATCATTTTCATCTTCCAAAATCATGTTTTCTCATTGAAAATCAGAATTTTGACCTAGTTCTAGCACAAGGCAAAAACTCCGTCTCATATTTTGAAAAATTCTCATTCTTACTTCATTTTGCGAGAAAAAAGTGAGTCATTCTCATAATTTTCGTCAAACAAGTTGCACATTGCACATTCTTAGCCTCATAGGTTGTTCATGCATATCAAAATCATTCAAAAAATCATTCAAAATCCTAAAATTCGGGTCAAGCCCTAAATCATTCAAAATCAAGCAAAATCATCGGATTTGAGCAAAATGAGAATGCTTACCCCAACCGATCGCGGGTTCCTTGATTTATGCTCCCTTCTCCCCGGGTAAAGCTCCGATGGAGGCGTAAGGAAGTCATACTTCCTCTCCGTCCGAACGAGCTCCTTTCTCCTCCTCCGAGCGGCCGCCGAGATGTTTCTTCTTGCTTGCCTCGGTATGGGATTGCCCTCCGGATCCATTCCAATCGATAGAAGCAAAAAAGGGTTGAAAGAATTTCGAAATTCTCTCTCTCTCTTCTCTCTCTCTCGGCTGAAGTGGGCGGCAATGATGCCCAATGCCCGTTCAAACCTGTTTTAAATAATCTGGAAAAAACAGGTCTCTAGCCGTACGGCTTCTTTTTCTCCATCTCATGCCGGGCGGCTTCATTCGCTTCCGAGCAGAAATTACAATCCCGCCTGGACCTTCCACTTGGGCATGCAATTTCCGTTATCTTTTAACCAAGATAACATCTTTTCGTAAAATATCCCTTATCTATTTAGCAATCAAGCTTTATTCCCGCCGCTCCGTTAATTCCGTTATAACGGGATAACACTAGGTGACAACCTCCGAATTGTCAGAACTCTAAACTTGTGCTACCTCTATCCGCGAATAGTGACGTATGCCCAAGTCATTCCAACTTGTGCTACCTCTATCCGCGAATAGTGAAGTATGCCCAAGTCATTCCAATTTGTGCTACCTCTATCCGCGAATAGTGAAGTATGCCCAAGTCATTCCAACTTGTGCTACCTCTATCCGCGAATAGTGAAGTATGCCCAAGTCATTCCAACTTGTGCTACCTCTATCCGCGAATAGTGAAGTATGCCCAAGTCATTTCAACTTGTGCTACCTCTATCCGCGAATAGTGAAGTATGCCCAAGTCATTCCAACTTGTGCTACCTCTATCCGCGAATAGTGAAGTATGCCCAAGTCATTCCAACTTGTGCTACCTCTATCCGCGAATAGTGAAGTATGCCCAAGTCATTTCAACTTGTGCTACCTCTATCCGCGAATAGTGAAGTATGCCCAAGTCATTCCAACTTGTGCTACCTCTATCCGCGAATAGTGACGTATGCCCAAGTCATTCCAACTTGTGCTACCTCTATCCGCGAATAGTGACGTATGCCCAAGTCATTCCAACTTGTGCTACCTCTATCCGCGAATAGTGATGTATGCCCAAGTCATTCCAACTTGTGCTACCACTATCCGCGAATAGTGACGTATGCCCAAGTCATTTCAACTTGTGCTACCACTATCCGCGAATAGTGACGTATGCCCAAGTCATTTCAACTTGTGCTACCTCTATCCGCGAATAGTGACGTATGCCCAAGTCATTCCAACTTGTGCTACCTCTATCCGCGAATAGTGACGTATGCCCAAGTCATTCCAACTTGTGCTACCACTATCCGCGAATAGTGACGTATGCCCAAGTCATTCCAACTTGTGCTACCACTATCCGCGAATAGTGACGTATGCCCAAGTCATTTCAACTTGTGCTACCACTATCCGCGAATAGTGACGTACGCTCAAGTTTCCCAACTTAAGTTACCTCTATCTCCGTCATAAAGAGATAGTGCCATAAGCTCTAGCTTCATCAGGTGACAGCCTCCGAATTGTCAAAATCTCAAGGATCCTAGACATCGTTCCTAACTATCTAGTGATGCTTGAACTACGATCAAGGCTTGATTCCTCCGGGATACGTAGGTAGCCTTTTATAAAAGGTCCAGCCATTCGACCACTTTGGTCACCCCGTTTCTTTGTCACTCCTCGGTGATAAAGCGCCCTCGTAGAAGTTCGGATATCCGACCACTGGGTCACTCCTAGCATATCCCCTGAGGATCAATTGCTTGACCTCCTAGGTCATTTTCTCTTCTTTTTCCCAAGAAGAGACCAGCTTCTCTTCTTCCTTCCCGGATCCTAATTCCGAACTACGGCCTGGCTTGATTCCTCCGGATACGTAGGTAGCCTTCCAAAGGTTCACCACTCGACCGCCTGTCTCCCAATCCGTCTCGGCATTCGCCAGATCGGATCCTTTTCTATCGACAACCCCACTCGCCTTGCAAGTGACGTTGCCGAGGGGCTTCGTAAGTACCCAAATCTGGCTCATGCCTTCCGGTTAATTTTCCCGACATTTCGGTAAGTTTCCGGTAATTCCCTGACCTTCCTGTTAGGAAACATGCCGGAACTGTTTTTAATTAAATAAGGGCTGTAGGGAGCCTTCCTAATTAAGAAAACACGTTTTTTTAATTAGGGAGAAGGTTCTAGAATAATGCCACCTTGCATGGTTCTAGAATGCTGAGTCACAATGGATAAGACCGCACGGCCTCATTTGCAAAGGGCCTGCAGCCGCACGGCTTCATTAGCCTTATCCAGACTGCCTATAAATAGAGCCCTCCTCTACCCATTTCAACAAGAACAACAACAACACAAACAATCAACAAAAACACACACACTCCACAAAGAATCAAGACGTGAAGAAAACCCTCAAGGCTCAAGAAGGCGAAGAAGAAGCTCAAGAAGCCATCTCCCTCCTCCTTGAAGACCCAAGAAGAACCTCTCCTCCTAGCTCCGTCCGAAGAAGCGAAGGAAACGATTGGTAACCTCGCACGCCCTAACCTTGCATTTTAATTGATATACTTGCTCATTGCATTCATATATCTTGCTTGGGACTTGGCATTTATTCATAAAGATCACATCTTTATCACCCCCTTCCCCTTTGCATGCATTAAGACCTCATTTGTCATAAAAATGTAGTCTTTTTTCATAAAGGTGCATCCTTTGCACCTAAAATCTCTATTTTCCAATAAAAATGTTATCTTTATGCATCATTTGCATATAAAGATCAAATCTTTTTCAATAAAAATGCATTCTTTGCATCAAAACCCCCTTTTTCAATAAAAATGCATCATTTGCATAAAAATCCTATCTTTATGCATCATTTGCAATAAAGATCCTTTCTTTAAATCAAAAAGCATCATTTGCTAAAACCAAAATGTCATCTTTTCATTAAAGAGTCATTTTTCATCATGCATTTCCCCCCTTTTCCCCTAACCTTGGAACGGACCGGTGTAAAAGTTCTCATCTTTGCATCGTTCCTTCCATTAAAGGTTCATGATTTCTTTAGGAAAAGGATAACCTTGAACCCTATATCTCCGATTATCGCTTAAGAATGAGTATGAAGCCTCTATACGAGCTCGACCGTCTTAAAGCGTAGGATTGATGGGCTAAGGACATTCCTTCCTAAAGAACCTCATCTTTGACCAAAAGAGAGTCATTCTCTCGATCACGCAAGTCCCGAGGGTCCCGAGGTTTAAAAATGCGATGATCACAAGTCATAAGATGAGGACGGGATCATAATCCCAAATACATAAATTCCAAGAAATCCCGAGCGACAACCAACAAATGGTTTGTACGTCCGGAAGATAACTTGGGACATTCCCCCTTTTACTCTCAAACACATGCACACAAAGAAAGCACGCAAGCAAACACGATTAATGAAATCTCGGGAGACTTGCTCCGGCAAGGCACTTTGGGTGAACGCCAAACGTTCTTCCCAAGGGGTAACTTAACCTCCGAACCCATAAAACCTTTTTTTCAAAGTTTTGAGGTAATCAAAATGGCGTGGCGACTCCGTTTTTCAAATAACTCGGATGTCTTCAAACTCGCGTGAATTCCAATAAACAAAAATTTGGGGCACACATTCACACCATGCTGCCTCGAGAAGCGGTCCCCCAAGTAAATGACATCACATGTCAGCCCAGTGAGCCACCTCCTCTGCCTCGTCACCTCGATAGCATCGCCCAGCAAAATCTCCGGATACCTGCCCCAGGGGTAGAAGTCCACTCCGTCGTGCCCATCCCTGTTGATGACTGGCCTCACCATTTTGTAATCGAAGGTAATCCGGGTCTTCCCCGTGAATTTATCTCTCGCATCTCCTCCAAATAACCATAGCAGGGAAGATGGTGACATCACTCTGTTGGTTCCAAGGGAAGAACCCGATCACCTCGCAAAACCAGGCCTGCATGTTCAAAACATCAAAAGGTCATTCTTTCTCTTATAAAAGTCTCAAGACAGGAAAAAAGAAAAGGAAAAAAGAGAGGAGACTACCTCAAGGGCAAATGAGAAGCAGTCCATGGAAGCAGCCTTGTTCCGACTGTACATGTCCAACGAGAAGTACAACTCCGCCAATCCGCCCTCGCCCCAAGAGACCGTCCCTATCCCATCCACATCCTCCAGAGAGTCAAGGAGGCAAGTCATAGCTAGCGTCCTGCAATTGGCGAAGATAGTGACTGATAGCATCAACCATATGAATGCTCTAGCTACCTGGCAAGGGTCACGTCGTTAGCAAAGAAAGTTGCATGCGCCTCGATCGCCACCTCGACGTTCACGTCTCCATCCCCACTCGGGAATCGGCTCAAACCCTACCAAAGCCTCGGAACTCCTCGGCCGTAATATGGTCTCTCCAAGTCACGGGCCTCCCGATGAACCGTAGGCCGCAATAGCCGTGAAATCGGCAGAGTCACCGTCGCCTCCCCAGCTCAGGTGAAAGCTATGTGTACTGTCCCACCAGAACTCAGAAAGAGCCTGGACCAAGCCCTTGCTCTTAGAGGTGATGTGAACACCCCTGCCGATAGCCTCTACAAACGCATCCAAGCCGGTAGCCCTCACCAGCTGCTTGGGATTTACCCCATTCTTCTCGAAATCCGGCATCCTCTGCCAAAGCTTAACTGCAATCTCCGATGGTCCTCTAGACTTGTTCTCCTGTAGACAAGCACATCAAAAGAAGCGTCAGTCCTTCATATCATTTCAAAAGCATGCATATATTCAAAAGTGCACATATTTTCAAAAGAAAAGCATTCACAAAAGTTTTTCTAGCATTATTTGCATCAAAAAACGTGTCTTTCATCACTTGAAACGCGTCATTGCTTTCCTAAAGCACAAAATCACAATTTTTCGCACATAAGCATTATTCTTTCAAAAAATGGCATGCATGAATCATTTTCATCTTCCAAAATCATGTTTTCTCATTGAAAATCAGAATTTTGACCTAGTTCTAGCACAAGGCAAGAACTCCGTCTCATATTTTGAAAAATTCTCATTCTTACTTCATTTTGCGAGAAAAAAGTGAGTCATTCTCATAATTTTCATCAAACAAGTTGCACATTGCACATTCTTAGCCTCATAGGTTGTTCATGCATCTCAAAATCATTCAAAAAATCATTCAAAATCCTAAAATTCGGGTCAAGCCCTAAATCATTCAAAAATCAAGCAAAATCATCGGATTTGAGCAAAATGAGAATGCTTACCCCAACCGATCGCGGGTTCGTTGACTTATGCTCCCTTCTCCCCGGGTAAAGCTCCGATGGAGGCGTAAGGAAGTCATACTTCCTCTCCGTCCGAACGAGCTCCTTTCTCCTCCTTCTCGCGGCCGCCGAGATGTTCCTTCTTGCTTGCCTCGGTATGGGATTGCCCTCCGGATCCATTCCAATCGATAGAAGCAAAAAAGGGATTGAAGAAATTTCGAAATTCTCTCTCTCTCTTTTCTCTCTCTCGGCTGAAGTGGGCGGCAACAAGTGCCCAGTCCCCGTTCAAACCTGTTTTAAATAATCTGGAAAAAACAGGTCTCTAGCCATACGGCTTCTTTTTCTCCATCTCATGTCGGGCGGCTTCATTCGCTCTGAGCGTAAATTACAATCCCGCCTGGACCTTCCACTGGGCATGCAATTTCCGTTATCTTTTAACCAAGATAACATCTTTTCAGAAAATATCCCTTATCTCTTTAGCAATCAAGCTTTATTCCCAGTCACCTCCGTTAATTCCGTTATAACGGGATAACACTAGGTGACAACCTCCGAATTGTCAGAACTCTAAACTTGTGCTACCTCTATCCGCGAATAGTGACGTATGCCCAAGTCATTCCAACTTGTGCTACCTATATCCGCGAATAGTGACGTATGCCCAAGTCATTCCAACTTGTGCTACCACTATCCGCGAATAGTGACGTATGCCCAAGTCATTCCAACTTGTGCTACCTCTATCCGCGAATAGTGAAGTATGCCCAAGTCATTCCAATTTGTGCTACCTCTATCCGCGAATAGTGAAGTATGCCCAAGTCATTCCAATTTGTGCTACCTCTATCCGCGAATAGTGACGTACGCTCAAGTTTCCCAACTTAAGTTACCTCTATCTCCGTCATAAAGAGATAGCGCCATAAGCTCTAGCTTCCTCAGATGACAGCCTCCGAATTGTCAAAATCTCAAGGATCCTAGACATCGTTCCTAACTATCTAGTGATGCTTGAACTACGATCAAGGCTTGATTCCTCCGGGATACGTAGGTAGCCTTTTATAAAAGGTCCAGCCATTCGACCACTTTGGTCACCCTGTTTCTTTGTCACTCCTCAGTGATAAAGTGCCCCCTCATAGAAGTTCAGATATCCGACCACCTGGGTCACTCCTAGCATATCCCCAGTAGGATCAATTGCTTGACCTCCTAGGTCATTTTCTCTTCTTTTTCCCAAAGAAGAGACCGCTTTCTCTTCTTCCTTCCCTGGATCCTAATTCCGAACTACGGCCTGGCTTGATTCCTCCGGGATACGTAGGTAGCCTTCCAAAAGGTTTAGCCACTCGACCGCCTTGGTCTCCCAATCCGTCTCGGCATTCGCGATCGGATCCTTTTCTATCGACAACCCCACTCGCCTTGCAAGTGACGTTGCCGAGGGCTTCTGTAAGTACCCAAATCTGGCTCATGCCTTCCGGTTAATTTTCCCGACATTTTCGGTAAGTTTCCCGGTAATTCCCCAGACCTTCCCAGCGTTCCGGAAACATTCCAGAACTGTTTTTAATTAAATAAAGGCAGTAGGGAGCCTTCCTAATTAAGAAAACACGTTTTTCTTAATTAGGGAGAAGGTTCTAGAATAATGCCACCTTGCATGGTTCTAGAATGCTGAGTCATTGTGGATAAGACCGCACGGCCTCATTTGCAAAGGGCCTGCAGCCGCACGGCTTCATTAGCCTTATCCAGACTGCCTATAAATAGAGCCCTCCTCTACCCATTTCCACACACAATCAACAACAACAAAAACACACACTCCATAGCAATATAATCCAGACGTGAAGAACACCCTTGAAGGCTCAAGAAGGCGAAGAAGAAGCTCAAGAAGCCATCTCCCTCCTCCTTGAAGACCCAAGACGAACCTCTCCTCCTAGCTCCGTCCGAAGAAGCGAAGGAAACGATTGGTAACCTCGCACGCCCTAACCTTGCATTTTAATTGATATACTTGCTCATTGCATTCATATATCTTGCTTGGGACTTGGCATTTAATCATAAAGATCATTTCTTTATCACCCCCTTCCCCTTTGCATGCATTAAGACCTCATTTGTCATAAAAATGTAGTCTTTTTCATAAAGGTGCATCCTTTGCACCTAAAATCCCTATTTTCCAATAAAAATGTCATCTTTATGCATCATTTGCATATAAAGATCAAACCTTTTCCAATAAAAATGCATCCTTTGCATTCAAAAACCTTTTCTAATGCATCATTTGCATAAAAATCCTATCTTTATGCATCATTTGCAATAAAGATCATTCCTTTCAATCAAAAAGCATCATTTGCTAAAACCAAAATGTCATCTTTTCATTAAAGAGTCATTTTTTCATCATGCATTTCCCCTTTCCCCCAACCTTGGAACGGACCGGTGTAAAAGTTCTCATCTTTGCATCGTTCCTTCCATTAAAGGTTCATGATTTCTTTAGGAAAAGGATAACCTTGAACCCTATATCTCCGATTATCGCTTAAGAATGAGTATGAAGCCTCTATATGAGCTCGACCGTCTTAAAGCGTAGGATTGATGGGCTAAGGACATTCCTTCCTAAAGAACCTCATCTTTGACCATAAGGAGAGTCATTCTCTCGATCACGCAAGTCCCGAGGGTCCCGAGGTTTAAAATGCGATGATCACAAGTCACAAGATGAGGACGGGATCATAATCCCAAATACATAAATTCCAAGGAATCCCGAGCGACAACCAACAAATGGTTTGTACGTCCGGAAGATAACTTGGGACATTCCCCCTTTTACTCTCAAACACATGCACACAAAGAAAGCACGCAAGCAAACACGATTAATGAAATCTTGGGAGACTTGCTCCGGCAAGGCACTTTGGGTGAACGCCAAACGTTCTTCCCAAGGGGTAACTTAACCTCCGAACCCATAAAACCTTTTTTTCAAAGTTTTGAGGTAATCAAAATGGCGTGGCGACTCTGTTTTTCAAATAACTCGGATGTCTTCAAACTCGCGTGAATTCCAATAAACAAAAATTTGGGGCACACATTCACAAGGTGCCAGACCTGATTGATTTCAGCTCAATCAAAGAAATGGTAGCAATGATCGAGGGAGGAGAACAGAAACGAGACAGCCCCCGAGTCATGAGATCACTGACAGCAATGCCGCTAAAGAATTGGGAAACTCTCTCAGGCCCGTCCGCGACCAAAGAAGAAATGATCACCAAGCCTGGATTGGTCTCCCGTCCCTTTGTGTCAACCTAGGAAGAGTCCTCCGAGTCTCTCATTGTTAAGGTCGAGTCTCTAGGTTCGTCCGATGGCCTTACGCCTGAAGACTGCGAGTCTGTAGCAAACGCTGTACTCCCTTTCGTTCCTAATGAAATGACGAACCTTTCTGAGTATCCCTTGATTGCCACTTTAACTAATGATGAATTAATTAATAAAAAAAACATTTGATAATAATTCATTAGATAAAGAAGCAGACACATTAAACAAAAAAAAAATCAAACAAAAAAAATCTTTAAGCAGGTTGTTCGGAAAAAAGGAAAATCGAGCCCAAGCTGCCGAAGAGATTTTGACGAGTGTGAATCTGGGAACTGCGGAAGAGCCTAAAGAGACGCAGATTGGTGATTTCTTCGAAGGAACTGGAAAGGATGCCTTACAAAATCCTACAAGATCCTCAACTCAAAGAAAGTTGCCCTCTTCATCAAAGAGAACATCATATGTAGATACGGGTTGCCAGCCGAAATCATCTCAGATAATGGATCCCACTTCGAAGGGGAATGTGACAGTCCGCTGGCGAATTCCGAATAACCCGTCACAAGTCATCTCCCTACAGGCCCCAAGCCAAAGGAGCCGCCGAGGCAAAGAAACAAGACTCGGAAAACATCATCCGGAAAATGGCCGTCCGAGGCAGAGATTGGCCCGAGAAGCTACGCCGCTGGCACTCCGGGGCTACGGAGACATCGGTCGAACGGCAACTGGGGAAACACCGTTTGCCCTCACATACGGAATGGAAGCCATGCTCCCAATCGAATTGGAAATCCCCTCACTCCGTGTGCTGTTGGAAAGCTAGATCAACGAGGTCGAATGGCTCCAAAGTCGCCATGATGAATTGGCCCTACTAGATGAACGCCGATTGAAGGCCATGGAACATATCCGAGCCTACCAAAGGAGAATGGCCAGAGCCTTAGACAAGAAAGTAAAGCATCGGGAGATCCGAGAAGGTGATCTCGTTTTGAAAGAAAAGCCCCCGGTCCGCATCAACCCACTCGGCAAATGGGAGCCTGTCTGGGTCGGGCCATACGTCGTCCAGAAAATCTTCTCCGGAGGAGCCATGCAACTTGCAGACCTCGACGGGAATCCCTTTGTACACCCAGTGAATGGTGACAAGCTGCGCAGATACTACGCGTAAAACAAAAAAAAAAAGTCAAAAAAAAAAAAAAAGAGAAACAAAGAAAAAAAGAGAAGACAAAGAGTGCTAAAAGAGTAATACCCAACTAGGTTGAAAACCCAAAAAGGGCGGCCTAGGTAAAAAACAGGGTTGCACCAAAAAAAAAAACAACACAAACAAAAAAAAAAACAAAAAAACAAACAAAAACCGAGTGTCGAACTACGGAGACCTGAGCCCTTTGTCCGAAGGGAACGTAGGGCAAATAGGAAACGGTTCGGTCTAAAGCACAAATAAAAGTCAAAATCTGACATCAATACACTGATCAGACCATGAAAGCGTCTCGAAAAACTCTGAAACAATTCAAATATTCATTACAAGTTAAAAAACTTTTTGATGAGTCTAAGCCCGATTCATTCCTACAACTGGCAACCTGCTAAAAGAAAACTAAGATACATAATCAAACTAATGTGTCTGCTACGACAAGAAAGGGATACTCGGAAACCTCAGAGTCACTCCATGCCACTGCATGGCCTCTCCCCTCTTCTTCCCCTTCGAGTCTTCTTCTTACGAACAGAAAATGTCGGCCGTCCTCCTACCAAGCTGCAGTGACAGAACGGGATCTATCAAACCAGCCTCCGTCGGGCCTCGTAGCCCTAGCGTCATCTCTCATCTCCTGTAGCCTAGCTGGTAGCATAGGATCCCTCCTCTCCTGTCTCTTGACGTAAGCCTCATAGTCGGTCACAACATCCCCACTCCTATCATGAGGGTTGGCCCTCGCCTCGGCCCTCCGAAATTGTCAGGTCCTCCGCACCCACAATGGCCTCACGCCGCCTCAAAATAGCCACCTGAGTCTCTCCCAGATGCCTCTCGTACCAATCCAGGTAACAAGTGGTCAAAAACACAGGTCTCGGACGCCTGAGGATAACCCGAGAAGGAAAGACGTCATACCTCCATGTTCGGGAAAGAAATGGAAACACCGAGGGATCATCCATAGAAGCAGGAGCCACCACCCTGGTGGCTATATCATCAAAGTCCTCCAAAGAAACCTGCTCCAAGCCGAACTGTCTCAGAACCAAAGACGGAATGTAAAAGCTGGACTGAGAAAGCCCCGGAAGCATAACCACGGGAGATCCGTCCTGAAGTACCCTCCGAGTCTCCACCTGCCAACAAGGCACTGACCATCTAATATCTTCTATCTGGCGACCAGCCATCCAACGCTCCCATGAGCCCTGATCATCAAAATCTACAAAGAACCCCTCTCCCGGCGAATGTCCAAGGCTTGATCATATCAGAGTTTCCCGAAGAATCCCCAAGCGCTCCATCGCCCACGAGTCAAGAGGAACGGGCTGCCCCGCGCATATACCGTCTCCCAAGCAGCGCCCTATCGAGAGCATGAAAAGTCTCCCCCGGGATCGGAGAGGTACAACATCTCTCGCCAAGCGACAATGAACGACTACATCCAGCAGAGACCGATGACAGATCCCAAAAGAATAGACCATGAACAAGGTCCCGAACATGCAAAGTGCAAAGGCATCCCAATAGGCATCGTCAAGCAAGCCTAAGCCCCTAAATCTATCAGGGAGACCGGAAATATCAAAGTGATCGGGACTACAGATCATACCTTGTGCTTCCTCCGGGGAAAGATGAAGGAGGTTGCACAATCTATCAACAAAAGAGGCCCCTCCGGGCAAAGGAACCGCAATCTCTTCCACCTCCGGACCGCCAAGCAAAGCCCGGAATTCTTCCACGGTCGGAACAACCTCATTATAAGAAAAGCAAAAAACATGCCTTCTAGTATCCCAAAATGATGAAGAAGCTCTCAAGAGGTCGTAGTCCGGAACCAATTCTTTGAGGGACCATAAACACTTCACCTTGTACCTTTCTTCAAAGAATGACCTCCTCTCATGCATAATCTCCCGAGACCACTCTTTAAACTTGGTGAAGAATTGCATTTGAGAATTTTGGGATAATTTGGGTGGATTTCTCATGCTCACAATTCTCTCCATGGTTTTTCTCTCCTTCTCCCCGAAAATGGCTGTTTGAACTGGTGGTTGAAGAAGGTGTTTGAATTTGAAATAAAGTGAGACCAGATCTGAAGCAAAATTAAAGGACAATGTCAGATGCAGGTCCTGTCCGCGCGGATATGTTTGTCCCCTAAAAAAAAAATCTTTGCAACAGTCCAAACTGCTGTACCAAAGGAATATTTTGTCCCAGCCAAAGCCTGTCCAAACCAGTTCATACACCAAACATCTACACCTTTGCCAAAAAACCTAGGCTCATGCAACATTGCATTCATACAGCATTGCATTCAAAAAAAAAACATAATAAAATAACAATAATCCTAAATTATTACATTCAAAAAAAAAAAGAGCAAAAAAAAAGAAGCAAAAAAAATGTGCATAAAAATAAACTGTATCTGTCTAAATACAATCTCAGTCTCAGAAATCAATCTCAAAAAAAAAAAAAATCAGTCTCGAAGGATCGTCAGTCAGAGTCCTCGGTGGCTGAGCCTTCCCCTCGGTCTCTCTTGCGGCTCGGGCCCGCCTCCTGCCGTAGCGAAGATCTCAGCTCGTAATCATCGTCCTCGTCCCCTAAGAAGGCTCGCCAGACCAACCGGCACGCTACGATGGGGCAAGCCAAGATCTCGCGAAGAAATCATATCCGAAGGTGAAGGTGTCAGACTCCTGGACGTGCGAACAAGATCCACCATGCTGCCAGACGTGTCCCTGCCCGTAAGGATCTCCGAGAATGACGTGGTCCGAAGGTAGTACCACGCGAGGATCAAGGAGAGGAGAAAGAGGAGTCTCTGAGGAAGTCTACGAAGGAATAGGGGAAGCCTCCCGCTCGATGTGCGCCGGCCGTGGTCGCCCTCGCTCTAGCCCGAGGGGCTCCACAAGCCACCATCCTCCCGATGAATCTCTTAGCCCCGATCACCGCTTTCGTCGCCTTCTCCATGACCACCTCCGAAACCGCACGAAAGCAAAAGCGTCGAAAGCAGCTTGAAGCGGAAAAATGACGACAGAAAGAAAAGAAAAGACAGAAGAAAAAAAGAGGTGGGAAAGAGAAGCCATACCTTCATACCCGGACGAGGCCGGAAAGCTCGTGGAAGCCGCTCAGGCTGAGGGATCTGCACCCTCAATCGGACCCCATCCTGGACATATGAAAAGTCCGTCCGAGGGTACCGCGGGACCCCTAACCCCTCTCTATCAAGAACCTGGGGCGTCCTCAGCCTCCTCAAGACAAATACTGGATACGGCTCAATCGCCACAAATGCCGAGAAGTGCTGGCCGCCCCGGTAATCATCCCAGTCACGATCTCTCACTAGGGTGCATCATGTCGGCGGGAGGCTCCACCGGTGTCATCAAAGGCGACCCACGCCATGCCGGCGCGTCACCCTCTCCCCGCATAATAGGCGTCGCAAGTCAAGCCCCTCAAAATCCTCCGCCGCACGGTCCAAATCTCGGCGCCCCCTTCACCAGCTGCGCCACATCGAAACGATCCCAGGGATAGAATATCATCTCCTCATCCGTCTCAGCCCTCGTCAAAGGAAGGCAATCCGAGTACCTGAGGGTCGTGCGCCCCCTAGAACCTTTCTTCTCTCGGGCATGCTTGGACCAGGAGCACATGGCCGGATATACCCCGATATACTCCGCCGGCTGCCGCCACATCGTGACGTGGAAGAACTCACAAAACCATGCCTGCGAAAGATAAAGTCGATTAAGTGCGGAAAAGAATGCGTGCTTAAAGGAAAAGGGAAAGCAAAAAAGAAAGCTTATACCTCCAGAGCAAACTCGAAGCAGTAGAAGGAGCTCACAGCCTTCCGGTTGTATCTATCAAGAGCAAAGTAAAGCTCTGCTAGCCCGGCCTCTCCCCAAGAGACCTCTCCAGCCATCCCCACATCCTCCAAACTCCTCAGCAAAGCAAACACCGCCGTCCCCTCGACGTGTCCAAAAAGAGTGCTCGAAAAAGCAAACCATAAAAAGGCCCTAGCAATCTGCTCAGCGCCTATTCTCTCATCCCCAGCCTCGTAGCTCCCGATGATCTCCACAATCTTCCCATAAACCACGGCATACTCGATCCCCATCCCCTTTTTGGAAATGGGGGTAAAGCCTGTAAAGAGCCTGCAGTCCACGCCGCCGTAGCCGTCCCGCCACTCAATGCCGCGTCCATTGAAGGACAGACCCGTGATCGCAGCCGTAGTCGGAAGGCGTAACCGTAGCCTCGCCCCGTAAGAAGTGAAATGTGTGGGTCGCATCCCACCAATGCCGCGCCAAAGCAAACATCGTGCCCTTGCTCTTAGGGAACTTAACCAACCCCCTCAAGCACTCAATGAACTCGTATAGCCCGGTCTCAACAACAATCTGTCTCGGACTCATCAAAGCTCCTCGGCCCGCAATCGGAAGCCGGTCCCACAGGTCAACTACAGACTCCACTGATCCTCGAGTCTTCATCTTATTCAGCTGCTCCGTCACGTAGTTGTTTCCGCCCGCAATAAAAAAAAAAAAAAAAAAAAAAGAAGAGAAAATGTCAAAAAAAAAAAAAAATTTGCATTTAAATAAAAGAAAGCATATACATGCATCATGCAACACAAAGTTTTGAAGAAAATTCGGCAAAGATAACAAAGATGCAATGAACCTAGCCCCATTTTTCTTGCACAAGAGAAAGCAGTTTTTACCAAATCCCAATCAACATTCATTCATACATGAAGAAAAAAATTCATACAAGGAGTCAACGGAAGCAAAAACTCCGTCCCATTTTTCATGAAATAGCATACATAAACAATCTTTTAAATCATTCATTCAATCAAAGGGGAACGAAAAATCCGTCCCACTTTTCATAGAAAATCACATTCTCCAAAAAAAAAACAAAAGAATGCATTCACAAAAAAAAGAGAGCATGCACACATTCATGTCAACATTGCAACAAAAAAAAAGGGGTCCGTCCCAATTTCGGAAAATTTTCATAGTCTCATATTTCACAAAAAATTTTGGCAAAAATACCCATTCTTTTTTTTAAGCAAAATGCATTACCCATTACAACACGCAAAGCATCAAAATCAAAATTCAAGGCCAAGAACATCAATTATTCGAAATTCAAAAAAAAAAAAAAATCAAAAATCACCAAAAAATCAATTTCAAGCAAGAAATCGACAAAGGGATCGAAAAGATTCGAAGTATACCGTGCGAAGACTCGGATCAGTGGCCCAATGTTGCCACGCATCGGGGTAATGCTCCTCCGCAATCGATTGCGAAAGAGAATAGTGCCTCCTCATTCGGACAAGCTCCAATTGTCTCTCCGCAACCGGGCCGCATCCTTGGCCTTGAAAAACAACTCCCCCGTGTTCCATTGCTCAAAAATCGAAGAAAAACGGAAGAATTTTGGAGCTTTTTGGCCAACAATGGCGGCTTGGGCGATTTCTCTCCCTCTCTCTCGTATTTTTTGAAAAAACTGACTGGGGAAGAAGAAGGGCGTTGGCCCTCATTAAAACCTGTCCAGAACGCGCTCCTATCCGCGCGGATAGGTTTGAAGGGTCAAAATGACCCTTTTGCCCTTTAAAAATCCAGGACTCTGCAATTTGATCCTAGACTTAACAGAGTTAACCCAAGTTAACCAAAGTCAACCCCCTTTCAAGAAAATCAATTCACGGCAGTCAAACGTAAGTCCGATTTCTCCGAGAAAGATAATGGGATCCCGTATCTTTTATCAAAATCATTTCCCGGCAGTCAAACGTAAGTCCGATCTCCCCGAGAAAGATAACGGATCCCGTATCTTTCATCAAAATCATTCCCCGGCAGTCAAACGTAAGTCCGATCTCCCCGAGAAAGATAACGGATCCCGTATCTTTCATCAAAATCATTCCCCGGCAGTCAAACGTAAGTCCGATTTCCCCGGGAAAGATAACGGAATCTCGTTTCTTTCATCAAAATCACCAACGGCAGTCAAACGTAAGACCGATCTCCCCGAGAAAGATAACGGGATCCCGTATCTTTCATCAAAATCATTCCCCGGCAGTAAAACGTAAGTCCGATCTCCCTGAGAAAGATAACGGATCCCGTATCTTTCATCAAAATCATTCCCCGGCAGTCAAACGTAAGTCTGATCTCCTCGAGAAAGATAACAGATCCCGTATCTTTCATCAAAATCATTCCCCGACAGTCAAACGTAAGTCCGATTTCTTCAAGAAAGATAACGGAATCCCGTTTCTTTCATCAAAATCACCAACGACAGTCAAACGTAAGACCGATCTCCCCGAGAAAGATAACAGGATCCCGTATCTTTCATCAAAATCATTCCCCGGCAGTAAAACGTAAGTCCGATCTCCCTGGGAAAGATAATGGATCCCGTATCTTTCATCAAAATCATTCCCCGGCAGTCAAACGTAAGACCGATCTCCCCGAGGAAGATAACGAGATCCCGTATCTTTCATCAAAATCATTCGACGGCAGTAAAACGTAAGTTCGATCTCCCCTAGAAAGATAACGAGATCCCGTATCTTTCATCAAAATCATTCAATGGCAGTAAAACGTAAGTCCGATCTCTCCGAGAAAGTTAACGGAGTCCCGTATCTTTCATCAAAATCATTCCACGGCAGTACGTAAGTCCGATCTCTCCGAGAAAGTTAACGGAATCCCGTTTCTTTCATCAAAATCATTCCCCGGCAGTCAAACGTAAGACCAATCTCCCCGAGGAAGATAACGGGATCCCGTATCTTTCATCAAAATCATTCCACGGCAGTAAAACGTAAGACCGATTTCCCCGAGAAAGACAACGGAATCCCGTATCTTTCATCAAAATCATCAACGGCAGTCAAACGTAAGACCGATCTCCCCGAGAAAGAAACGGGATCCCGTATCTTTCATCAAAATTATTCCCCGGCAGTAAAACGTAAGACCGATTTCCCCGACGAATACGTCTGATTTTTCCCCAGCAAAGGCTAACAAAATCCCCAGCAAAGTTAACGGAATCCCAAAAAGCCAACGGAATCTCGAGCAGATCTCGAACTACGAAAGGGCTTGATTCCCACTAGGGATACGTAGGTAGCCTATCATTAGGTCCAGCCCCCCGACCAAAACGGTCACCCTCTCCTTCGGCAGCAGACAAAGTCCACCGAAAGGCCATTTCAAATCAAGGTTCGAGGCACCTAAAATGCCATCATCAAGGTTCGAGGCACCTAAAACGCCATCTTCAAGGTTCGAGGTACCTAAAATGCCATCTTCAAGGTCCGAGGCACCTAAAACGCCATCATCAAGGTTCGAGGCACCTAAAACGCCATCATCAAGGTTCGAGGCACCTAAAACGCCATCATCAAGGTCCGAGGCACCTAAAAAGCCATCATCTCCAAAGGTCTGAGGCACCTAAAACGCCATCATCAAGGTTCGAGGCACCTAAAATGCCATCATCTCTAGGGTCAAAGACCCGAACTACGACTGGCTTGATTCCTCTTAAGGATACGTAGGTAGCCTATCATTAGGTTCAGCCATCCGACCGAAAATGGTCATTCCTATCCCCAGCAGAGCGGATAGCCATCTAACCGAAAATGGTCATCTCTTATCCCCAGCAGAGTTTCTTCCAGCAATCGACTGCAGAACTCGCTCATCAAGGTTCGAGGCACCTAAAACGCCATCATCTCCAGGGTCAAAGACCCGAACTACGGCTGGCTTGATTCCTCTCAAGGATACGTAGGTAGCCTATTAAATAGGTTCAGCCATTCGATCACTTGATCATCCTGCCAAATATGGAGCCTTACTCTTATCGACGACCCCGCTTCCTTCGAAAGCGCCGTCGCCGAGGGGCTACTGTAAGTGCTCCAATTTGAGCTTGTTAGTATTTTCGTTAGAAAATTAACGAAAGTTATGACATTTCTAACAATTCCTAACAATTCCTAACATTCCTAATATTTCTAACCAAGCAAGGGCAAAGTGGGCATTGTTATTTAAGGATAAACCAAGAAAGGAATCCTAAAAAGCAAAAGAAATTAAAGAAAATCAAAAATAGAAACTGCTGGAACAAAAACTGGCTGTTTAATTTGATTTTTTTTGAAAATATTCCTCTTGTCCAAAGCCTGAAGCAGCATTTAATGAACAGTGCACGCTGAAGGACATATCCGCGTGGACATGATTGCAATTTTCAGAGGGCTATAAATTGAGGCCTTCAGTCTCAGAAGAAAAAACATTATCATATTTTCTCAACTGTATCTTGGCGAAAATAGGGAGAAAACAGTGAGAATTCCATAGAAGTGTCACCTTTTTCTCAACTATTCAACCAAAATCACACTCACTCAAACACTCTCATATTCAAGCCTCAAACACTCTTACATTCAAGCCAAAAACTTCAAAATACAAAGAAGATAGGTATAAACTCCCTCTTCTTACCCTAAATCTCTCATCCATGCATGCATTTTCAAGCTACAAAATGTAGTTCATTCATCTTCTTGCCCTAGATCCAAGAAGATCACCATGGAAGTTCATCTCCATGGTTGATCTTCTACAAGGATCAACATTATTTTCAAAGTATTCTTACTTTCTTACAAAGAAAACACATTTTCAAAACCCTAAAAATCATTTTTCATACATCAAATCTAATCTTCATTTTCAAGGATAAAATTCCCCCTTCCCAAGCAAATGAAGTGCTTAAGTCCTAATGTACCCCAAGGATGGTTTGATTAAGTAGATCACCACTAAAATGTCTAGTGACTAATAATCAAAACCTAGGGAAATGGGGACAAGCATGGATGCAAAACCCCCTTTAAAATCACATTTTCTTTCTTGAGAAGTTGCTGTCCAGTAGCAATTTTCCAAGACCCCAGTCCATTGTCTAAATTTTTGGACACAGATAAACTTGGAATTTTGTGTTAACTACAAAACACTTTTTGTAGCCAACATTCAGATATTTCCAGAAATATTTTTACTTTATTTTTTGCGTGAGTAAAACTCCCTTTTTAAAATTTTCTTTCAAAGGTCAGTTCATCAGTTTCTGGAAATCCAGATTTCATATCTGAGATTTCCAGAAGGTTTTGACCTCTCAAATCTTCTCCAAAATGGAAAATTCTTTCGTAGAGATCTTATTTGAGGTGTCTGGAACAACTTTCATTCTCTGAGTTTCTCCATATTATGAAATTTTAAGGCCCTTGAATCCATTTCAAAATCAGGTGTCTACTGTCTTTTTTCATTCTGGCAGAAGTGTTTTTCAACTTCAAAAGGTCTTTTGAGTACCAAATCTCAACCCAAAAATCATCCAAAAATCATCCAAAAAATCATGGGATCTGTCCAAAGTCTAATAAAGAATTCCCAATTTTTACTTCCCTCAGTTTCAACTTATTTTGGCCAAAGCAACACACACACACACACACACACACACACACACAAACAAATGGTTTTTAGCTTGGAAGACTCGTTTTACGAGGCATTCCGGGTGCACACTAACGTCCTTCCCGGCATGTAACGTGACCTCCAAACCCAAATCTCTTATTTCGGGCATTTTTCAAAGTTTTGGCCCTTAAAACAAAAATGGCGTGGCGACTCCGGTCTTTTTTCGATTGGTTTTTCAAAGAAACGAAAAATTTCAAAAGTTAAACCTTTTCGAAAGAAAAATTTTGGCGGGCACATCATCACAGATTTGTAGACGAAACTTTGATCTTCTTCCTTGTTCTTCTTTGTGATGAATCAACAATGCTAGACCTTCAAGCTTTAGGTGATAAAGCAATCACCCTCTATCGGTTATCCACACGCGAACGAACCAAGGTCTATATCTTGTTGCTTGCTAGAAGATCCCCGATTGTTGAAACACTTTTCAACAATCTATGGCTAATATGGAATTGAATCTAGGGTGTTTTGATCTTTGATTTGTAATCAAAATCAAGAGATTTGTGTTTCTCAAGCCCTAAAATTATATGCTGAGGTAAAATGATTATATTTATACTTTATAAATATCCCTAACCTTTAGGGAGAAGAGTCATTTTTCAAGCCAAAACGGAACTGCTAAAACGGGGGCTGGGAAGTCGCCCACATGCATGGTTCTAGGCGGCCGCCGAGTTGTACAACCTTTTTGTCATCTTTGGAAAACTGGGCTGGGCGGTCGCCCACACCTTCCCGGCGGTCTCCGAGTTGTACAGCGGTTTTCACCCTTTTAGAATATCATTGTGGGCGGTCGCCCACTATTCCCTTCGGTGGTCGCCCAGCTGTACATATCCATATTTGAGCCATTTCAATCCGTTCTTTGTGTGTGACCCTTTAGGAATTATATTTTATGTTGGTAGTGAGTTGAAACATCAACCTCACAAGACATAAATGATCTCTAGCAAGTCATTATGTCCACCCAATTAAATATAACATCAAAGCTTGATTCCTTGATAGATCAATATTGTCACAATCCCTTTATCACACGATGTCATATTGAACATAAGTCATGGTCCACGTCAACTTATATTGTTCAATGTTTTCTCGATTCCGAATATGTTGATAATCTAAGTGCATTTGATCTCTATTGCAAATTTCTTGAGTGTGGCCACACATTTCATCAACACTATTCATCAAGGGGCCCAAACAGACATCTCTCTTAATGAGGGACAAATCCCATCTTGACTTATCATTCTTCCCTACAAGAATCCAATCGTGCCAATATTGCCCTTATTGCTATCCTATAAAAGATAGTGTTAGACTACATCAAACACAACGTTCATCATGTGGAAGACGATGATAATCTCAGATATAAGGATTTCAATGACACGACTATCATGAGATTTAATCATGACATATATGACCATAGACCATGTCATAAATCTCATAGATGGGTCGATCTAGTACTTTGTTCTCTAACAAGTACCGATAAGTGTAATGTGCATCCCCATGCATATAATCATTTTTATGATTATCTATTACCAACTTATACTAGTTATTCACAATAACTAGGGACAAATAATATTATAACAAAACATGTAAAACATAAAATACTCAAGATAAACATTCTCTATTATAAATGGTAAAGACGATT
This sequence comes from Adenophora triphylla var. japonica, assembly GCA_022495995.1. Classification (NCBI taxonomy): domain Eukaryota; kingdom Viridiplantae; phylum Streptophyta; class Magnoliopsida; order Asterales; family Campanulaceae; genus Adenophora; species Adenophora triphylla. The sequence continues at coordinate 69,077 of JAFEMH010001971.1, read as the reverse complement.
ACATAACAGTATTAGTTATAAGTCAAAATAACTATACGCCTACACCAACAGTGTCAACCTTTCAACCTAATACATGCTTTTATTTATATATTTATACTCTTAGTATATAGTATATTTTGAGTTTTGGGGTAGGCAATGTTAGTTTTGAGTCACTTTTTATGAGTCTCAGCCTGTGGATTTATAGTAAATAGTGTTACCCTACAAAAAAATAGAAAAATTAATTTTTTTATTCTTTTCATATTTTGGGATGTTGACTAAATTCTAAGATGATTTGAGGATATTTTAACTGTGAATCTTGAGTGTTATTATCAATATGCGGATGTAACTACATTGAAACATGTGCATTATGATATGATTAATTCACTTTTTACTTTCATGTTATTTTCTTGATAATTGTTACCAACTTATAAGACATCAATAGAATTACTTTGGCATTCTCGGGATCCCTAAAATATATTTGCATAAATGTCAATAACACATCAATTAGGCTACTCATGAAGTGGTATATGGCTATATTCTTAGATCCCTTTTGTGAGTCTTTAATTTTCTTGTCACTTATAAATATTTTCGAAAAAACCCCTTTTTAGCTTTAATAAAAGTGAAAATCTCTCAAAAAGTGAGAGGTTATCAAAGACCGTCGTTTGCCTTCTGTTGGAATATTTGATTTATGTGGTAAGGAAGTTCATAGTCCTATGACCTTGGAGCGTTGTGGCTTGAACTGAATTTGGCTAAAGGGAAAAATCCGTCAAAGGTACTCCCAAGGAGGGCGGCCGCGCTAAGGCCAAGGGCGGCCGTGCTTGGTTGACGTGAACTCGCCAAAAGTCACTGGTGTTTAGCGCGGTCGCGCCATCCTCAAGGGCGGCCGCGCTTGTGACGGATTTGTAATTTTCCTGGGCGAATTTGAGCAGTTTTTTTAAGTCTCATTAAGACTTAAAACCCTAGTTTACCATATATATAAATACCCTACCTCCTCCAGCCGAGTTCAGTATGAGATTTACAAGAGAAAACCCTATTCTCTAGTTTCTCTCATTGTTTGATTACTCCCGATTCATAGAGATTCGTTCGTGAGATTCAAGGCGAATGAGATAGGACCGCCGGTGATTACCTACCTGTGTGCTGATTTGTGGTACGTAATCCGTGATCGTTTTATCCTCGGAGAAATTTACCTGTACCTGAGTTGCACCAATTGGGGGCAATATTTTCTCTTAGAACAGTCTTCCTAAGGCGAATCGATCAAATCACGATAAGTTTTTCTAACTATTTGTTTTATTGTTTCTGTTTGTTTTCCTGATCCTGTTTCTTGCTATCGGTTTTTCTATTGGCTTCTTGATTGGTACGTTTTGACTTGATCAATAAATTCCCTACTGTTGATTAAATTATTTGTTTAATCTGTGGTTCTGTTAAATTAATTTCCAACAGTCTAAGAGAAAATATTTTTATTGAATCATGTCTGGAAGTACCTCTAGCTCTCCATTTAAGTCCCTAGTTGACACCTCAGATCTTCCGGAAAAGTTCGGTGGTAAGAACTTTAAGCGTTGGTCTGAACGCATGAAGATATGGCTGTCAATTTAGGGCATGTCTGGTATGCTGTCATCCAAATGTCCCTCTCTGAAAGCCGATGATATCGCTAGTGTGGTTGCTGTTAAACAGTGGAAGGAGCAGGACGATGTTGTTCGAGGATGCATTCTGTCAGCTTTGTCGAATGCACTCTTTGATGTCTATTGCTCTGCTACTCTCACTGCTGTGTCACTGTGGGAGTCGCTTTCCACAAAGTACAGCACCGATGACTCTGGTGTGGAAAAGTATCAAGTGGGTAAGTTCCTGAATTATCGCATGAGCGAGGGAAAGTCGGTTACCGACCAAGTGCACGAACTCCAAATCATTTTGCAATCGCTCAAGGATGCTGACATGGGACTTCCTGATAAGTTCGCTGTCATGGCTATTATTGAGAAGTTTCCTCGATCTTGGGGGGAATTCGGTATGACCCTCAAGCATCGTACTGGAAGCTTGACACTCAATGAGCTGATGAATGCAATTGCGATTCAGGAGGTGCATAATGGTAACCAACCGAGGGTACCTATGGAGGCTGCTGCTAATATGGTAACTGGTAAAAGCAAGTTTAAAGGAAAAGGTGTGAAAACTCACTCTAAGGATAAAGAAAACCATGATAAGATTAGAGTTAAGAAAAATAACTTTAAGAAGCCAAAAGCAAAATTGAACTGCTGGAATTGTGGAGAAGGTGGACACTTTTCTAGGGATTGCCCGTCCAAGAAAGGAAAAGGACCACAAGGCTCTGCTGATGACCATCCTGCTGTCAACATGGTGTTGGGTCCGAAGGATTATGATGATCCTGACTCTGACTCACCTGGAGTTGACGCTCTGACCTGCAATGTTACAAAGTATGTAACCTCTTATCCTGAAATCTTTACTGTTTATGAACCCAATGAGTGGCTAGTTGACACTGGGGCAAATGTGCACGTTTGTGCTGATAAATTGCTATTTGTGTCTTACCAGCCTGAGCGTGGTAGATCAGTGACGATGGGGAACTCCAGTGCTGCAAAGGTGCTTGGGACTGAACGCGTGGACCTGAAGTTTCCTAATGGGCGCATTCTTACCTTGCATCGAGTGTATCACGTTCCTGATATTCGTCGCAACATTATTAGTGGTTCTAGTTTAGTTAGGGAAGGATTTGAGATTTCATTTAAATGTAATAAGGTCATAATTTTGGATTCTGGTAGTTTTGTGGGGAAAGGTTATTCCTCGGATGGTTTATTTAAAATTAGAGTTGAAACTGATGTTTGTTCGCACAATAATTTTAGTTCTATTGATTATCCTGTTTCTTATTCCATTGAATCTTCAAATGTTTGGCATGGTCGTTTAGGACATATTAATTATGATTCTGTGAAAAGAATGATGAATTTAGATATTATTCCTAAACATGCTATTGATAAAAATTCTAAGTGTCATGTATGTGTTGAAGCTAAATCTACAAAAGGTCCGTTTAAGTCGGTTGTGAGAAATTCTGAAATTCTAGATTTAGTTCATACTGATATTTGTGAATTTAATGGCGTGTTGACCAAAGACAAAAAGAAATACTTTCTCACCTTTATTGATGATGCTAGTAAATACTGTTATGTCTATCTGCTTAATTCTAAGGATGAAGCATTAGATAAATTCATTATATTTAAGAATGAAGCAGAAACACAAACTGGCAAGAAACTTAAACGGTTAAGGTCTGATAGAGGAGGTGAATATGAGTCTAACCCATTCATGTATTATTGCCAAGAAAACGGAATAGTACATGAAGAGACTCCTCCCTACACCCCTCAATCTAATGGTGTTGCTGAACGTAAGAATAGAACCCTTACTGATATGATTAACAGTTTACTCATAAGTTCTGGACTGCCCAAATATATGTGGGGAGAGGCTTTGAATACGGCTTGCCATATTCTGAATAGAGTACCTCCTAAACATAGAAAGGAAAGTCCGTTTGAACTTTGGAGAGGTCGACAGGCAAGCCTGAAACACTTAAAAGTGTGGGGGTGCCTTGCAAAGGTACTTGTACCCGCACACAAAAGGAAAAAGCTTGGACCTAAAACTGTTGATGCTATCTTTATAGGTTATTCTGAAACAAGTTATGCATTGAGATTTCTTATTATAAAATCTGAAATTTCTGGCATAGATGTGAACTCTATAGTTGAGTTACGTGATGCAACATTTTTTGAAGATGTGTTTCCGATGAAAGACGGACTTCCTAAAGAATCTAACCCAACCACTAATTCCATTCCTGCTCAAGTAGAGGAGCTGACAAATGTGGGGGTTGATTCTAGTGCAACTCATTCTGACGATGAGATTGAACCAAGAAGGAGCAAACGGGCAAGGACCACCAAGGACTATGGAAGTGATTTCATCACTTACAATGTCGAGGGTGATCCTCTAACCTTCAAAGCTGCTATGGCCACTTCTGATGCCAAGCAGTGGAAGGATGCTGTTAAGAGTGAGATGGATTCTATTGTCTCTAATGGGACATGGGAATTGGTCGATCTCCCTCCTGGTTGTAGCACGATAGGATGTAAGTGGGTCTTCAAAAGGAAACTGAAACCGGATGGAACCGTTGATAAGTTTAAGGCTAGGTTAGTGGCTAAGGGATTCAAGCAAATGGAGGGAATAGACTATTTCGATACCTATTCGCCAGTTGCTAGAATGACTACAATCCGAATGCTTATTGCATTGGCCTCTGTATATGATCTTCCTATCCATCAGATGGATGTTAAGACCGCCTTCTTGCATGGCGATCTAGAGGAAGAAATTTATATGGATCAACCTGAAGGTTTTGAGGCCTCTGGCAATGAGAGAAAGGTTTGTAAACTTGTTAAGTCCTTATATGGACTCAAACAAGCCCCTAAGCAGTGGCATGAGAAATTTGATAAAATTGTCTCATCGTTTGGCTTCGTTACTAATGAGTTTGATAAGTGTGTTTATAGCAAAAGTATTGGTGATAGTAGTATTGTCTTATGTCTGTATGTCGATGATATTCTGTTGTTTGGAACGGATATGAGGATAATTAATACTACTAAGGAATTCTTGAAAAGTAAGTTTGAGATGAAGGATATGGGAGTAGCTAGTGTGATTCTTGGCCTTAAGTTGACTCGTTCAACTAGTGGCATAACCATATCGCAATCTCATTATACTGAAAGTGTAATTGAGAAATTTGGTTATAAGAATTGCAAAGTAGCTAAGACTCCATATGATCCTTCAGCTGCACTTACTAAGAATGAAAGTGGAGTACCGATGGCTCAGTTGAGATATTCTCAAATTATTGGAAGTTTGATGTATCTTGCCAATTGTACTAGACCGGATATATCCTACTCGGTTACTAGGTTGGCTAGATATACTCAATGTCCAAATAAAGCACATTGGGAAGCTCTTGATAGAGTTCTCAAGTACTTGAAGGGAACGATTTCCCTTGGGCTGCATTACGGAAGATATCCTTCTGTTCTTGAAGGATATAGTGATGCAAGCTGGATTGCCTTTAACTCCGGGAGTTATGGCTGTACGGGGTATGTTTTCACCTTAGGCGGAGCTGCAGTCGCCTGGAGGTCGACCAAACAAACTCTGTTGTCTAGGTCTACATTTGAGGCCGAACTAGTTGCCCTTGACACTACTGGATTGGAAGCTGAATGGCTTCGAGGACTTATGTCCGAGTTGCCCATGGTCAGTAAGCCCATGCCTGTTATCTCTGTACATTGTGACAACACCGCCACAATTGAGAAACTGAAAAGTGTCAAGTACAACTGTAAAACCAGGAGACACATCCAAATTAGATTAAAATCTATAAGGGATCTTGTGTCTCGGAAGGTGATAGCTGTTGATTATGTTGGTACCAAGGATAACACAGCTGATCCTTTAACCAAAGGGCTAGAATTTGCTCTAGTTCAAAAATCTAGGTTGGGGATGGGTCTGAACCCTGTCTGATTCATACGCAGTAGCAACCCAATCTACCTGAGTGGAGATCCCACAAAGGAGATTCAATGTGGTAATAACAAGTTGTGGGGTGAGTCGGAGCACCTAATAATAGATTGACATGTTACATGTCTGAGTCTATCCCCTGAATAGCCTAGAGGTGCTCGTAGCTGCTAATAAAGTAAAAGTTTGGAACTTTGAATGGGATCAAGTCTTTTAGACAAGATGTTAGCAGTACATCTTCTGAGATGCCCAGCTAAGTGAGTGTTGTTGTTGGCCGCAACTAGAGGAATTCGGGTTATTCCTTGAAAGCACTCATGATAGAGGATCGGGACGTATGGCTTATAAGCATCAAGTGTTTGATAGAGGGCCTATCATAGCTTTTGTCGTGTTTGTTACCAGCAAAGGCCTCTACATCCAAAGGCATCAGATTCAAGACACCCGTTCATCTGGTCCTGTGGAGGTTTGCGTTGGATAACATAGGTAGTGGTTCAAGCCGGAAGGTACCATTATTGAAAGCATGGCAATGGACAATCTGTACACGTCATATTTCTATGAACTTGTGGGGGATTGTTGGAATATTTGATATATGTGGTAAGGAAGTTCATAGTCCTATGACCTTGGAGCGTCGTGGCTTGAACTGAATTTGGCTAAAGGGAAAAATCCGTCAAAGGTACTGCCAAGGAGGGTGGCCGCGCTTGTGACGGATTTGTGATTTTTCTGGGCCGAATTTGAGCAGTTTTTTAAGTCTCATTAAGACTTAAAACCCTAGTTTACCATATATATAAATACCCTACCTCCTCCAGCCGAGTTCAGTATGAGATTTACAAGAGAAAACCCTATTCTCTAGTTTCTCTCATTGTTTGATTACTCCCGGTTCATAGAGATTCGTTCGTGAGATTCAAGGCGACTGAGATAGGACCGCCGGTGATTACCTACCTGTGTGCTGATTTGTGGTACGTAATCCGTGATCGTTTTATCCTCGGAGAAATTTGCCTGTACCTGAGTTGCACCAATTGGGGGCAATATTTTCTCTTAGGACAGTCTTCCTAAGGCGACTCGATCAAATCACGATAAGTTTTTCTAACTGTTTGTTTTATTGTTTCTGTTTGTTTTCCTGATCCTGTTTCTTGCTATCGGTTTTGCTATTGGCTTCTTGATTGGTACGTTTTGACTTGATCAATAAATTCCCTACTGTTGATTAAATTATTTGTTTAATCTGTGGTGCTGTTAAATTAATTTCCAACACCTTCATTTTGTACCCACATTATCTTACTCCTACACTTATAAAATATTTTCTCATAATTTCAAGAAAGTAAAACTAAAAAAAAAGATAAATTATGAGTTTTGTTTGGAAAATCAATGGATTGAGTGAAAAGTGGTCAACAAAAAAAAAAGGCTCATGTATTGTATTGAAAAGAGGGCACGTGCAAAATATTTAGTGAATAATATTTTTCGTAATCTTTATATATGCAAAGCAAAAGAAAAGAAAAAAAAAGATGAAGAAAATCTGCAAAGTCTTACCCTCTTGTACGTTATTGAAATTGTGATTCAAAGTGACAAAGGAAATAAAGGAATGTGATAAACCCCTTTTTTATGAAAGTATGCAAAATTTTAAATTTGAATGTTGAAACATGGGTTGACATGAGTGAGTGGAGAGATATACCCAAAGTCAAAGTGAGAGTGAAAGTGAAGATATGATAACTTTAACCTTATTCTTTTTCTACATAAAGACTACTTAACGGACTTTGACATACTTACCGTCAACCATGCACCACTCAATGTTGTTGTGGTTGTAATAAATTGTATGGAATAGGAAGAAAAAATCAGTATGTTTCGCTGCGTGCTTTGATGACACTGTCCTTAAGGTGTTATTTGCCCCCACTATGTTGCTGCAGGATTTGTGGGCAAATTACCTCTAGGATTCAACGAAACAATCGAGAATCTCCAGGCAGCAAAACCTGAAGATTCTCCCTCTAGAATACCAGAAAATACACCACCACCACCATCACGGTGAGCATCAAATCATCAATACAACCATCAACGTAACAAATTGCATCCATCTCTCCCAAAGATAAACAAACTAAAATAATCAAAATCAATACTCTCTACATACATATGTCAGTTCAAGGTTCTTATTTTTTTTTCTTTTTAATTTATCTCATTTTAACGTTTCTAGTTGCTTTATTTTCTAAAATAGAAAACGAACTCACTTGCTACACTAACAATAACAACTCATTTAATATTTTCTAACAACTTTCTCTTTTCTACTTTACTTTTCATATTTTCAACATTTATCTTTTTTTAGTTTTCGTACAAAACCAAATATAAAGAAGCCAAATATCAAATCTTTGAAATCTTAGATAAAATAAATAACTTCAATAGTTCTAACCCAAATCAAGCTTCCTTTTTTGCACCCCAATTCGACCTCCCTCCATCGCTGGATTCAAGAATTTTTGTTAATAGAGCAAAAATTGCGTCAAGTTTCAATGGGGGAAAAATAAAATGTAATTGTATTTTTTCTTTTATCTTAAAGAGGGCAAATTTCAACAAATTGCACTAAACCTCCAAAATTTTTAAAATTTTGCACAAGTAATTTTTTTTTTTTTTAAACCAATGGGGGTAATTGCCCCCCTTTGCCCCGTGCTATATCCGCCACTGCTTCCCTCCTTGATTGACCTCCCTCATTATTTGATTTCTAAAGTTATTAATGCCTTCATGTTAATTATTAGACCATTTGCAATGGGGTTATTGAAAAAAAGATTCAACTACTTAAACCATTGCAAGGCCTTGTTGAAAAATATTAAGTAGTTGAAAAAAAAAATTTGTTGAAAAAATTCAATAGGTGTTGAAAGAGTTGATTTTGGGAGAAACTAGTTTTTTTCAAATATTATAAAAAAGTCCTGTTTTATTTTAAAAATCGGTTCAATGACCGGTTCAAAAAGCCGGATTAGTTTGGTTTAAAATTCATGTACCGGTTTTTTTAAGTTAAAAACAAGACTTTTTATAATATTTGGAGGAAACTAGTTTCCCCCAAAATTTTCTGGTGTTGAAAAAGATTTTTGGGCCCGTTCTTGCCACGTGTCGCGATCTGATTGGGCGGTTTTGGCGCGTAAAGTACACTCTCTGACAGTGGCGCGTGAGGCGCCATGGATTTTGTTTTGTTTTTTTTTGTTTTTTTCTGATCTCGCCACTTGGCACATTCTGATTGGCCACTGAATTATTTTTTTTTTCCAAATTTCATCCGAATTTTTCAAAGGCAATTTTCTTATATAAAAAAAATTAAAAATTAATTTTTTTCCACCAAAATTCATAAAATAAATTTCTCTATAAATAGAGTCTTGTTTCATTTGATTTGGAAACATAAAAAAAAACACTTTTTTTTCAATATAAATTTCTCAATTATATTAAAAAATAAATAATATAAAATAAAATAAGTATGGAGTATTTTTTTAACTATAAATGATAATAATAATAATAATAATAATAATAATAATTATTATTATTATTATCATTAATAATAATTATTATTTTTTTAATTAATAATAATTATTATATTACTAATCATAAAAATAAAGAATATAAAATAAAATAAAAGTGTTGGGTATAGGATGATGAGTTGAAAGGGTGTTGAAAAAATATGGGTGTTGAAACTATTGTAATAATTAAGGGTTAAAAGTTAAATGGGGTGTTGAATAATTAGTTGGAGCAGAGAGAAGCTGATGTGTCGAATTTTAAAGGGTGTTGAAAAAATGAGGGTGTTGAAACGACTGTAAATGGTCTTAGAGCAATACTAAAGTCAAATAAGATATTTACAAATTTTTTGATACAAAATAATTTGTCACTGTTTAATTGGATGTTGTAGTTTAATTTACTAAATTCAAACAATGCCAAATTATTTTGTGCCCAAAATTTTGTGTGCTTTCTTTTTGCCCCTATCTTTAATTACTCATAAGTTATTGACTTTTAAATAAAAAACTTTGACCAATAAATTATTTGGCAAATGAAAACAACCAATAAAAACAGACATCTTCGAATAGGGCTTTTATCAATAAGTCTCTGAGATATGGTGAAATCTAACAATAAAAACAGCACATTTGGAATTTTATCTTAGAATTCCTGAGTTGAAATCAAAACTTCCCCTGAGGAACTAAGGGCGGGTAGTCAAACTTTTGATGACTACTATAATGAAGAAAATGAATTTATCCAGGGAAAAAAAAAGACATGGCAAGAGCGCGGGCAAGTCTAAAGGAAAAGGCTCCAAAAGATATTGGGAAGGCAATAAAAGACACAGGATAACTTTTATTTCTATGTCTTCATTTTATTTCTTTTTGTTGGTCTTTTATTGTTTCATGATAGTTTTGGTTTAGTCCCCCATCATATTTTAGTTTCGTATTTTAATAAAATTTAAGGGCTTTGAAGGCCTTTTTGATTTATTTTTTTAAAAGACCGTAAAATCCTTTACCCTATTTATAATAATTCTAAATGACAAAACTGTCTCTCCCTCGATCTTTACTTCATCACCCTCATTATTCAATCGGCAACAAGCTCCCGCACCTCCTTCCCTGATTTCACAACCCTAAATTTACTGAAATTAACAAGAACGATTTGCGATGGCGGTGGTTGGAACGAAGATGGTGCCTTTGACGATTGTTCATTGAAATCCATGCCATCTCGCCCTGATTCCGACTGTAGTGAGCTTTTAATTTAGTTTATAACTCCACACTTAGTTGGAGTACCCATTGGAGGCCACTGAAGTTTGAAGGAAGAGGAATGACTTTGAATGCTCTTTCTATTGTGTGTGTTTTCTTTTAACTTCTGCAAACACATTATCAGATTCAAAATGCCTTCTTTCTCTCTCTCTCTCTCTCTCTCTCTCTCTCTCTCTCTCTCTCTCTCTCTCTCTCTCTCTCTCTCTCTCTCTCTCTCTCGTAATCATCATTACAATCGACACTGCTATTCATATAAACCTTTCTCTTATCCACATTCACTACTACTTCCTGTCCTTCCCTGCAAACTTTTACCAGATCCCATTGAATCTACTTGCGAAATTCCATTAACTTCAGCCTCCAACCCATTCAATCTCCTGTTGCCTTACCCCATCTGATTCTCATTTGAGAAAGTTTTCGCACCTAAAGCCAAATTTTCCCTCAATACCCCCTCATTCCTTCTGATTTCAGGAGCAAAAGACTCAAAATTGACATCGGGCGACTAGGAAATTGACTTTACTATTCAAACTGTAATACCCTTTCAGTCGAGCTTGTGCTTTATCCAACAATGATTAGTTGTAATTGAGCCTAGGCGGGGTCGACGACAAGTTAGGCTTAGGTTTTGTGTTGAGCAAAAAAGTGAATTAGAGCAAGTCACACAATATGAAGACGGCTCAGTAGACTTAAAATTCAAAAGAACACAATCCCTAAACAGGAATAAAAACCTTAATTTTAATATGCCAACCAGAAGATCCACCTCAGGAAGATATGAATTCCAACAAGGAAATAATCCACAAAATAATCAACCAATTCTTGAATCAGAAATTGAAACAGAAAACCAATATGAGACGAACAATATTGGCATAAAAAGAAATGGAAATTTTACCTATCCATATGAAGATAGTAATTTTTCAATAAACGTGATAAAAAATGAATTCAAGCTAGACAAAAAAGTTTTAAGAAAAGATTTTCAAAGCGAAGAAAATAAAGAAAATAGAGAATTATTCTTCAAAACATACGATGAGAAAGAACAAAAAATAATTAAAGAAATATATTATGAATTTTGTAAAATACAAGAAATGCATGTACCATTCTTTGGATTCCTAAATGACGAATATTTATATAAAATAATCCCAATAATTCAAAAAATTAGAAAATGGTATAAAATAGCTCCAAACCAATTACCAAGCCATGAGTATTACGAAGGAGAAAAACCCCCTTTAGAACCAGCTTATTTTGGTAAAAATGGAATAAGTCATGGAATATTACCAATAGTTCACCCGGACCAAATAGAAGAAAAGTTAACCAAAGATTTACATTTACAAAATAATTGGACAAATTTATCCTTATTTACAATTGGACAACAATTAGACAGAGTAGAAGATAAAATAGACAACGTCACAACCGGAGTAATAGAAACAAAAAGAGAAGTACAAGACCTCAATTTAACAGACTTTCCTACACCCGTTAATAAACAACCAGAAACAGGAATTATATCACAAAGATATACAGAATACTCAGAATTATACAATAAAACACCATCAAATAGAAAAGGAGAAGAACCAATGAAATACGTAAAGCAAATACCACCTGCAAAAAATCCATTTAGAGTATCAGGAGCTAGACCAATATTACACAATCCTTTAAACGACTTAATGGAAAATATAAAAAATTATATACAAGTAAAAGAAGAAACAAGTACAAGCCAAAACATCAGAGTACTAACTGAACATAATGAAGAATCCTCAGAATCAGAATCAATCCTATCTTCTGAAGATAATAAATATGCCACCACCAATAATAAAAATCAACACAAAATGATATCTATACAAGACATAAGAACTTTTCCTAATTACAAAAAAGAAGCAGAAGATTTGAAAATATTAGGAGACCAACAAAAATCTTACAACGCAAAGAACATATATGAATGGAATATTGATGGATTAAGTGAAATGGAAATCATCAATAAAACAAAAGAGATGATAATTGTAGGCAATATTTACAAAACACAAAACATTACGGAAAGACAAGCTGTAGAAAACATAATCCTAGGTTTTACTAGACAATTACGCACCTGGTGGGACAAATTATTAGGAAATGAAATAAAAAATGATATTTTATCCTCTGTAAGAATAGATGCTCAAGGACGAACTTTATTAGATGAACAGGAAAGGCCTGCACCGGCACAATAATAACCCTGATATTCATTATCACTACCCATTTCATAGGAGATATAGATTTATATACAGAATGAAACTCAGAAATACTACAAAATTTAAAGTGTAGAAAATTAGAGCAATTCAAATGGTATAAGGACAATTTTTTTCAAAGAGTTTTTAACCTGGCAGACCCAAATAACATCTATTGGAAAGAAAAATTTATTACAGGACTACCAGGATTATTTTCAGAAAAAGTAAAAGACACAATAGAACAAAAATACGGAAGAATCTCTTATAATGAATTAACCTATGGAGACTTAATCACCTGAGTAAATATTACTGGCTTAAAACTTTGCCAAGATCAAAGATTAAGCATTAAATTAAAGAAAGAAAGTGCACAAACACGAAGAGAATTAAGACATTGGTGTGAACAATTTGGATTTGGTAGAATTCAGCCACCCCATAAAAAGATAAGTCACAATCCCTATCATAAAAACAGCACTTATAGAAGAAAACATAGAAAAACTAATAAAAACTACACAAGAGAGCCTCCTGAATACTATAAAAAATCAAGCCATAATAAAAAGTATAGAAACAAATACAGCAACAAGAAATACAGAAGAAGTAACAAAAACTCGAATACCCACAATAAAATAATAAGATGTTTTTTATGTAAAAAACCCGGACACATAGCTAGAAATTGCCCAACAAGAAAACAAATAAAACAAATTTGCAATAACCTCAACATAAAAGAGATAGATCAAATAATATCTCAAATAGACAATCTTGAAGTAACAACCACAGAAAATGAATATTCTAGTAAAGAAGACCCCTCCTTCAAAGCGCATACAACACGTATAATGAAACTGAAGAAGAAATTACTGAATGTCAAATTGGTTGCAAAGGAGTATGTATGTGTACTACCAAAATCAATACTATAGAACAATATGATGAAATACTAGAAAAAATTAAAGAAATCAAAGAACCAATAATAAAATGAAAATTCTTAAGACAATTAGAAAAAACCATAAATGAAGAAAAACCAGAACCCTCAACGCCATCCCAATACGAAGATGTCGTACAAATGTTCCAGAACAAAAAGAAACAAATTTCTTCAGTAGACTTGCAAAAAGAAATTAAGGAAATAAAGCAAGAAATAAAAATATTAAAACAAAATAATTTAGAATCACAAAAATCACAAAAAGAATTAAAAGCAAAAATGACTTTACACGAAATTAAAAAACAAATAAGTGCAACTTATAAAGGAGAACCTTCCCAAGCAAAAAACCTGGATAACCATTTCCAAAACCCTTTCTCAAACTCGACAAACAAAGAAATAAAAATAAACACTAGAGAAAACACAGGAACTGAAACAGATTCTTCAACAGAAGAAAATACGGAAGGAAGCATATATGCAGTAACCAAAGTCAGATTTCAAAAATGGTATGTCACCATAAAAATGACAATAGGAACTTTTCAATATGAAGGAATAGCCATGCTAGACTCAGGAGCAGACTTAAATTGCATAGAATAAGGCATTATCCCTTCTAAATATTTTATTAAAACAAAACAAAGTCTTTCAGTGGCAAATTCATCCAAATTAAAAGTTAAATATAAAATATCAGAAGCTCATATATGCAACAATAACATTTGTTTTAAAACAAGCTTAATACTTGTAAAAGATTTAAATACAAAAGTGATATTAGGAAATCCCTTCTTACAAATGTTATATCCTTTTAAAGTATCCAAACAAGGAGTAGAAACAAGAATATTAGGACAAAAAATAATATGTAAATTCTTATATCCCGTTTCTAACCATGATGTGAACAATATACAAAGAACAAATGTATCAAAAATAAATTCATTACAAAAACAAATTGAATTCTTAAAAGAAGATTTACATAATACAAAATTAGAAGAAAAATTACAATTAAGGGAATACAAAATTACAATCGAAAAAATATTAGAAAAATTTGAGAAAAACCTATGTTCTGATCTCCCTACAGCATTTTGGGAAAGAAAGAAACACGTTATAACTTTACCCTATGAAAAAGAATTTAATGAGAAAATGATTCCAACAAAAGCAAGATCAATTCAAATGAACCAAGAATTATTAGAATATTGTAAAAAAGAAATAAGGGATTTATTAGACAAAAAATTAATTAGAAAAAGTAAATCACCATGATCATGCTCGGCCTTCTATGTAACGAAAAATGCTAAAATTGAAAGAGGAGCACCGAGATTAGTAATTAATTATAAACCTTTAAATACAGCCCTCAAATGGATCAGATATCCAATCCCTAATAAACAAGACCTATTAAAAAGACTTCACAATGCATCTATCTTCTCAAAATTTGATATGAAATCAAGATTTTGACAAATACAAATAGCAGAACAAGATAGATATAAAACCGCATTTACAGTACCATTTGGCCAATATGAATGGAATGTGATGCCATTTGGATTAAAAAATGCTCCAAGTGAATTCCAAAAAATCATGAATGAAATATTTACACCTTGTACTTTCATTATAGTTTACATAGATGATGTGTTAATTTTTAGTAAAAATTTAGAACAACATGAAAAACATTTAAATATATTCTACAAAGTAATGATAAAAAATGGCTTAGTTTTATCCAAGGCCAAAATAAAATTATATCAAACAAAAATAAGATTTTTAGGACATGAAATAACCAACAACACTATAATACCAATCCAAAGATCCATAGACTTTGCAGATAAATTCCCCGATGAAATCAAGGACAAAACCCAATTACAGAGATTCTTAGGATCATTAAATTATATAGCTGATTTTCTTCCAAAAATAAGACAAATTTATAAGCTTCTTTATGACAGACCGAGGAAAAACCCAAAATCATGGACAAAAGAACACACAAATGTAATAAAACAAATTAAGTTATATGTAAAACAATTACCCTGTCTAACAATATGTGACCCAAACGCATCAAAAACAGTCTCTACAGATGCCTCAGACATAGGATACGGAGGAATATTAACTCAAGAAATAAATGGAAAAACTCATATAATCAGATACTACTCAGGAATATGGAATGAAACCCAATCCAAATATTCAACAATAAAAAAGGAATTCTTTCTATAGTTTTATGTATAACAAAATTCCAAGATGATTTATTAAATCAAAAATTCACAGTAAAAGTAGATTACAAGGCTGCAAAAGATGTTTTACAAAATGATGTAAAAAATTTAGCTGCAAAACAAATCTTTGCCAGATGGCAAGCCTTATTATCAATTTTTGATTTTGAAATAATTCACATTGCAGAAAAAGACAATTCTGTCCCAGACTTCCTAACAAGAGAATTCCTGCAAGGAAACAATGGAAAACCCTAAGAAACAAAAATTCGAAATAGGTTCTTCATCACAATCACAACAAACACTAACACCAAGAGAAAAATTTTATCAGGAAACCATCAATATGGCTCATAATCAACAAAAACCTGTAGGATGGTCCATGAAGATTAACGACCAACTTATATATCTAAATGATATGAATTACTTAAACCATTGTTTCCACAAAACAGAAGTATTGTTAAAAGAAAGTAAAAACATCCATACAAAAATACCAATTAGTAAAACGACAGAACTTAGATATCACATTTTTGATTTAGAAGAACTTTTAGAATACGAATTTGCTCATAAGTACAAACTCTCTATTAATGCAAATATTTCCGCACTAAAAAGAATTATAAAATGTATAGAAAATGATTATAGAGGGAGTTCTAGACAAAATCCTTTGCTAATACCAGACTAATTTTATGCTTACAGGATCTGTCACAATGACCCAATTTATGACAATTTTTAAAAACATCAGGCGAAAAGAGAAAAAACTCCTAGATGAAATCAAAATCCTTGAAGAAGAATTAAGAGATGAAAGAAACAGAGATCCATATTTTTGGACTAATTTAGAAACTGCTCTAAATAATGCAATTTGGTATAAAAAACAAAGACTTAAATTGCTTTATTGTGAACTACATATGCACCTTTTCAATAACATTACAGGATAAAAATGGTTTTGCAGAATGATTACAGGTTCTTCAGCAAAGAAAAAAGATAAGAAGCCCCTGTTTGCCATAGCTCTTTCCTCCACAAAACTCCCCATTTTCATTCCTGACAAAACCCCCAAAAATGAAAACAAATTTGAAATTTTATCTCCTTACAAAACCCCCTTGTCATCTTCATCTTCACAAACTCTTCCACCTAGTCCAAGCCAACAATTGACCACTTATAAACAAACCCTTGACCAAAGCCCAGCTCCTCTTATCCAACAAATTACACACAGTTCATATCCAAAAAACACACCACCAACTTCCTACTTCTACAAAAATTATTCAGAATTTATCTGTGTTTTAGAACCAGAATTCTTTGAAACAAATACGAAATGGCATCCCTACCAAATGTCTGAATTCCTCCTTCCCAGTTCCCACCATTATTTACCTGATAATTTTTCAAAATCCCAATTCTATTACGAAAATATCCTCACCAAAATAAAATCAGCCACTTTCATTTATTCTGCAGATCATTTGGATCCCTCCAAAATAAGATACTGCAAAGTAAAAATTTTGAGATTTTTAACCATCTCTGATTGGGGACAAAAGCCCAGTGAGGCAAAAGATTTGACCCTTCCAAAAAATATGGCTTGTTTTAATTATTGGGACTATATCAATGCCTGGTCCCAGGCCTTTCTCAAACAAAACAAATCTTTTTCTCTTTTCTATTTTTTCTACTTTTCCCATGACTTTTCTTATCCAACCCCATATTGGTTTAATCTTTGGTGGACAAAGTTTGGGCTGGATAAACAAATTGTTCCATCTTCTACAAAAATGGCCTTCAATTTATGGGCCAAACAAATTACTTATCCAGAGGAAATTGAACAATCCCCCATTTGGGCCCAATTTTGTCATAACTTCCAAGTCCCTTGAATCTTCATGACAGAATTTGACCTAAAAGAGGAACAAATGTGTGAGTGTGTACAAATGGGTTTACAAATGGGTGCCCCAAGGCAATAAAAGTGTGAGTGCAAGCACAAAACAATCCTCCCAACACTGATCAGGAAAATACAAAATCAAGTGGTGGGACAAAACACACCCTTATCTGACCGCAGCCCTGAAGCAGTCACAAAATACTTTGAACAGAAACCCCAATTTCGCAATAGTATTCCACCTAAACAAGCCCAACAAAATGAAGAATTCCTTCGAAGAAAACAGCACATCATGGTCCAGATGGCCCAATGCACAAATCCTGGAGACCTTGACAGACTAATGGCCCAATTAAGCGACGAAGGAAGCTCATCTTCTTCAATACCTGACGAAGCTCTACCAAATGATGACATGTTCACTTAGGTCCAATTGGAAGACTTATGAGACAAAATCATATACAGTTCAGCAGCCAGACAAGCACTAATGGGAGACAAAGAAAAAGAAAAAGAAGACAAAAGAAAGAAAAGCGGCTCTCGCCCACGAAGCCAAAGGCACGTCCACTTTCTTAGTGGAACAAAAGTCATCCCATACCTGTCAAATGGAATCCACTTTATTAGTGGATATTGCTTTTATTTGTAATTAAGTGTGTTAGTCAAAAGTGGTGGATCCCTCTTTAGAGGACAAATGCGCACCGCACATGTGGCGTGATCCACTCCTTCTTTGTAGTATAAATAAGGAACCTCTTCAGTCGAGAGAGGCAAGTTTTTCTTTTAGGTTTCTAGTTTTCCCTTCTCCCTTCTCTCTAGATATCCCTCTCTCTCTCAAACCATCGACTGTACACAACCATCCAGTGTATCATCCCTTGTAAATTACAAAGTTCTGTATCAATAAATAAGTAAGTTGTTCTTACTTTCTTTGTTCTTTATTTTCCTTTATGCTTTCTTTTAGTATAAAAGACTTTTTAAATTTATAAGGTATATCGGTATCGGAAACTAGCCAGCGTCAGGTGTGAAAACACTTTTAAGATGATTAAATCACTCATCGCAGCAGTATAATATTCAAAATTTATACTGTGTGACGGGTAGAACAATGACCACGTATCTTACAATAAAAAAGTCAATTTCACTATTAGAAAAAAGTAAAAATTACTGTTTAACTGTAGCAATTTAAATTCCATAGATTTTCCTTTAGATTAGTGTATTTTTATTTGATATCTTTACTATTCTCATGCTTAGTTTTAATTAATCGATCCTCTGCTTTATTTTGTATATATATATATATATATATATATATATATATATATATATATATATATATATATATATATATATATATACGAGTGCAAGCCCAAGTAAGGATAGTGCAGCAGCCCAACCCAAGCGAAGAACCCAAAAACCGTATTGGGCCAAAGATTATCTGATGTAATTAGTTGTTTTTAATTTTTTGATGAATTAGTTTTCTATTTTAATTTGCTGCTGAATTAGTCTTTTAGGTTAAGAGTTTCATGGTAGTGGGAAAGTGGGTATTTAACTTGCTCCCTACTTTTAGCTAATAAGTTAGAGGTGCTGCACGTAGGAGTAACTTTAGGGATTGTGTTAGTTGCTTTGTATATAAATATTTTCTATGGAAAAGGCTCATTTTAAGTTTGGCCAAAATCTGTGACTTACTTTTTATTTTCTTTCTCTTTGTCTGGAGTGTAGTTCCTACTCGAAAAGGATCATTTGTCTTGATACTCTATCATTTTGGTGCTCTCGTTGAGAGAAAATTATGCCTCCAAAGAATGATCAGTCCAAGGTTGCTTGGGAAGAACAAGCAGCTTCCTTGGGTGATCAATTGCAAGCGCTCCGTGTCCAAACTGAGAGCATGCAATCCCAGGTAGCACTTACTACCCCCATCCAAGAATCTCTTGCCCACCTCACTACTATGTTGACTGAAATGAGGACCGAAAAGAGAAGTTTTTCCCCAAATTCGGGCTCCTCGTCAACTACCCAACCCACAATCAATCTTCAACCATCTAATCCCCTAGCTTTGCCTAAACCGCCTAAACTCCGAATTCCTCCATTCGATGGCTCAAACCCCTTGGATTGGATATTTCAAGCCTAACAATTTTTCAGTTATTACCAAGTGCATCCAGATCAGCGACCCGACATGATCTCATTTTATATGCAAGGACAAGCTCTAAGTTGGTTTATGTGGACGAGGCAGAATGATCATCTCAGTTCATGGCAGGCATTTATTCGCGCTTTAGAGACGCGATTTGGACCTTCAGCGTATGACAATCATCGGGCTGCTTTGTTCAAACTAAGGCAAACAGGTACCGTTGACGATTTTCAAACTCAATTTGAAAACTTATGTAACAGGGTCAACGGCCTTCCAGCGGAAGCCATCTTGGACTGCTTTATATCCGGGCTCAAGCCAGAGATTCAAAATGAGCTCGCACTAATGAAGCCGACCACAATTTCATTGGCAATAGGGCAAGCCAAATTGTTGGGTATGCATATTTTAACCCTCCTATTTTGTATTAGATTTGATTGATACCATAACCTCCTATTTATTTTAAGGAATTTAGGACTCTATGTAATGAAGCTTAGACTTCAATTTTTTAGCTAAGTCCATTCTATAGAATAGGTTAAATTTAGGCTTGAAGACTGGCTCAAGAATCATTGGATCTTAGGATTGCAGTTTCAAGGGTTTCAGAACCGCCCTTCTAGAACCGCTGCGTAACCGCCTTTTTGCCTTGTAATTCCCTTCATCTGAAACCGCTTGTTCACCAAAGTGCAAACCGCACTCTTGGAAATCCTTCTTCTGGTGGAACCGCTTTCTTGTCAAACCGCCTTGCCCCAGAACCGTTCCAATGATTGGTTTCTTGAAGTGAACTCTTTTGACCATTGGAATCCACGTCAGCAATATCAAAAGTCAACTACCATATCTTTTCATGTGACCCAATGTCAGAGCAGATCTGCAAGGATCTCATAAAGGTGACAGATGTCCTAACCACCTTTATTGCAGCTGAGGTCTGATCAGCTTTACCTGCATCAACAGTTCCAAAGGACAAAAGTAGTTGCTGTGGACCAATGGGATTGCATCAAGGACTGTCCTTACAACAGCTGTATCCAACGGCTAGTTTCTTGATGCTTGGGTATAAATACCCCCAACCTTCATCATTTGAAAATAGCTTGAAAAATTGAGAAATTGCTGTGTTCATAAGAAGTTGGAGCTCTGCCCAGAAATTCATAAGTCTTTTGAATCTTCATCTTCATACTTCAAGAAATATTCCCCAGCCCAGAAATCAAGCCTTAACACATTCAAGAATCATTGAGCTCTACATCTCTCAGATATAAAGAGCCTTGATCTTGAACACACACACACCTCACTTGTTTAAACACATAGTTTATTCATTTGAGATACACTGGTTATAGTCTAGGATTTGTTCTTCATAGAAAAGATTTTATTGTACTTTGTAATCTATCAAATACTCAATATAAAATCTCTCTTAGAAATCCAAGACTAACCATCTTGGTAGTGGACGTAGATCGTTTATCGATTGAACCACTCCAAATAGCTTGTTCATACTTTACTGCATTTATATTTTTCTGTGCTTGCTAATTATTTATCTCTGTCTCTGTTTGATCTTTATATAGTTATCCTTATTGTGAAATTGTGTTTGGAGTTAACATTGTCAAAACCTCACTTTTGCAACCGCACCTTCGACAACCGCACTATCAAACCGCTTTGCAAAAACCGCCTCTCCCAAAACCGCTTTATAACTTATATATTCCGTCGTGCATTTTACAACTCTACTTGCGCTTTACACACTGCAAGAGGTTTTGTAAGCTTAGAGGTTTAGTTTTTTAAAGAGGGCGAAAAATTTGTAACAGCTATTCACCCCCCCTCTAGCTGTATTTTCACCCTTGTTGCCACCTTTGGGACCAACAAGTGGTATCAGAGCTAACATATTTTAAAACCACTGTTTTTCAAGCTTAACAGCTTGTGTGCCGATTCAATATGGCAAATACAAAGACAATGACAACCGTTAACTATTCACACATTCCAATTTTGACGAAGACCACTTCGACATCCGGAAGTGCCGAATGCTTATTCATTTGGAAACCATCGATGAAATGCTAGTGGAATGCGTGATAAATGGCCCGTTAGTTCCAATGAAGGCCAACACAGATGCAACCACTAGTGCAACAATTCCAGAGGTCAAAAAGCCAAAAGAAGAGTGGTCGGATGAAGAGAAGAGATTAGTTGCCTTGGGACTGACAAGGCTAGGCACATCATTTCTAGAACCCTCCCCGTATCAACTCTGAGAAAGTGATGTACCTCAAAACCGCAAAGCGAGATGTGGGATGCCATTGAGAGCTACCTCGAAGGTGATGATAAATGCAAGGAAAGCAAATTATATCTTTGTTGAAAGATCATACAACAACTTCAACGAGAAAATCCAACGAAACCTTGCGTCAAACCTACGACCGATATGTTGAGGTAGTTAATGCTTGTAGATCTCTTGGCAAAACTTTAACCGATAAGGAAATCAATATGACTTTCCTATCTCGCTTTAGGTTCTAAATGGGTAAATAAGGCTACCTCTTTAGAAGACTCCAAAGTTTTGGGTACTTGGTCGTTAAGTAACTTGTACGCCAATCTTAGAGTCTATGAATTAAAATTAAATCATATTGAAGAGATTGAAGGGAAAACCAAATCGCTATCCATGTCCATCGTGGAACAT
The DNA here is from genome assembly GCA_022495995.1 of Adenophora triphylla var. japonica. Classification (NCBI taxonomy): domain Eukaryota; kingdom Viridiplantae; phylum Streptophyta; class Magnoliopsida; order Asterales; family Campanulaceae; genus Adenophora; species Adenophora triphylla. The sequence continues at coordinate 47,059 of JAFEMH010001971.1, read as the reverse complement.
GAGGAGAAACCATCTACATCCAATCAAACTGCAGATCCTTCCATATCAACCTCATCACTCATCGAGATGGATGATGATGATTTTGCCATGTTTGTGAAAAGATTCCAAAATTTTAGAAAATCCTCAAAACCTTTCACAAAATCATTTTCAAAAGGCAAACCTCCTGCAACGTTTTCTAAGGCTTGGAGATACAAAGAAAAGAGTGAACTAGTTTGCTACAATTGTAGAAAACCTGGTCACTTTGCAGATCCGGAAAGTGTCCACAACCTACATATGAATACATGAAAAAGAAAACCTCTCCTGCAAAATTTTCTCATCGCAAGGGAATGGTTGCTGAGGAGGAAGAGAATTCCAAGGAATTGGCCACTTGGATTGAAACAGATTCTGATGATGGAAGTGATGATGAAACCGAAGAGGTTAATCTCAGCAATTGCAGACGCTTCCGATGAGTCGATTACGAGTCAATCGAGTCGCAAGATATGGAAGAAAAAGAGGTTTCTACAAAACTTCCAAATTTTAAATTGGATGACGATATCAAACTTACTCCTAGCATTAAGATAGGAAATTGCTCGTATTCACGTCCCATTTTTCCTCCTACAAATGCTCCACCTTCAAAAACAATTCCAAAGAAGAAAATTTTGAAAAAGGTGGTGGAAGAGGTTTCTCCCATGGAACATGAAAGGATGTTCAAGGAAGCTGAAATGGTGATCCATCAATTCTCTAATCTTAAGAAAGCCTTAAGCTTAGCTCATGATGAACTTAATGCATACAAGACGGAGAAAAGCTGTGATGAAGTCCGAAATTTCAAATCTTAAGGACCAAATCAGAAGTATGACTCCTCTTCTCGATCGTAACCGCATCCTTGAAACTAAGGTTGCTGCACTTCAACTCCGGAATGATGACTTGGTTACCCAAATCAACGATCTCCAAAAGATTGTTGATTCATGGCTCAAGTCTCAATCCACTAAGGATAAAATCATGGACTCCCAAGTTCCTCCTGGAATTAAGGAAGGCCTAGGTTTTGGATACGAGGAAGAGGAGAAGTGTGCATCCTCGAGTGAAAAGGATGAGGAAATTTTGGAACTAACTAAAGAAATTCCTAAGGGTAAGCATGCTAAAGGAAAGGGTAAAGGACGACAAATTAATTATGTCTACCCAAAAGGAAAGCAATATAGAAAGAATTCTGTGTTGAAACCTAAGGATTCTGTGGAAGCAAATTCAAGAGGAAATGGCTTATGGAATTGGTCGCATACCTGCTCCAACCGCTCCTGGTGGAAAAGGTGGTCTTTGCCAACTCCAGGTCGACCGCGCATCTTCTTCGACCGCTCCTCCTGCTTTCAAAAGCGGGAATAGAGTTCCCGGGAAATACGTGGTCAAACCAAAGCTGTTCCCTTTATCTCGGCCCGGACTCTTAGTGGAACCGCTCCTCCAAAACCGCTTCCTTGTCCTAAACCGCATGCAACTCCTAAGAAGAGTAAGGAGTTAGTAAAACCTCATAAAGCTTGTAGCTATTATAAATGTTACGTGTGTGATGGTTTAGGTCACAAGGCTGCAGAATGCCTTTTGCGGTTCACATCCAATGCCAGAAGAGTAAACCTCCTTCGTCAGCGGTGTGGGTCGTAAAGGGTTGCTAACTTGAGGACCCAAGGAATAAAGGGGACCTCGTTCTTAATGTTTACATTTCGGGTCCTCTCGCTTCATGGCTGGTCACTCCAAGGATAATGAATGGTATCTTGACGGTGGGCTGCCAAGACATATATTTGGAGATAGATCATTACTTGAAGATGTCGTTGAAGCAAGTGGTCCGTCTGTAACCTTTGGTGACAACAACAAAGGCAAGACCATAGGATATGGTATTATAAGGAGAGGAAACCTAATCATTGAGAAGGTTTCTCTTGTTGAAGGACTCAAGCACAACCTCCTTTCAATTTCTCAATTTTGCGACAAAGGAATGCTTTGAAACTTCACGTCATCAAATTGCTTTATCAAAGATAGCATTTCCGGCGTCACCCTACTCACAGGGATTCGTAAGAGTAATATTTACATTATTGATCTAAATTCTGCATGTAGTATTACTAATCTCTGTTTTGTAGCTAAGAATGTGAGCGAAAATAGTTGGCTATGGCACAAGAGGTTGAGCCACTTGAACTTCAACTATCTTGCAAAGATTGGTAGGGAAAACCTCGTTCGTGGTTTACCCAAAGTGGCTGACCACCATCCTGAGAAATGCAGTGCATGTCAACTTGGTAAGCAGTCCGCGTCGTCTTTCACCAAAGAAGACCGCTCCTTCAACTTCAAGATGCTTACAATCGCTTCACATAGATTTGTTTGGACCCGTAACCACTGCCAGCATTGGAGGAAATAGATATACCTTAGTGGTGGTGGATGATTACTCAAGATATACGTGGGTTGAGATGATGATTTCCAAAGATGATTGCTATGAGATTCTCACCGCACTTTTTAGACGGCTCCAAACTCAAAAAGAAGACGACATCGTTAGTGTTCGATCAGATAATGGAATGTAATTTAAGAACAACGGTGTTGCTCAAGATTGTGATGACCATGGGATTGATCACAATTTTTCAATCACGGTGTTCCACAACAAAATGGGATTGTGGAAAGGAAGAATAGGACATTGATTGAGGCCGGAAAGACAATGATATCCGAAGCGAAGCTACCTCGCATTTTTGGCCGAAGCAATCAATACAACATGCTTCACTCGAACCGCTCCCTCATCAACAAAACCTATAATAAGACTCCCTATGAGCTTTGGCGAGGAAGAACCCCCAACATTGCATTCTTCAAGATCTTTGGCCGCAAATGTTTTGTCCTCTACAACGGAAGAGAAAATAGAGGTAAATTCGGAGCCAAGGCCGACGAAGGTATTTTTGTTGGGTATGCTAAACATTCAAAAGCTTTTCGTGTTTTCAATAAAACTAGTTTAAAAATAGTTGAGTCTGTCCATGTTACTTTTGATGAGCATTCTCTCCTTGAGCCACATTTGGCTCCAAATGTTGCTTCGATGATTTTGTTGAGCATAATGAACCAGGTGAACCATCTCAAACCGCACCCGAACCTCAACCGCAAAATCCAAAGACCCTCAACCGAAATTCTCAAACCGCACCTTTGAAACCGCACTGAAGTTCCTACTCCGCATGCAACTCCAAGGGAAGAAGAAGTTGAGAATTCCCCTATCCAGACTTATAAAACCTCTTCGTCAACTTACCTTCCATGACTTCACAAGGATCTAACGACGTTCCAATTGAAGATCTTCATCAAACCTCACCCAACCAGACTTACCCCGGAGGTTCGTGAAGTCAGCAGTCACCCCCTCACAAATGTGATCGGTCATTTGTTTTCCGGTGTTCAAACAAGGAGATCAAACTATGACGAGCATACTTCACTTTTATCTCAAGTTGAACCCAAGAAGATTGATGAAGCACTCCAAGATTCCATTGGGTCGTTGCTATGCAAGAAGAACTCAACCAATTTGAAAGATGCAAGGTCTAGACTTTGGTGCCTAGACCTCAGGATCAAGGAGTGATAGGAACTAAGTGGGTATTTAGGAATAAGATGGATGAGAATGGAAGCATCACTAGGAATAAAGCAAGGTTGGTTGCACAAAGATATAGGCAAGAAGAAGGAATTGATTATGATGAAACCTTTGCTCCAGTTGCAAGATTGGAAGCTATCAGAATCTTCTTAGCCTACGCCTCTTTCAAGCGTTTCAAGTTATATCAAATGGACGTAAAGAGTGCATTCCTCAACGGCGAACTGCAAGAGACCGTGTATGTTGCCCAACCGCCTGGATTTGAAGACTCCAAATTTCCCAATCATGTCTACAAACTCCAGAAAGCTTTGTATGGACTTAAGCAAGCTCCAAGGGAATGGTATGAGACTCTTTCTAAATTTTTACTAGAAAAAGGATTTAAACGTGGTAAAATCGATACAACTCTTTTTATTGCCAAATATAATGAGCATACTTTACTTGTTCAAATATATGTCGATGATATTATTTTTGGTTCTACTAATGAGTTACTTTGTAAGCGTTTCGAAAAGCTAATGAAAAGCAAGTTTGAGATGAGCATGATGGGAGAATTAACTTTCTTCCTCGGGCTTCAAATCAAGCAATGCGAAGAAGGTATTTTTCTCAGCCAAGCCAAGTACACCAAGGAGTTGATAAAGATGTTTGGATTAGAAAATGCTAAAGCATATGATACTCCTATGGCCACCGGCAATAAGCTAGACAAGGATCTCAAAGGTAAGAAAGTTGATCAGACTTCGGCTCATTACTTTACTTAACTGCTAGTAGGTCAGATATCATGTTTAGTGTCTGTGTATGTGCTCGTTACCAAGCTGATCCTAGAGAAGCACATCTTATTGCAGTCAAGCGTATAATCCGCTATTTATCTGGAACCACTAACCTTGGACTTTGGTATTCCAAAGATTCAAACTTCGATCTTGTAGGTTATTCGTATGCATTATGCAGCTTGTACTATTGACAGAAAAGCACTAGTGGTACTTGTCATTTCCTCGGGAATAGACTAGTTGCTTGGGCCAGCAAGAAGCAAGCATCGGTTTCAAAGTGTCAACCACGAGGCCGAGTATATTGCCGCCGGTAGTTGTTCTGTCAAATCTTTTGGATGAAGCAAACAGCTTGGTAGACTATGGAATCCATGAAGGAATTGCCCCATCATGTGTGACAACACTTCAACAATTTCGCCTCCAACAACCCCGTCATGCATTCCAAGACCAAGCACATTGATATCAAGTATCATTTCCTCAAAGATCATGTGGAGAAGAGGAATATCCATTTAGAGTACGTGGGGACAGACAACCGTATTGCCGATATCCTTACAAAGGCTCTTGACTCCAAGAGATTTTCTTTTCTCGAGGAGAAATGGGTATGCTTGAACTTAAATAAATTCCATACTTTTTATTTGCTAACTTGTTTGTTGAGTCTAGGTTGAAATTCCTTTTGGAATCAAACCGCTTCTGTTGAACCGCCTGTGCCAAAACCGCAAGATTATCCAACCGCCTGCATGCAAACCGCAAGTTCCAAACCGCTCATGCAGTCTGACCGCTTGGATCAAAACCGCGTTTCAACAAGAAGTAAACTCTGTCTATTTTTATTGCTTATCTTTATTTAAAAAAAAAAAAAACTGTTCAAATTCCTTTATTTATTTTTTAGTCCTTATTTTTGACATAAGGGTATTTTTGCAAATGTTTTCCCTCGTTTATTTCAAAAATAAGAGCATTTAATGCTAAGGGGACATGAGCATTAAAAACCCTCATGTCAGCCGTCATTGAGAGAGGTGCAGGAGGTGAAAGGGTGTAACAGTTGGTTTAATTCAATCATTCTTTCTGACCAACTGCCTCCACCCCTTCACCCTATATATACCTTGTTGGTGAAACCTAAATCTTTTCTTCGCCAACTCTCTCGCAATCGTATTCCTACCAACTCACTTTCTCTCTCTAAAACTCTTTACAAAACCTCCATTTTCAAACTTCTTAATCATCAATGGAAACTACTTCTAAAAGACAAAGAGCCTCTACCACTGCTAGGGCAAAGAAACCTATCCCGGAAATGGTAATCAATTTCTAACCCTAATTCTTTCTATTTCTTTAAAATTCGCCATTGTTAACCATAGAAACTGTTCGTATGCCTGTTCATGGTTTTTGATGATTTTGAACTTGTTTCTTCACCATTTTGATAAAATTTGTTGGGTTTTGCTCGTAATCATGCCTAGATTTACATTGTAGTTTATTTCATGATCAATGCATGATTTGAGTACTGATTTTATGATTTTCGCTTATACACTTCGAAAACCCACTTTCGTGTTCTTGGTGTTTATGAATGATTCTGGGTAAAGATTGAATTTTTAATGATGTATTGTTAATCTCCTTCCCAATGTGATCATTTTGATATGTTATTTGCTCATTTTGGTTAAAGTTTCATGTATCTCTCGTTCTTGGTGTTCTTGAATGTTCTTGGTGTTCTTCACAAAACCCATGAAGCTGCTTCTTGAAAAATCATATGTTTTGGTTGCCTTGATTCTCGAGAAAGTGTTTTCCAACACTTAGAATATTTTCAACTTTTTCGTAAATTTTGGATTTTATTTTGGTTTGAAACCGCTTGTATGCAACCGCTTAGAAATTTTTGTTTCAAACCGCTCCTCACCTATTCAACCTAAACCGCATGTTCTAAAACCGCATTCTCAAATCTTTAGAAACCGCATGCTGTTTATTTCCTTTCCAATGTTTTTGAGATTTTACTAAGTATATAGGCTGGAAACCAAGAAATTCCTCTCTAATCACTGCTTGCAGTGTGGGATAAGTTTGGATTACAATGCCACGTACTTAAGTAATTTTGTTCTCAAAGTCCTCATTATTTGTTTAAGTATTCATGGTTTCACTTGGGGTTTGAAATTTTCAAACCGCACCATTGCTCAACCGCTTGGTGCTCAAACCGCATGTGAACTATGAATACACAAATGGATCTAACACTTGAAATTTTATTTTATAGGATCCAACTACCTTCCTACCTGGATGGGAAGTTAATGAGGAAGAGCTCAAAACTGATGCTCTAGGAAGGGAGTTGCTAAGGAAGCTAAGAGTTTCAGGCATCCTACCTCTCTTCACCAAGAAGCAGAATTTCATAGTGCCATCTTTCGTGGATCAGTTCTTTGCAACCGCTAAGAAGGATTCAAGAGTTCTTGAATAAGGCCAAAAAGTTTCCCGCCCGACCGCCGTAGTTGAAGGCATGAAGCTCTCCATAGACTACATTGACATAAGAAGACTTTTCAGATTTGCCGGTGGAGCTCCCTTAGAGGTTGATCAGGTTATTCAAGACAATGCTGCTCTCCAAACCGCCAAAGTAGACACCCTGTCTAAAAAGTACAAGAAGATCCCCAGAAAGAATTTTGGTGAGCTGATGAACTTTATAGGTCATCTAGTGGGGAGATCCATTTGTGGAAAGACAGGAAACCACAACAACTTTACATCCCAACAATGGATGTACAGTGCTGCTATCTTTATGGAAATCAAGCTACACTGGCCAAGAATCCTTTACTTTGAGATTAAGGACAGCATTGAGACCTATCACTCCAAGGTCAAAGGTGAAGATCAGAGGTGGAGACCATTCTGCAGGATCTTAACCGCTCTGTTGATGGACTATGAGCATTTAGATGAAATGGTCACCAAGAATCCAGATCTTATGGTGGACTGCTCAGATGATTGCCTAGGACTGCTTGCTTGCCACACTTTCAGATATGCAAATGGGGATGCATTGTACAAATCTTTGTATGATGCAGATACCTATCCCTTGAAGGAACCCTATGAGCTCAGAGATCCTACAACCGCTCCTCAAACTAAAGCTACCAAGCGGTCCAGGAAGCCCCAAGCAAGAGTTGAACCGCTTCCCAAGAGGACCAAGACCGCTCCAAAGATCCAAATCGCCACCGCTAATGATGGAGCTGGTACAAGCAAAAGGAAGAAATCATCCAAGGAACCTGAACCTGAAACCATGCATTTGGTGGATGAAAGTGATGAAGAAGAGGAAGATCCAAGTATTCCCAACTTGGTGGCTAGGGCCAAGAAAGCCAGAGATGAGATGGCTGGATTGACTGTGGAGGAACAGATGAAGGTTCTCCAGGATAGGATTGCTAGATTGGCCAAGGAGCAAGCCGAAAAATATCGTGCCAAGGGCAAAACTATCTGAAGCCGGAACCGCCTCACCCCATGAACCGCCTCCGTAAACCCAACCGCCCCCAACTCCTCAGACCTCTCCTGTCCAATCCCCAGTCCAATCCCCTGCCAACTCTCAATCCAGATCCCCTTCCAAAGCCAAATCCATAACCCCTTCCCCCAACAAAACCGCACCACTTCAGGGGGAGAAACCTAAGAGGAAGAAGATGGCGGCCAGAAAGAAAATCTTCAAGAAATCCAAGCCTGTCAAACCCTCACCCACTCCTTCACCTCCCAAAAATTCCCCTCCTCAATCACCTCCTCAAAATTCCCCTTCACCTTCCCCCAGAAAATCACTATCACCCCTATCTTCTCAATCCCAATATAACTCACCCCAACATTCCCATTCCATAAACTCACAACATTCCAACCAAACCCCTACTCATTCTGCCTATCAACAATGGCAGTCCAAGCCCTCTGCTGGACATGCCACATCCAAATCTGTTAGGGATGATCCAACCCCTGTCAATTCCCTTAACAAAAACCGCTTCCCTACACCTAACCGCTCTAAATCAAACGCCCCTTCAAAATCCCCAACTCCTCACAACTCACCAATTAGACAAAACTCACCTCCTCCAAATATACCTCCCCAAACCCAAACATCACCTGAAACCAACCAAACCCAACCGCCTCCCATATTTCCAACCGCCTCACCATCAACCGCCCCTCCTTCTGAGTACTCCCAAATTCTCCAAACCCTAAACCTGATTCAAGGCCAACTGATCATAAATCAAGGCCATGTCATCTCCTTAACCGCCTCAAATGAATCCCTCCTTGCCTCCAACCGTGCCTTACAAGCCAAGATGGATTCTCACTCCCTTGAGTTGGCAACCCTTAAAGCCTCTTTGCTTGATGCCATTAAGGGGGAGAGATCTACAGCTATTCCATCCCCCTCCTCAACCGCTCCTCCTGATCAAACTGCTTCCATGATCAAAACCGCTTCTGAAGCCTTTCAGAAATCCCTTGAAGCTGGTTTGGTCAAAGCCTTAGAAGAAAAGGCATCTATTGAGGAGATGAAGAAATCTTTGGATGTTCTTGGAGAGAAACTCTGTACCTCCCTTGATAAAGATTTGGGTAATCTGAGCACCAAATTCCTTGACTTTCTTCAAACCAGACCGCAATTATCTCAAGTTGTCCAAACCGCCTTGGATAATTTGCGTGAAGAAGTCTTGGAACAAATTGACCTTTTCAAGGTGGATTCAAAGGTAAATCTGGATACGGTATCAGATACAGTGAAGGCCAAGCTGAACGAGATCCAAGATGAGTTCAACGACCGCCTGGACAACCTCAGGGAAGGATTCAATTCAAAACTTGGCTCAACAGTCAATGATCTCAAAACCTCCCTGAAGGTATCTGTGGATCTTGAACCAATGGAACAAGCCATTCAAGCTCGATCGTCATTGCTCAGGAGGAAGTGCACACCATCTTCAATTCCCTTTACTCTTCCCTCCATATTCAGCTGGATACTATCAGAGACAATCTTGTGGAAAACACCAAAGCGGTTGGTGCCACAAATTCTACTTCTGCCCATTCTGTTAATGCTTTGAAGAAGCTAGAGTCAACTCTCACCAGAACCGCAGAGGAAGTTAGAAGACTGAGGAAAGCGTTTGCACCAGACCAATCAAGAGTTGGGCCTAGTGGAGCTGATCATGAAGTTAACAAGCCGCCCCAGCAGTAAACCACTTTTCCTTTTTTGAACCGCTTGTGTAAGTTGGACCGCACTCTACTTGTATTTTCTTTGTCCAACTTACCTTGTTTTGTTTTTGTAACCTTGTAATTTTCCTTCATTCCTGTACTTGTAATCATCTTAGGAATTAATGGAAATTGCATCATGGTTCCAAAACCTTGTTCATATCAAACTGCTTGTTTGTAGAACAATGAAACCGCTTATGGTCTTAAACCTCATTCAAATATTTTTTAACTTAAAAAACACTATTTTGAATTGATGTTTAAACATTCAGTTTAAACCGCACTTTGAACTTAAACTCACATTTTTAAGTGCACTGAATGCATTTCTATACTTTTCAAATTGTAAGTTTTTAATCTTTCTAAAGTATAGAAATCTATAGCTTAAGCTAGTGTGTGCATTGACTTGGGACATGACTTACCATGTTAATTCTTATGGACATGCTTTTACCAAGTACAATGTTTGCTTTTGCTGTAGTAGGTAATGGCATCAATCAAATAGGGGGAGATTGTTGGGTATGCATATTTTAACCCTCCTATTTTGTATTAGATTTGATTGATACCATAACCTCCTATTTATTTTAAGGACTTTAGGACCCTATGTAATGAAGCTTAGACTTCAATTTTTTAGCTAAGTCCATTCTATAGAATAGGTTAAATTTAGGCTTGAAGACTGGCTCAAGAATCATTGGATCTTAGGATTGCAGTTTCAAGGGTTTCAGAACCGCCCTTCTAGAACCGCTTGGCAGAACCGCCTTTTTGCCTTGTAATTCCCTTCATCTGAAACCGCTTGTTCACCAAAGTGCAAACCGCACTCTTGGAAATCCTTCTTCTGGTGGAACCGCTTTCTTGTCAAACCGCCTTGCCCCAGAACCGCTCCAATGATTGGTTTCTTGAAGTGAACTCTTTTGACCGTTGGAATCCACGTCATCAATATCAAAAGTTAACTACCATATCTTGTCATGTGACCCAATGTCAGAGCAGATCTACAAGGATCTCATAAAGGTGATAGATATCCTAACCACCTTGATTGCAGCTGAGGTCTGATCAGCTTTACCTGCATCAACAGTTCCAAAGGACAAAAGTAGTTGCTGTGGACCAATGGGATTGCATCAAGGACTGTCCTTACAACAGCTGTATCCAACGGCTAGTTTCTTGATGCTTGGGTATAAATACCCCCAACCTTCATCATTTGAAAATAGCTTGAAAAATTGAGAAATTGCTGTGTTCATAAGAAGTTGGAGCTCTGCCCAGAAATTCATAAGTCCTTTGAATCTTCATCTTCATACTTCAAGAAATATTCCCCAGCCCAGAAATCAAGCCTTAACACATTCAAGAATTATTGAGCTCTACATCTCTCAGATATAAAGAGCCTTGATCTTGAACACACACACACACCTCACTTGTTTAAACACATAGTTTATTCATTTGAGATACACTGGTTATAGTCTAGGATTTGTTCTTCATAGAAAAGATTTTATTGTACTTTGTAATCTCTCAAATACTCAATATAAAATCTCTCTTAGAAATCCAAGACTAACCATCTTGGTAGTGGACGTAGATCGTTTATCGATTGAACCACTCCAAATAGCTTGTTCATACTTTACTGCATTTATATTTTTCTGTGCTTGCTAATTATTTATCTCTGTCTCTGTTTGATCTTTATATAGTTATCCTTATTGTGAAATTGTGTTTGGAGTTAACATTGTCAAAACCTCACTTTTTGCAAACTGCACCTTCTGACAACCGCACTATCAAACCGCTTTGCAAAACCGCCTCTCCCAAAACCGCTTTATAACTTATATATTCCGCTGTGCATTTTACAACTCTACTTGCAGTTTCTTACACACTGCAAGAGGTTTTGTAAGCTTAGAGGTTTAGTTTTTTAAAGAGGGCGAAAAATTTGTAACAGCTATTCACCCCCCCCTCTAGCTGTATTTTCACCCTTGTTGCCACCTTTGGGACCAACACAAATTAATCGAGGCCAAACTCAAAGACAATCGCAGCCGGTTCTGGAGCAGCCCCCGTTCCATCTTAGGAACAAACCCAACCAGTAATCAGTCCCTAAGGCCACCAATAAACCCTTATGTTCCCCTCTTAACAGCTCCGCCCAAGCCCAACAACCTTCCCCAATATCGCAGACTAAGCGAAGCCGAGGCCCAAGAAAAACGAAAAAAAGGACTTTGTTTCACTTGTGATGACAAATGGAGTCCAGGTCACAAATGTAAGGCACCCCAATTCTTGATTCTCATGCCCGACGAAGAAACGGAGGTCCAAGTTGCGGAGATAGAAGCACCTTGCAGTCAAGGAGAGGAATTGCAGATAGAGTGTTTGGAGAGGTCCCATATTTGGGAAGGCCAACCTGAAGAAGCAAAGGGGGAGTTCCATTTGTCATCTGCCACCTATTTTGGGTTGTCATGTCCAAAGACTTTAGGTATCCAAGAAGAAATTCGTGGGCAAAAGTTTTCGATATTGATAGATTCCGGAAGCACTCACAATATTATGCAGCCCCGAGTCGCGGAATTTTTACAATTATCTGTAGTGGCAGTGCCAAATTTTCCGGTGATGGTTGGAAACGGAGACTTCATTTCATGCCGAGGAAAATGTGCAGATGTGAAGGTTAGTGTGCAAGGTAAAATATTTAAAATTCCTTTTTTGATCCTACCAATTCAGGGAGCAGATTTGGTTTTAGGAATGCAATGGTTAAGCACACTCGGTCCCATTATGGCTGATTTTTCTATTCCAAGAATGACATTCAACTATAATGGCTGCAAGATTGTTTTAGAAGGTGTTTCAGGTCTGGAAGAGATCACTCCTCCTCAACTAGCCCGCATGTATGCTGTTGGGTCTATCATGTCAATTCATGCCGTGGTGATGCAAAGCCCCCAGCCTACACCCTCACAAACAGAACCAACCCCAGCCTGTGCACAACAACTCAAGTCACTTTTACATGAATTTAATCCCATTTTCGAGCAGCCCACTGATTTCCCTCGCGAAAGACCTCATGAACACCATATACACCTCCTACCAAACTCCAAACCCGTTAACGTCAAACCCTATCGATACCTGATGGGTTAAAACTCCCACTTGTAATAAAAACACCTCGCAATTGTACGAGTGTCGTTGTGATAGCGTACACAAGTAAGGGGCCGATCCACGAAGAATTGTTGGGTGATTAAGTCGATTTGAGAAATGTAAGACGAAAATAATAAAACACTTAAAAAGGGGAGGGGTTAGGATTTTTGATTATAACACACAACTACGAGGATCAAAAATTAACATTAAAGCTAGGAGTAACAAGTAAATAAAGAGAGCAATTCCAAATAGAGATTAAAACAATAATGGGAAAGGATTCAATGGATTGAATTTCATTTAATCACAAAATACTATGCCATTAATTTAGAAAAATATATTAACTTCTATCTTGGGTTCAATCACCAAAGTCACGATTGGTACGGTAAGGCCGCCGGATTTCAATCTATTAAATTCTATTCAATCACTTTTCGCAAATCAAGTCCAAGTGATTAAAAAAGAAAGCTTTAAGCTTCAAAGATTTTATGAACCAAAACCCATTTGGTTTCAATCAAGATAACCCCATGGACTTCATCATCTAGCAAAAGTCTAAGTCAAAATTCCCAAATCAATATAAGAAATTGACACTCATAAAATAAAAAGGGCAAAATTAGGAATCAACCATAATTTAATCCAAAAAACTTTCATTAAAATAGCAAAGATGAACAAGACATAAATTAAATAGAGAAAATAATTAATGGCATAGCAATAGTGACAAAATTACATCCAATCCATGAAATTAAGAGTTTAGCTACACATATTAAACATTAAATACACAAAACTAATTAATAAAGACATAAAGAAAACTTATCTTGAAGAAGAAATTAAAACCCCAAATTTTCTCTCTCTACCCTTGCCTCCTCCTTCTTTCCCAAAATCCCCACTTAAACCTAAAATACAACTTTTCTATTTATACTCCCCTTGGAACAAAAGGCTATAGGGCTTAAATTAAATGAAGCTGAGGGCCAAAAAAACAATTAAACAATTAAGGCCCAAGCAAAACAATCAGAGGCCCAAATTTGCTTGGTCAACGAGGGAGGTCAACGAAAGCCAAGTTGCTGGGAAAGGAAATTGGCCTTGGCGTTTGGAACTTGACATGGGCAAGGAGACATGGGCAGCCGCCGTAGTCCTTGGGCGATCGCCCGTAGGGCCTCGGCCAAACAAGGGCGGCCGTTGAAGCAAGGAGGCTGGCGCCAATGAGTTTGTTTTCTTTTTCTTTTTCTTCTTTTCTTTTGGTACTCCCTTTCGCTCCGTCTCGAATTTTAATTTTTTTTTTCTCTACTTTAAATCACCAATTTCCACCATTTCAACCTGAAAATAAAACAACACTAACAAAACAATTAAACAACTTTTTTACTCGGAAATTTTGCAATAAACAGATTTTAGAACGCATAAAATGAAAACACATCCATCAAATACCCCCAAACCTATCTTTTGCTCGTCCCCGAGTAAAATAAAACACAAATATACTAAAACTACCCATAATTCTAAAACTAAAAATGACCAAGCAAACAAATAAAAACATATTTTTGGGTGTTATTCACAATATAAAAAGTTTGTCACCATCGGTCTCAAAATTATTTCCAAAATTGCAATCCATCATGTGCCATCATAAACATAAACTTACCATTGCACTAACGCATACCAATTATGATTATTTTCACCGTGAAGAGATGTGAGGGGGGGATCATTGCCAACAAAGTAAGATACTTTATGGATTCACTAAAGAAATATCCTAGATGATGATGCAAAAAGCATAGAAGGGTTTCCATAAGCACTTTCACACAATTGTCAACCCGCTTAATCCATATTGGGAACATGGCTTAGGAAGTTATCTAGTTTACATAAGCACCTCACTACAAGCTAGCTTTTCACTCAAAATGTAGCTTCACCATCTCCCTATCATGGCCATTTCAACTTTGACATATTTAAGGGGCAAGATAAACAACTAAGCACAAATTAGTGTCTTCGTAGGTACAAGAAAGTTAATTCAATCTCGGAGTAGGAATCGGTACCAAGGATTTCATGATTCAATACTTGACATTACTTTGTGCTTTGATCCTTGCCATTCCATAACTCTTCTTTACGAAGACACTATTATTTTCTTTTCTTTTTATTTTCTTTTCTTTTCTTTTCTTTTCTCTTTTTTTTTTTTTTTTTTTTTTTTTTTTTTTTGAATACTACATCAAATATACTTGCCCCTTATCAACATTACAATCCCACACTCCTAAGTTGACCACATAAGCCATGCCCAATATCTCATAAACTATTGACTTGTTATTGACAATTGTGCAATCGTGTTCTAGCTACCCCAGATATGTAAAGTAATCCCATAATGGTCACCTAAATTGGTGACCATGATCCCGTGCAAGCAAAGTGTTGTGGTGAAAAAAATAATCAAAGTCCATGTTCTCCATCCGGAGTCATCCCATCTATCTATGTAAGCACACACCACCCATACAACCCCTAGACATAACCTATGTCATCCATGGAATGCCCCTAAGACCTATCAATGCCTTTGACTCTGTTTGTGTATCTCACAAATTCTCTCTGACTAATTTCCCTAGCACAAGATAATATTAGTTGCCACTTGATTTATATAGGACCCTAGGAATAAACCCTAAACCTTGAAGGAGAAGAGAACCCGAAATTAGAACAAAACATGCCCGACCCAGGAATTCATCCAGCTAGTTACATGGGGTGCCCATGGTTTCAACCATGCGTATGATTCTTGCTGTCCAACACTCATCAGTCGGCTTCATGGCCTGCCCATGGTCCATGACTCTCCTATTTCATGATTTCTTCCTTTTTTCTTCCAATTTTACCCTTTGTCTCCATATCCTAACAATCTCCCATCTGTAGACAAAACCAACTCCCGTGACTACCTTCATCAAACTCGCACCCGAAAATGACATCCAATCATTGTTGCCAATTCCTTTTGCGGCTGCACCAAGCCACCAAGACGAGTTGAAGTGAACGAGTCTTCAACTTATTGCCCGAATTCCTTAACTTATGTCTTCCCCCCTGCGATCCTCCTTGCCGCCATCCCCGCTTCGCCTTCTAGTACCCACCTATAAACAATGTGATACCAACATGATTACATGATATTGGTCCTTCCATGTCTCCTAAAAAACTGATCACATCTCTAGTTCTCGCGGAGAAATATGGAAAAAGAGAGAAAGTGTGTGTTTGAATGAGAGGTAGGGAATGGAGGTTAGGATTTTGTTTAAGGGGGTTGGAGCATTTTGGGTATTTAAAAAATATATTTGATCGGGTCAATGAGGTTATGGATTTATAAGAAATTTTGATTTGCGCTTACTATTGTATACTATTATTGTATGTGGCTTTTAGTAAATTTTTGGGTTTTTATGAAATTTTACTAGGTATGAAGGGGATGAGTGGAATTACACCTTGTTTGTAAAATGAAAATTAACCATTTATATTGATATTTTGGGACAAAGGGTTATAAATGCGGCGCGGAAGCGGAAGTGCAACAATTTTCAAGGAGGGAAATCGTTGATGTCGTAATGGTTCCGGTGAATCGGCGATCTATACTTCCAAGCTCCGGCATACATGGTGTAGGTTCCTCAATTTCTTTTTCTTATTCTAATGAGCTTTCGTCTTCCTTAACACCTAGTACAATGTTGTCGTCATTACTAGCCCTTAAATTTACATTATTTGAATTCAATTTTTAGGCCTTATGTTGGTAATAACTGACCTTGATTTTGTTAACTTCCTGTTTTCAGTCTGATTCTTGTATGTGGGTTTTGTCGAGCTCGATTAATCGTCCATTTTTTAGGTTGTTAATTTCTTCTGATATAATCCATCTGCCCTTAAATACTACTCCCTCCGTCCCAAAATAAATGTCAAAAAGCATTGAAATTTACTCTTGATTAAGAGAAAATTTGAATTTTTTTGGACATTCATATTGGGACGGACAGAGGTATTTAATCTTTCAAACAAAAAATACTTATTGAAAAGAAATTTTAGTACCTTAGCATCCATCTTATGAACTTTTTGAAATTTTATACTCTGGATATGATATATGATAAATTTGAGTCTGAAAACCTTCTTTCAATGGGCAATGATTTAAGGACATTTTTTTTGACAATTAGCTACGGGTGGAAGGGGTCTTTGTTTAATGAAGTAGAACTTGTGCATTTTTTATTCATGTGTATACAATTAGCGTTAAGGGTATGTTTGCACGTTTTCTTACTTCTTTAAGAGTTCGAAATTACAAATTTGCCTTACTGATTGCTTAGTTATTCGGACTATCTATATTCATGTTTATGGAAATAATTAATTTCTTTCCTCCTTGTATGTTCTGCAAGGTACTATCATGTGAAATAAATTAGATGGTGTAAGATTGACTAATCAGACTGTTAGCTATTGTGATTTTCTTCCCTTTTGTCGCCTTGGTCCCAATGAATTTGGATTGTACTTTGGTGCTTTAGGTAGTCTCATCTGACTATTCAAACATTTTAACAATTTTTTTTTTCTTTACTACGCTTAGTTTGATACAATTATTACTCCCAATTAACTCACTCTTGCAACAACCCTTACTTTTTAATAGATTCATCACAAGGTTAAGTTTGGAAGTTTAATAATTTGAACAAACCAATTTTAGAAATAGGACTATCTTCTTGGGACAATCATAAATGGAAAGTGGGACTATCATTTTGGGACGGAGGGAGTATTATCTGTCTATCTCCAAATGATTTTAGACCAACTACAATGCTGTGAAGCAGAGGGTAGAACTAAATATCAACTGAAACAATGCCATTTAGCATTCTTGTTGGAAATCCCCTCTCCTTAATCTGGTAGTGGCTGCAGATGTATCTAAGTTAGCATATGTGGAATAATGAGTGATTGAACGGTTTACCCTAGAGTTTTTTATATTCCTTTTAAAGGTTATAAGGAGACCAACGACCTTTCCTTCAAGATTTATTGATGAATGGTGTTCTCTTTGACTTAAAAATTTGATCCGAGCAGCAGAAGAAAAATAAGTATGGTTATTAGGTAGACTGCTGCAAGTTTACAGTGATGTTGCAAATATTGTCTGTATCTATGGGATATCTGTCTTAAATTTGTGATATTTGTTAGTTGAATTTGGTGCATAAGCAAGAAAAAGTGATTCAAATCAAAGTATATAGACCATGTGCGATGAAACTTACACGTCAGTCGAACATTCAGAGTCACTTAGGGTTCTTTTGGTATCCAGACCAAGATTGGTGGAGTATTATATATTGAGGTGCTATAAGTCCCCTCATTATTATGAATCAGGACAAATATTCCTAATCTCAAACACAAATCGGCGTTTGGTAACAACCAGATAAGAATGGTCTAATCTTGATGTCGGGCATATAAATATCAATTTTTTTCAACAATAGCCCAACCTACCATTCTCCCAGTATGCACGAAAGCATGTTTTTCAATTTTGTTTGTTCTCTTTTTTAAACTACTTAAAATTCAAGTAGTAGATTTCTAAACTAAAATGCTCGGCTAGGTGACAAAATCCTTAAACTGGGAGAGCCCATGGATTTTTTTGGGATCTATTTGGATGGAGAACATGTCATCCAAGAGAGAGGGGAACTCTAATTGAAGATAACTAACATAGTTTCTTTGTCGAACATATTGACCAAATTTCAGAACCCTGAGAACTAACATAGTTTCTTTATGTAATGAAGAAACAAAAGAAGAAACTTAATTGGAGAGGGAATAAGGTTTTTATATATATGGCAATAAAACTTAAGAAGATAGATCAAAAAGCATTCCCTTACAAATCTACAGAAAATCCAGAATCAATATTTCGATTGATAAAGCACAGGAAAAGAAAGAAGAAGCAATTGGCGCAATGGTTGGATGCAATTGACATCACAACGATAAAAGCTGACATCCATGTTGAATGAAAGCAAATGGGTGTTGATGGTTTCACTAGGATTATGGCTTTGGAAACACAAATGCTACCATAGAGGATAGAGACGGAGGAGGTTGCAATGGCAGTTGAACGCATTCAATAGTCATCATCACTCATGTTCTTTGAGGAGCAAGAGAAAAATTTCCCTGCAATTCGAAATGGCAAAATAGATTAGGGTGTGGCTAGGGTATTCAGTTGACAATACATTAAAGGGTATTTTTGTCCATATATTCTTTACTATCCTGTAATACACTCACTAATTAACTACCCTTCCCTGGAATAAATAATGAGGGGATAAGGAGGTTAATCCGTGTCGTAGAGATTAGTTATTCGGTTGCATATTATCAAATGACCGGGTTTCTGGACTACTATTCCAATTCAATGCCAAACCTTGCTACCATACGGCACCGTAAAGAATACTATTAATTGACTTAATCACTAAGCAGGAAGTCGCTTATTGTATCCGTGTTGTGTGCATTAACTATAAATGTGAGATTCATATTTGCACATCTTTGTTATACTTTTTTAAAAAAGTTCCTAAAGTTAATTAATATGTTGTGAATTGAGATAATTGGATAGGATTGTAGGTATATTGAAATAACAATGCAGATATACTATTGATCTATTGCACTTTTCTTTCAGTAATATAGCATTTTCTAAATCTTTCTCACTCGTAAAATGTGTCTTTTCTTTTCTTTTCTTTTGCAGAAATTGTTCTCTTTTCCCTTTGTCTGCAGTTCAAACCAATTTCTGCACCAGAATGCTTAATAGAGGACTCTCTCCTGAATCTTCTAGAATGAGTTCTGCCTCAGAGCTGCGCGTTTTTGCTAGAAGAAAGAAGATGAGAAAGACGGAATCGATCACCGACAAGGATGTTAAAATAGAACCACACGAGCAGAAAAGTTGCAGCTTACCCGACATAGAAGAATTTGCGTACGAAAAAGTCAATAACATATCCCAATTAAGGAACAAAAAGACAGTGTCAGATGCACCTCTTGAGAAAAGCAAAGTTGTACGTTTTCATATTCAAGCAGGACAACCACCTACTAATTGGAAAACGATTCTGGAAGGCATTAAAAAAATGAGGTCTTCCGAAGATGCACCAGTGGACTCTATGGGGTGTGAAAAAGCAGGAAATTCACTTCCTCCAAAAGAAAGAAGATTTGCGGTTTTAGTATCTTCACTCCTGTCAAGCCAAACAAAAGATAACGTTAATCACGGAGCCATTCAGCGTCTCCTTCAGAATGATCTTCTTAATGCAGCTGCCATTGAAAAGACTGATGAAGCCACTATCAAGAATTTGATTTACCCAGTTGGGTTTTACACTAGAAAAGCGAGCAACTTGAAGAAAATTGCCAACATTTGTCTCATGAAATATGATGGAGAAATCCCTAGTACATTGGAAGAGTTGCTCCAACTTCCTGGGATCGGGCCCAAAATGGCTCATCTAGTTATGAATGTTGCGTGGGATAATGTTCAAGGTATATGTGTAGATACTCATGTGCATCGAATATGTAATCGTCTTGGATGGGTATTTAAGAAGGGAACAAAACTGAAAACCTCATCTCCTGAGGAGACCAGAGAATTGTTGCAAATGTGGTTACCCAAGGAAGAATGGTTACCAATAAATCCTCTTCTAGTGGGATTTGGACAAACTGTCTGTACTCCTATCAGACCTCGTTGTGAAGTTTGTAGTATAAGTGAATTATGTCCGTCTGCTTTTAAAGAAACCTCAAAGTTGTCGTGCACTGTCAAAAAGCGTGGCACAGGAAGCAAACTTCAATGAATTTTCTGATAATGAACTGCTTTAAAGGAACCTCTTTTGTCGAAAAAAAATATGTTCTTCTCCAGCTTGTGCTTCAGCGTCCAGGTAATTCCCTCATTTTGAGTATTTGCATTTGGAGAATGATCTCTTTCTTTTGAATCCTATTGCAAAACTCTGTTTCTGCCCTAGGTCCTTCCTCATGTAAATTGTTGATCATGCGAAATATATAAGTTGGCTAGTTTTGAGTTCTTACAACCACCTACACGGTTCAGCTCCATTGTCATAGCTGTTTCCAGTCTGAAAATTGCCATTTTTTGACGTTGACTAGACCCTCTAGCTTTCGGCCATCTCAGTTGACCTAGCATTTGTCTATGATAACCCAACCCAAGCAAACTGATTGTTTTCTCTATTGACTTAAAATGTTTATCTATTCTTTTTTTAGATGAAAAGAGACGTGTGTCATTATCTCTTTTCTTTGTTGAGTCTTTGGAATGAGTTTGTATATATGGACATCTGACTGCTAATGTAATTACATATGTAAGGGCAAATTGCAATTTGGTCACCTATGTTTTGGTCACTTTTGCAATTTGGTTCCCGAAAGTGAAAAAGTTGCAACTCGATTCCTAAAATTTACGATTTGTTGCAATTAATGTAAAATGTTGCAACCCGATTCCTATCTATTTTAAATTCTGTCATTTTTAAATTTCTTTTCAGCCTTCAGGTTTTTTTTTTTGTATGTTTTTTTTCAACTTCTTAAAACTTTTTTTTCCCTCTCTTTACTTTGACAATAATTCATGTTAGCCGACCCCAAATATTTTGGAACTAAGTCTTTGTTGCTATTATTGTTGTTTGTTGTTGTAGTAGTAGTCAACAATTGCGGTAAATTATTCATAAAGTGTCAGAGAAGCAACAGCTAAGTATATCATCACGAACAGTAGGAATTGCAATAAAATATTATTGCAATTTTTTTAAGTTTGACGACTTCACTCATCACATCATAGCTCTCAGTGGACATTAAAAAATATGCAACTAGGCATTTGATATATGTGGTGAAGTTAGGAATTTTTGAAAAGGGGTCAAGATTGCTTTTAGGACAAATTGAGATATCCAAATTTAGCATACAAGGTGGTCAAAATAATAATTTTGTGCAAATTTTATTCAAAATTATGGGGGTTAAAATGTATAAATCCATCGGTGTTAGTAGTAAAAAGTCATTTTCTAAAACTTGAAGGTGCTAAAATTGACACGTTAAAAAATCCAAGGGGTCAAACTGCCCCTTCTCACTAACTTCCTCCGTCCCAGTTTAAGCTTCACCCTTATGTTTGGGCACAAAAATAAAAAAATGTTTATTTATATTAAAAAATAATGTGAGTGGGAAAGTGGTTGTGAGTGAAATAAATGAGTGGGATTGACAAATGGGACCCACAATTTAAGTACTCCCTCCGTCCCATAATATGTGACACAGTTACTGTTCCGCACGGGAATTAAGGAAAAAGTGAAAAGGTTGATGTGTTGTGAGTGTAGATAGTTGAGTAGGAGGGAGAATGAGTGGAGAGAATAGTAAATTATAATGGTGTTGTGAGTATTAAAATAATGTAGGAGAGAGAATGAGTGGAGGGAATAGTAAAGATTCTTTGCCATTTTAGGAAGTGTGACTTATCAGTGGGACGCCCAAAATAGCAAAGTGTGTCACTTGTTGGGGGACGGAGGGAGTATGTGAGTGGAATAAGTGAGTGAGATTGATAAGTGGGGCCACAAAATTTAAGTGTGCGAGTGAAATAAGTGATTGAGATTGGCAAATAGACCCCCACAATTTTTTCCATTTTAGGAAATGTGAAATTTTTAATGGGACACCCTTTTGGGTAAAAAGTGAAGCTTAAAATTGGAGGAGGGAGTATATGTTAACATTGGATTTGGCGAAGAAGAATAAGTAAAGAGAATAACCCAAAATTCATCCATTAGAAACTTTACGAATGGCTATTCCTGTAGTTGATCTTTCTCCATTCTTACCGGAGACCAGCAACGTTGAGGGCAAGAAATCAGCCATTGAAATTATAAGGCAAGCTAGCTCTACTAGTGGCTTCTTCCAAGTAATCAACCATGGTGTACCACTAAATTTGATTAGCCAGGCCATGGAGCTTTCCAAGACATTTTTCGACTATCCGGAACAAGAGAAGCTCAAGTGTAGCACCGTACCCGGTTCGGCTTTTCCGACCGGCTATAGCAAACGTCCGGGGAAGAAAGAGGATATGTTCATGTGTGCACCTGGGAGCAGTTTGAATGTTTTCCCATCTGATCCACCCCAATACCAGTAAGTATACTTGTTATTCAGCTTTTACTGCCCCCAAATTAAACGATTACCCCTTAAACTGACATCTTAAAAGGATCATGGCCTTTGACCTATAACAAATTTCTTATTGAAACAAGAAGTTAAATAAATTTGGCCTTTTTTACCCATCATATATAAAACTTGTTTTTTTCTTACGCATCATGTAGTATAAAACTTGTTATTGCTAGTATATTTTGCATGGATATAGTTTGTAAAATTTTATAAGGATAATCAAATTTATGAAGTTTTGGTTAAAGATGAATTGAATCAAAATGAAACTATCTTCCTTGGACGCAAAAAGTAAATTTATTAACTAGTTTTCTACGACGAAACAATATAGTACGGGGTTTGATCTAGTAGTTTAGTGATTCAACGATCATAATTATTACATATACATACTCCCTCCGTCCCACTCAAAATAGGTTTTTTGGGTTGGACACGGGGATTAAAGAATAGTGTTAGTGGAGTAGGTGTTGTGAGTATGAAAAGTGGGGTAGGAGAGAGAAAGTTGGGTAGTGGAAAGTTGTTGTGAGTGTGAAAGTGGGTCCCATTAAATAAAACATTTTCATTTTGGGATTGTCCTATTTCGAGTGGATATCCAAAATGGCAAAATGTCCTAATTCGGGTGGAACGGAGGAAGTATATGATGGGGGGAATATGGAACGTGTTTAGATCCTCTTTAAAAAAAAAGAGAGAGTGTGTAACATAAACTCAGTCAATAATTTTTTTTGCAGGAAAGTGATGGAAGAGTTGTTCAGCCACTTGGTGGAGGCAAGTAGGCTTCTGGAGAGTATTATGAATGAAGTGTTGGATCTCCCTCCCAATTTTCTCCAACAATACAACAATGACCCCAACTTGGGTTTTATGATTGCATTTCGATACTTTCAGTCGAAAGAAGTGAACAACCTTGGAGGTCGGGAACACCAAGACTCGACGATTTTCACACTGGTGATTCAAGATCTAGTTGGAGGTCTACAATTTCGAGGGAGTAACGGTGAGATGATTCCGGTGACTCCCGTTCAAGGTGCATTAT
The DNA here is from genome assembly GCA_022495995.1 of Adenophora triphylla var. japonica. Classification (NCBI taxonomy): domain Eukaryota; kingdom Viridiplantae; phylum Streptophyta; class Magnoliopsida; order Asterales; family Campanulaceae; genus Adenophora; species Adenophora triphylla. The sequence continues at coordinate 23,511 of JAFEMH010001971.1, read as the reverse complement.
TTGTAAATGTGGGTGATGTCACACAAGTAAGTTCTCTCTTACCACTACTAAAAATGTTTTTTGCTAAAAAATATTTTTTAGAGACTATTTATTTGGGAATAGTCTCTATTTAAACATTTTTGGAACACTATTTATTTAATGAACTCTATTTGATAGTATTTCTCTAATGGTGTCTAGTTTAACATATTATATTTATTGAGTCAAGGACTGTAATTCTTGTCTCTAAATATTTGTGTAACCCATTTAATGAGTCCCCTATTCCGTCTTTGTTGCGTCCTAAGACAGTAAACTGAAATCTCAATAACATTATTTCTTGATAAAAACACTCATCTTTGAATTGTTGCTTGACCCTTGAATGAACAAACTGCAGGTGCTAACTAATAACAAATTCAAGAGTTCTGTACACAGTGTGCTAAATCCTCAGACAGCAAACCGTCACTCGTTGGTCTTCCACCGGGTGGTTGATAGGAACCAATGGCTTGAACCATTGCCTCAATGTACGACACAGGCTGGGGAGCTACCTTACTATAGGGGATTCTTTTTCAAGGACCTAAATGACTTGAAAGTTCGAACAAAGAATGATCTGATTTCAAGGCCTGAAGATATTGTCGGCGTCGATCAGTTTGCTATTCCCAACAACCATAAGTAATTATGGAGTCTGTTGGTGATAGGGCGGGTGTGTATAATCACCTAATGAAGCAATTTCATGAATTTATGTGCATCCAACCAACCTACATATGCAAGGTATTTCCGTGTATTTTTCATTGTATGCAATGTACGACAGGTATGACCAACGTACTTTTGAATCTATTATCTGTTATCAAATAATGGTTAAAAAACACCTGGAATGCTGACGTGGCATTGCTATGCTAGCGCCATGTCAAATACATGTAAGCACTCAATTTGATGATGTGGTGCTGACATGACAATGAGGTGTGGCTGTCAGCCGTCTTGTTGGTTTTTTGACACCGTAAGTAAAAAAAAAAAAACGTGTTGCATTATTTGATAACAGATTCAAAAATACGTTGGCTATATCTGTTGTTAACAAGTATGTTACATTATTTGTAATTTTGATTATAGTATGTTGCATAAGTCAGTAATTATACCATTTATGTGCTTGATTGAACTTGTTAACTTTTTGAAAATAACTTGCAATTTCATTAAATCAGAATGAAGTGAATACAATGTTAAACAACCCATGCATAAATACTTGTAATCTCTCTTATTGAATGCAATGGAATAAACCCGAGTTACTTACAATCGCTTATAATTCATGTTTAAATTGTTTGATCATTTGCATTCTTGATCGAGTCGTTCCATTTATGGATGGCAGTGGTTTTCCTTTCAAGAATCGCTTGAACAGAAGAAGGGATCTTTCAGGTTGTGTAGCAGGAGCTTCGTGAGAAGCTCCTCTAATGGTGGCAAACGTTAAGATATTACCATATTCTTGCGTCCATCCACCTACCTACACAACAATTACGGAAAATTTACTCTTACATAAGTCTTGTAAGAAAAATATACCATTCCAGTATGGACCTACAACCTCTATTATCCATCAAACAGATATACATGTATATCTATCAGTGATGTGGGCGTACACTCATATATTGTGCGTGTGCTTACAAACATCATCGGATAGATATACATGTATATCTATCTGTGATGTGGGTGTACACGCATATCAGCCTATGTGTGTACGCACATGTCCCCAGACTTGTGTGTGTACACATATGTAGAAATATACTCCCTCCGTCCCACCTTAGTGTAGACTAAGGTGGTGGGCACAATAACTAAGGAATATTATTAAGATAATGAAAATGTGTGGTAGAAAATGAAGAGAGAGAATGAGTGGAGTGAATAGTAGGTTGGTTGAATAAATTGTATGGTGAAAAATGAAGAGAGAGAATGAGTGGGTGGGGAAGGGAAAATAAAAAATAATAAAAACTTTCTAATTTTGGCAGTCTACACTAAGGTGGGACGGACGAAAAAGGAAAGAAGTCTACACTAAGGTGGGACGGAGGGAGTATGTGTTAGATTGATCACTAACCTGTTTCGCTTCAAACCAAGGGCGATATGGTATAGTTGCGTTAAGCCCTAATTCTTTAGCTATTCCATTCACCAGTGTCCGGCTACCAGTTAGCGGGATGACTGAATCTTGATCTCCACTGTATGTAGGATTAAATCAGTACTTTTAGCATTTTACCATATATATTTTTTTCAAATTTTTTGTTGAGCGAAATCGCAAGAATAAATGGAGTCAGTCACCTGTAGGCCAAAACCCTAACTCCAGACTTGACAAGTGAGCCTATAAGTTGAGTTGTGGGTATCTCCAAATTTTGAAGATCATAATGCATAACACTAAAATAGAAAAGCTAAAACATTAGTGAAGAAAAATGAATGTTGTCGCAATGCCCTAATTTACTCCCTCCCTCCGTTTCTAAATCAATGTTTTAGAGTGCTCTTAAATGAGTAATATTCATTTTAGAGACGGAGGGAGTAAATTATCCGCTGGCAGTTGAAATGAGATAGTATTACCGTGAGCAAAATCGCCATTTGGTTTCTCCAACGAGCCGAGCATGAAGAGCCGTTTGTACATCTTTCCTATTCAAATAGTCATATGCTTTTTCCTGCAAACACACATCTATCTTCCCTTTCTGTTTCTGAAAATGGAAAACCAAACGTTTAAAAAAGTACTAGATATTGCAATTCTAAATAAGGAAACAATTTCAGTGCACTCTTTCTATGGTCAATATACAAATAAGTCAGATACGACAATTATTTTGGAACAGATGGAGTAGAAAACAGCGTAAGTTGAGCTTACCGATTGATGCAGAACTTCAGATTGCGAACCAGTTGGGGACAAACATATATCGAGAGTTACATCATATTCATCAATAGAATCACTCATCTCAGCGAAGAATTGGCGAGCAACACGAGAACAAATAGGGGTTAGCTTATTAGCTGTAGATTGTCTTCTAATCTGAGAATAATTGCAAGCTGTGTTAAGCAAATCCATTGTTGCATCCGATATCAAACCATGCGACCAAGCGTACTCCCCCATCGAATTTAAGTTCGTATTGAATTCCAGAAGCCCGTTTCCTATCTGCATTCATTCATTTGAGCAAATAATAAAAATATATTATTGGAAAATTTTCGTTATTCGCGATAACAAAAATGGTAAATGTTATTTGGACGATTAGTGGTAAGATTGAAGCAATTTGACTTACGGCTATTCCCTTTAAATTGAACTTGTGTTTGGATCGAAGAACATGGTCTGCAAGCTGGGGAACATAGTGTCCTGTTAACAAAATTGAATTTGAGCATATACGATTCGTGATTATCATGTGTTATACTGGACCAGGAAAGACAAACAGACAACAATATACGCAAATAAAGAATACAAATTTAAGTGGTTCGCTAACTATGTGTTGGCTACATTCACGGGGCTAAATATATCCCCGTCGGAAATATGTGGAAATTTAGTGAGCTATATAAAAGGCCCATACACTAATACTAAGCATCAAATCATCTATTGGACTTTTGGAGGCATATGATGGGTAGTGATTGATCAAAATGAGGAGATGATTAGTGGTCAGTGTTGTAAGTACCCCAATCTGGATCACTCCCTTTCACACACCCGGGAAACACCGCAGACTCATCCACGCAGTCTCGAAGACCTCTCTCACTCAAAACCCTCTCAAAACCCTCTCAAACCCCCAACCAAACCAGGGGAGGAGCCTTTCTGGGATAAAAGGGGACAAAAGGACCTTTTGGGAATTTTCAGGAAATCAGAAAAGCAATTAAGGTCCGTACGGACCTCTTTGTTCCAATGATTACTAAATCCCCTTAAAGTCCACAATATTCCCTCAAATCCCGGGAGAAATGATGGTTTCCATGCAGAGTTGGTCCGTACGGACCTCTTTGCATGCAAGATGGTCCGTACGGACCTCTTTGCAGAGGAACATCATCATTCCCAAATATTCTCCATCATTGCAGATTCCTCAAATCGAGGAAAACCAAAATTCTCGGACAACCAAGAAGGTCCGTACGGACCTCTTTGCTCCGAAATTTTTACTATAAATAGAGGGCTCCCCTCCTCATTTTTTCACACCTCCCTCTTCTCTCTTCCTCCCTAAGCCTTCGGCTCCCCTTCTAAGACCTTTCGAGGCATTCCCGCCCCTTCGGATCCTTCCGAGGCCTTCCGAGCCCCTCGAGGTGCTCCGAAGCCTCCCGAGCGCTCCCGAGACGCTCCCGCGCCGCCCCGAGGCACTCTCGAGGTACTCGAGGCCCCTCGTGGTACTCCGAGGCCTCGTCGGTCTTTCCCACGGTGTCCCGCTCTTTCCGAGTCAAACCGGCGATCCCAAACCTTGCCGAACCTCTCGCCCGAATCCAACCAACGATTCCAACGCACGCCGAACCTCCGCCCGAGTGATCCCGACGATCCCCACGCACGCCGAACCTCTCGCCCGAACGCAGCCTCTACAACCTCAACTCACGCCGAAACTCTGTCCGCGGACAACCGGCATCCCCGAAGCAATCCGGAACGCTACTCCGACCTCAAACACTATTCCCCTGCGGAAGACAGACACGAACCAACATTGGTAAGGCTTCCTTCCTATTCTATTTCAATACATTTCAATACAATGTAGACATCCGATACAGCATGCATTTTTAAAAGCACACACACACACACACAACTTTTTAAAGGATATTAGGGGTATCCGAAAGACTCGTTTTACGAGGCTACTCGGGTGAGCTCTAATATTCTAATATTCTCTTCCCGAGGAGTCATCTGACCTCCGAACTCAAAATCTCATCACACAAAAACAGTTTAAAATTTATCTTTAAACTGATGCCCTTTTTCAATGTTTTGGGCTTAATAAAAACGGCGTGGCGACTCTACAAAATGCGAAAGCAAAACGGCGAGACACCTCCAACCTCGCAAACGCTAAGACGGAATAAGCCAGATGCCGGGGCGCGATTGTGCTGCCTCTCGGATCCGGGCGAACATTCCCGAACAGCGACGAACTATGCGAGATGCACGGGGGCCCTCCGCGCGCGAGCCGGATCCCGGGTAATTTCAGTTGGCGACTCCGCTGGGGATATTTTGTTTTAAAAACTTTTAAACAAAACAAAAGATTTTTAAAACGATGATGAGGGTCAAACTTTCATTTTACCCCTTCCTTTAATTCATTGTGTGTGTGTGCACGTGCTTCGTTTTTATTTTACAAAAAAAAAAATACAAAAAAAATGCATCAATATACATCTCGTGCATACATTTAAAATTCTTCAAAAATTTCTATTTTACTTAAAAAGAATTTTAGAGACCGCACACTACGCGCACCGCCGCCTCGGTTACACCGCACTCTACTCACACCGCCGCCTCGGTTACACCGCACACTATGCGCACCGCCGCCTCGGATACACCGCACACTACAACCCTTAACCCGGAGTGGTCTCGGGCAGTCCGTTTGGTCTTCCTAGGCCTCTTGGGCGCGCACGGGATCATTCCAAACATCCCATCCTATCCAAGCGTCAACCCTGCACGTTTGAGTCTTGAGTCACACTCTGTCCGTACTCGGTTGGTTTTACCCGGTCCAGGTGTCATACGCACTGGATACATATACCATGCCGGCCATTTTCTCGAGTCAAGGCTCTAACTCAAGATCCTCGCGCAAGCAAAGCGATGAAAGGTCATGCTAAAATCTTGACTCCGATCTTGATTTCCGAAGCTACACCTGCACGATGTTCCGTCCCGGATATACATCCATGCTCGCATGACACCATGTCATCACGCCTTGATACGTCGCCCATGACGATATGACCCAGCCTAACGCCTAACGTCACAGATCCCTTGCGCAAGCAAGGTAAAGAGAGGTCATGCCGAACTCTCGACTCGATCTTGACTCGGTGGCCGGCTCGGCTCACTATTCACATGGCTAACGCATCAAAACGAACATGACAGCTCGGTCCTTAGGTTCGATTTTTCTTTAGGCCGGTGGAAACCGCTTGCACTATAGGACCCTCGCCCGGGGCCGCCCACCCCGGGATGTCGAAATACAGTGTGCAAAACGAGGGGCTTATAGCCGCACGTATGGTCTCCATCGACCCAGATCTAGCATAGTTGCGAAAAGAAGAAGAGCAATCTTTTCCAACCTACCTAGGATTCTCGAGAAAACATGTTTTAAGTAAATTAAAACAACAAAAAAAAAAATCGAAAATAAAAGAAACGGAAACCGCATGCCACGTGAGCTTTCCCCTTTTATCCCGTTAGGCCATTCCCGTGTCTAAACCTTGCCCATCACCCTCCAGCCTAACAGAGAGTGGTCGAGAGTACCCGGAACCCGTCTCCCAAAGTGTCAAACAAAGAAGGTCCTACCTTCTTCCCGCTCCGTCACCAGACAAACCACAAATCCCTACGGCCAAGTCCGGATAACAAGGATGAGAACGGGACCTTACCCCAAGAAATTTCCCAACACCGGAAGAAATTTGGCAGTCCTCGCGGCTATTGAGAAACGTCAAGGTGAGCAACAAGCTCGGATCGAAGGTGCCATGCACCACTTCGGAACCTTAGCCACCCAACCACCGGGGCTTCCTAAGCTATGATCGCTCCTACGCCTCTAATGTCTCTCATTGTCTCCCGTAAGTCAACCCGTTACCCTCGTACGAGCCATGCGCTTATGACGTAAGGCCACAAGACCTTCCAGAGGAAAGCTCGCCCATCCAGCCTCCCGAGGTCCCGGTACCACCGCCGAACAACGAACACATCTCGGTGGGACGCTCACGACAGTGCTTGTCCGGAAATGGAATTCCGTGGATGCAATGAACGAGGGCCGCCCTCGACGAAAGAAGAAGCTATCTTCTCAACAAAAGCCGAAAAAGAGGTACGAATCCGGTGATCCCACAGCCGGAACCCTCGGAGAACCCTCGTGAAAGTTTGACTACTATGTCATCTACTCCAAAGAAATCTCCCCAAATTTAGTTCTCGCACAGTGGCCACGGCAATGTTTGCTCCATGATCACCGGGACGAAGCTTCGCACCGCCACCGAAGGCCCGAAGGTCCGCATAATCCAACCCCGTCTGGGAAGATCTCAAAGCCACTATTGATGCTTCAAGAAAAGCCATGACAAAGTGAACGAATTGAAATGCGTTAGCTCCGGCCTTACGCCAATCGTGCTCCTCCCACTCCGTAAACGGGAGAGACAAGCAAAACCACAAGTCCAGAGGTGAATGTTCGACACGTTCCTGGCCAAATCCCGCTGAATCCTCCACTGACGACAAAAGGCCGCCATACCCGAGCCACGAACCGAAAAGGGACCCTACGCCAAAGAAGCCGAAACCCCGGACCCAAAGGTCAAGATCCCGTCTTGACACAGCCTCAAGCGCACTCAAAGGCTAACATCTCACTCGGTCCTTACTCACTTCATCTTACCCGCACAAGCTCAAGTTGGAAGAAAGCCCGGCCTGCACCATGGTTCCCATCACAAGACACCCGATGAAGCAGCTCAGATGATTGGCAACGTCAATTACAAAGAATATCATCACCTTCACGTAACTCGATCTTCCAAAATTTGGGGCCGACCACAACGAGCCTCTCTACATAACAGCTTCAACCGGACGAGCGCCGTCTCCTCGGGTGTTGGTAGATGGGGATCATCCATGAACGTCCTTCCACCAAAATGATGGATTTGCTAGGGATCAAAGCAATCGATCTAAAACCCTCGACTGTGCAATCAAGGCATACGACTCAACATCCCGCCTGGGGCCTTGGGAATAGCCACCTCAACCTTTGGTTTGGAAAACAAATGGTCCCGACAGACTTCCAAGTCATCGACATCCCGATCACATTCACCGCCATTTTGGGACGCCTTGGCTACATCGTATCAATGGGGTGGCATCCACTCTCCATCGCGCGTAAAGTTCGCCCAAGGAACAGATATGACCATCATCTACGGCGACAAAGATAGTCACCGAAAGGACCGATACCAACGGCGTCCCGGTCTTAGAAATCAAACCCGACGATGATGGCATGATGTTAACAGTGGTTCACCATCGAAAGCCCAAAGGCCCAAGTGTGCCACATAGACTCCGCCTTTGATTTGGGACAAGATCCCTCCCCGATGAAAATGATGAAGCACATGAACTACATCCCGGGGCTCGGCTTGGGAAAACGCCATCGTGGCACTCAATGTATCATCAATATCAAAGAATGTAATACCCCGCACGGCCCGGGATACTCTCCTACTCCCGAACACATTGCGGAGGACAAGCGAGCCGCACGAAAACGCTCCACGTATAACAAAAGAGGCTTCGCACGCAATCTCCGATCTTCGTCCTACGGCTTCGACATGACCAAGTACTTCACAAGGAAGGCCGGCAACTTGGAAGAAGATCCGTAAAAGGAACAGAGCCGATCGCCGCCAAACAAAGCCGGCCGACAACCATGGACAAGCTCCAGCAGTAACCCGGCAAGATTCAGAGGCCTCAAGCCAAATCCCGTCCGAAGAGCATTCCTCGACACACCGCCCTCGCCGGATCCACAACCACCACTATTCACAAATGAATTTTGGTTCGGAAAAACTCCCTCTTTGGCGGAAGAACTCGAAAACTCTCTGTCAACACTCCCGCCTTCAACAAGCGGGAAGAGTCTCGCATTCGAGCTAGCAATGCCCAAGACAAAAGCAAGAGACTCCGCAGACGATGCTCGGGACGAACCACCGCTACACCTCGCTTCTTCAAAGAAGAAATCGAGATGCCGATCTAATCGATTTTGTTTCGATAACTCGTGATAGCAATGATCGGGAACGGTGACATAAAGCCTTTCAAGCCCCATCTCCTATCAAGCTCATTGCCACTCAATAACCGGGGCCACATTCTCCTGACCTACCGCCAAAGAAAAGGACATGATCGAACAACTTGGTCCGACCCTCGAGTCCTAGAGTCTAGTGTCAAAACTCATCCCGAGTCCATTAGCTTTGAATTTGAGTCTCTCGAGTCATCCGATGGCCTCACGCCGTAAGATTACGAACTCATTGCCAATAATGTATTCCCGTATGCTCTTAATGAATGCTTCGATCTTTCCGAGTATCCTCTCATTGCATCTTTAACAACCGATAAATTAACTAACACACAAACAGCTTAATAACGATTCACTTGATAAAGAAGCGCATACATTAAACGAACAATACATTAAGCACATCTTTAAGCATGTTGTCAAACGAGAGAAAACCGGGCCCAAGCCGCCGAGGAGGTTTTAACCAAAGTGAATTTGGGAACCGCGAAGAGCCAAAAGAGACGCAAATCGGAAGTTTCTTCACCGGCACATGCAGCAAGACGCATTGACCGCATTGCTCAAAGAGTTCGTGGACGTGTTCGCTTGGTCTTACCGAGACATGCCCGGATTAGATCCTAACATTGTGGAGCACCGGATTCCCTTAAATCCCGAGGCTAAGCCCATCAAGCAAAAGCTACGCCGAATCAAGCCGTAATGGTCTTTACAAGTCAAAGAGGAGATCGAAAAATGCTCCGCGTCGGCTTCATCAGTGGTGATCGAGTACCCCACATGGCTCTCCAATATTGTCATGGCCACCAAGGCCAATGGAAAAGTACGCCGTTGCGTGGACTTCCGAGATCTCAACAAAGCAAGTCCCAAGGACGATTTTCCACTACCCAACATCGACATGTTGGTAGACACTACAGCCAATTTCAAGTCAAGTCCTTCGTGGACGGTTTTGCCGGCTACAATCGATCAAGATGGCCGAAGAAGACCAAGAAAAGACAGTTTTCACAACCCCTGGGAACCTACTGCTACACAAGCAATGCCGTTCGGACTAAAGAACGCTGGGCTACCTACCAACGGGCAAAGAACCGCCCTCTTCCACGATATGATCCACAAAGAGATCGAAGTGTACGTCGATGACATGATCGTTCACTCAAAGGGATCGACGGACAACACCTCACGCACCCGAGAAAATTCTTCAATCGCCTCCGAAAACACTCAATGAGGCTTAACCCCGCCAAATGCACATTTGGAGTTAGCCGAGGCAAGGTTTTGGGATACATGGTCACCGAGAGAGGCATCGAGGTGGATCCTCAAAAGATCAAAGCTATCATCGAAATGAGACCACCGCAAACTCGTACAGAGGTGAAAAGCTTCATGGGCCGCCCGCAATATATCGCCCGCTCACAACCAATTGACCTCTATGTGCGAGCCAATCTTCAAGCCGATGAAGAAGAACGCCGACATCGAATGGAACTCGTAATGCCAAGATGCCTTTGAAAAATAAAAGCATACCTTGTGAGTCCTCCGATTCTCTCGTCCTCCCCACGAGGAAAAGCCACCGTTGCTATACCTAATCGTGACCGACACCGCAGCTTGGAGCCATGCTCGTCAAGAAAAGAAAGAGTCACGGGTCGAAAACGCCATCTACTTCGTCGCCGAAAGTTTCAAGGCAAATAACTCAATTACTCGCCTCGAGAAAACTCGCGCAGCCTCGGTTTGGGTTGTTGGGAAACTACGGCACTACATGCGCCGCACACGCACACTTGGTTTCCAAAATGGACCCCAAGTACCTCTTCGACAAACCATCTCTCGTCAATGAGGCTCGCCAAATGGTCTTTCTTCCCGGCGGAATTTGACATCAAGTACGTAAACCAAAAATCAATCAAGGGACGGGCCATGGCCGAACAACCGGCCGATTTCCCAACCGACGAGGCTCGAGGCCCCGAACCACAATTTCCAGACGAGGGAATCTTTCGCAATCGAAGGCGAAAACCGATGGCAACTATTCTTTGACTGAGCGGCCAACCAAAAGGGAAACGGCATCGGTATGCTCTTGGTGGATCCCAAAGACGAGCACACCCCAATTGCTATAAAGCTCAATTTCGAGGTAACCAACAATGCCGCCGAATATGAAGCTCGCGCCGCCGGACTACAAGCCGCACTCGAGAGGAATGTCCGTAAACTCGAAGTTTATGGGGACTCACCTTGATCATCAACCAAGTCTCCAACAAGTGGAAAACCATAGACCCGGGCTTGCAAAAATACCATGCTGCATAGAGGACCTCATCACACAATTCGAAGAGGTCACCTTCCATTACTTGCCAAGAGACCGAAACAGTTTGCGCATGCCTTAGCCACCTTGGCCTCCCTTGTGGAAATCCCCGAAGGAAAAGCAATCAAACCCTTCAAAGTCTGGACGAAAGGAAATTCCCGCCACCGTTGTGAGATCGAACTGTAACCTAAGCCCGTCAATGAGCCATGGTACAACCAGATCTTCCAATACCTCAAGAACGGGAAACCGCCTTCATGAACAAGGAAGGTCAACACACGTAAGGGGTCAAAACCAAGAGCATCATGGCCCTAAAACGCCTTGCCTCTCACTTCGTCATCCTCGGGGACATGTTATACAAGAAACGCTACCACGGGCCACTCCTACGCCGCGTCGCCCAAGAAGAAGCAAGCAAGTTCATGAACGAAGTCCAAAATGGGGCTTGCGGTCCTCACATGAACGCCAGAGCCCTGATGCAAATCATTCTCGGGATGGGCTACTACCGGATCTCCATGGAGGCATTGCATCCACTTTGTCCGAAGCCGCGACAAGTGCCAACGGTTCTCCAACCTCAATCATCTCGCCGCCCCACGATCTCTACCGCATGACTACACCTCGGCCCTTTCGCCACTGGGGAATTGACGTCATCGGGAAAATCGCTCCGCCAGCAAAGAACGGGCACGAGTTCATCTTAGTAGCCATTGACTACTTCACCAAATGGGTCGAAGCCAAGTCCTACAAGGTACTCACCTCCAAGAAGGTCGCGCATTTCCTCAAGGAAAACATCATCTGCCGATACGGCATCCCAAATGAGGTCATATCGTACAACGGCTCACACTTCGAAGGGGAATTCGATGCATGGACCGGCTGAATTCAAGATCACACGCCACAAATCTTCTCCCTACCGGCCACAAACAAACGGCGCCGTGGAAGCAAAGAAACAAAACCTCGAACGGATCATCCGAAAAATGACCACCCGAGGACGAGATTGGCCCGAGAAGCCGCACCTTGCACTTTGGGGCTACCGCACACGCCGTAATGCCTACGGGAGAAACCCCATTTGCTCCCGACGTACGGGATGGAAGCAGCCCTTCCCATCGAGCTAGAAATTCCCTCACTCCGAGTGCCGCTGAAAATGACATCAACGAAGTCGAATGGCTCCGGCTTCGAGCATGACGAATTGGCTCTGCTAGACGAGCGACGACTAAAGGCCATGGAACACGTCCGGAGCCTATCAAAGCAGGATGGCTAGAGCTTTCGACAAGAAAGTCAAATCCCGAGACATCGTGGAAGGTGACCTTGTACTCAAAGAAAAGCCTCCCACTCGAACCAACCCACTGGGAAAATGGGAACCCACATGGATCGGCCCTTTCGTGGTTCAAAAGATCTTCTCCTGGAGGCGCCATGAAGCTACTGTACCTAGACGGCAATCCCTTCATGAATCCAAATAACGGAAGCAAACTTCGCAGATACTTCGCCCGAAGAAGAACAACTGTGCATCTCTTGGCACTCCATGTAGTGTCGAACTACGCAGACTGAGCCTCTCTCTAGTCCTGGGGAAACGTAGGCAACCTTAATTGGTCAGGTCTAAAAATACACAAAAAAGTCAAAAGTTTGAATGTCAATCAAGACCTCCATCAAGCTACGCACTTTTTCAAGAAACACGCCCCAGCCAGCCACCTTGACCAAGTCAAACGACGGCGGCAACATCAAAGGACATCCGAGAGTCACTCAAAGATCAAACGACCGACTCATGTCTACTTCCAAGCCAGGGCTTGTCTTCGCCCTCACGCGCTTCAAAAAAAAAAAAGAAAGAGCTCGAGCAAGGGCTCACAAAAAAAAACAAAAAAAAAAAAAAAACAAAAGAAGCTCAAGCGTAAGCTGCGAAATTGAGGTCAAGAGCCCGACGCCAACAAAAGGCAAGGAAGCTACGAAAAGACCGTCGAAACGACTTGTCAAGGGAGCATTCAACCTCTCAGCCCAAGCACAAAGCCTCAGCAAAGGGGATTGCTGCTGTGGCCTGCATCGTCGCCCGCAATGCAAATGTAAAAGTCCAAAGATGGACGCCGACAAAGTGCACAAATGTAAGCAAAGGCAAACAAAAGATCTTGCGTCTCGACAAAGCTTTAAAAGTAAATCACAAATCACTAACGGTTACAACATTTCTTGATGAGTTCAAGCACGGTCTACTCTCAAGTTCACAACATGCTAAAAGACAGCCTTAATACATTTAACTAATAATGTGTTTGCAATGCAATGAATGGATACCTAGAGGTCATTCCGCGCCATCTCGCGCTTGTCCCCTCGCCATTCTTTCCTTTCTTCCCTCGTCCCCGCGAGTCTTCTTTCGCTCCACGTGAACCAACTCTGCGTCTCTCGATCCGAGATCCGGGGTCCTCCCCGTAGAGTCAAATAATCCAAGAGCTCTCGTGGCTTCATTCGCCCGTGCTTCGGCTCGGATCTCCTCCCCGCGAGTCCCGTAAAGAGGACCTCTCCCCGTCGGGCCTGGCCAACTCTAGTCTCGTAGTCAAACAAAGCGTCTCCCCGTCACATCCAAAGGGTCGACTGTGCTTCGGCACTCCTAAGGCAATAGCTACGGCAACCGGTCCTGCAATCGCTGCACGCCCGCTCTCCAAGACCACTTGGGACCGCCCAACACGCCGCTCATACCAAAGCCGTATACCGAGTCGCCAACACGACACTCTCCCGACGTCTAAGGAGTACCACAGAGGGAAAGCGGAATACTTCCATACCCTCGTACAATACAAGAAGGCACCCGGAGCCGCCATACAAAGAGGAGCTACCTCCGCAAAGAGCAAGGTCATCCTGCCTCAACAAAGGCTCTCGGCTTCATCCCAAACCGCCGGAAACAAGCGACGGAATATAGAAGGAGGACCAAGACAAACCTCGGAACTCGACAACGTAGGACCCTTCCCGCAAGATCCTCCCGGTCTCAATCCTCCAAAGGCGGGAACCCACCAATGGATCTCGATGCGTACCAAGCCGTGCCATCCATCTCTCCCAAAGTGACCGATCCATATCCAACACAAGAGGTCGCTGAGCAAATGACCACGGGCTAAACGACGTCTGAGCCTCGGGCATGGCTGGAGTCTCTCTCGCAGCCACAAGGTGAGCAAAGCGGGGCTTCCCCTCTCATAAAACGATCCCCCGCGTACGGCCGATACCATGAAGAGTCTCCCCAAAGACCAACGGGACAATATCCTCTCCAAACGCAGCGTCTCTACCACATCTAGCAAAGCGCCATCACAAATGCCAAGCGGAGCCGACTGTAAAGAGCGTCGCTATCGTACACAAGGCAAATACATCCCAAGAGACGTCACTCATCATCAACCATGAACCGCTCCGCAGCGTTGTAAATGTCGATATGACCCGAATCAAGGATCATGCCCCGCACTTCTTCCAACGAAGTACGAAGAAAGTCCGCAAGCTTCACGCTCACAAAGAAGACCACCAACCAAAGGAAGCGAGATGGCCTCCACCTCCTGGTCCCTCCAATCAAAGCCCGAAAATCTTCAAAAGTGGGCACCATTTCATTGTAGGAGAAACAAGACACGTGCCTCCTAACATCCTGCAACTTCGCGGCGGCCGCAACAAATCCCAATCAGAACCAACTCCTTAAAAGACCAAACCGAGCAAAGACGAAACCTTACCTCGAAAGCCCGTCTACGATGCCTCATACGGCGCCGCATCCACGTTTTCAACCGCTCTAGGAAGTGTGTTTGCCTCTCCTCGCGAAAGCCTCGGCAAAATTCTAGGGACATACGAAGAATCCATGGCAAAAATGGAGGTCCCTAGAGAAAATGGGGAAGAAAGCTCGAAAATGGCCGAAAATGGGGAAATGAGGAAGAACCCGTGCACCGGAAAGCATTTATGTCCTTCCCAAAGCAAGGTTGGTCCGTACGGACCTCTTGCATGCTAAGTATGTCCGTACGGACCTCCTTGCAAACGTAACCCATTTCCCGTAAAACAAGCATAAAACCACTGTCCTCAGCAAAACCTTGCTCCAAACAGTCCAAACACTGGCCAAAGCCATTTCCGGCAAACCAACACTACCCACAAACGCACTCTCAGCTCACGTGGCATGTACAAAAATAAAAATAATAATAGCAACAATTTCTAGGACAATTCCCGGGAATCACAAAAATAAATGACATTACATCTTAAAATAAAATACTGTTTGCCATGCAAATACATGTGTTTTATTACAGGTACAAAATGTCTGTTGCTAAACAAAAAAAAAGAGAGGGATATGAAAAGAGGGAAAGCAAATGAATACTACTCAGAATCCTCATCATCATCCTCCTCGCCAAGATCCTCCAAGGAAAAGTCGGGCATCCCAGCGAACTCGCCCGTCACATCCTCATCGTCGGAATACCGAGCACCCGCCTGAGGCTCCCACGAGAAGTACTCAGAAGGATCAAATCCGGCGAAAGGATCAAAGAAAGAAGGCTCTGAGGAACCCTCACCCCCGCGCGCCGCGCGAGGCAATGAATCGATAAAAGTGGCCGCTCCTCGAAGGCCCCCTAGCCTCGGGAAGAAGTCCCGTGCATCCATGCTATGCCGCCCCTCAAAGGCGTCTTCCCGCCGCTGCGGCCCGGCCGCCTGGGCCTAAAGTGAGGAACGTCCACGGCCCGCCTCGAAGGCATAGCTCGCATTTACGCCGCACACGACGCGAAGACCGGACAGACACCTTCGACGCCATCTTTCTTAGCAAAGGAGCCGCATCGCCACGTAACGGCGAATGTAGGGCCGCATATCGTAGGGCTCTCCCACGGACTCCGCACTAACAGCAAGCAAGCCAAAGGAAACGCTCATCAAAATGCAAGCTATACTCAACAACAAAAAGAGAAAATACGCAAGTAACGTAAAGATGCCAAGATGGAAAGAGTCAAAGACATCCCACCGATCTCAGCCTGCCGGGTCCACTGTAGATGCAAAGTGCCATGTGAGCTCGGCCTCAAGCCCGGGAACGGGTAATAGACACCCTCCTTCCTCGATCCGTCCCCTGACGTACGCAAAATCCGGCCCCGCACGGAATCCCCCTGGGAGCCTCGCGGAGCTCGCCTTCTCTCTCCCGCGCTGCACTCTGGGCGTCTCCCAGCCTTCACTCCTGGCTAAGGCCCCGTACTCTCTCCGTACAAGATGAACTCGCACCGACACCGCCAAGGTACCTCCTCGAAGTCCAAAGACATCCATATCCCTTGTGAGTCAAGCATCCCAGTGAAGTGAGGGTCCCTGAGTTACCTGAAGTACCACGGGAAGCACCACCCGGCCAGGCAATCGTAAGGCTCCGGACTCCCAAGGCACACGGCGTCACAAAAGTCAAGCCTCTCGGCAAGATCTTCCGCTCCGCGTCGCTCACCCTGAGCCACCTGGAGCCAACTCAATCTCGCCTACTTCCATCCCCAATCATACCGAGCCCACTCAACGGGAATGTAACGAACCAATACCTCTATCCACGCTATCCCGCCCAAACGCCTCAACGAGACAACTCAACCACCGAAAGTCCGAAGTCATCTTCCCAACGTGTCGCATTTGCAGTGGCCCTCCTACAAGGTCACGTGATCCTCAAAGAATTCAAGCACCTAAGCATAGCCGATGTAAGCCCGAACTTCTGCCCACCTCAACGGCAACGCAAGCACCCCGCCATCAAAGTAAGAGCTCCGAGCTCCTCCCAACCGCAACAAGTCAGTGGAAGCCTCACGTGCAAGACCATCGCATATCCTCAAAGACTGACCATCATTCTCCGCCCCACTCAACGGCAAACAAGCACGCTGCGAAGCTGCCAACACCCCCGAGCATAACAGCCATGGCACGAAGGCTAACGTCCCAAGCCCCAAGCAATGTCAGAAGCGCCAAATGGCATCGGCAAGCATCCTTTCGGCCATCACCTAAGCCCGCAGCTCCTTCTCCCAAGCACCGCAGTCATTGCAGAGTCCACCTTCTACATCCAACACGCAAAGACACAAATGGCATCTACGCCCGAATTACAATACTCTGCTCATCTTCCGAACGGTGCACCTCAAGCACCTGGGCAGATGCATCAGAGTCCGACTCTACATCAATACTTAAACAATCAAATCGGCCATCTACGCCACCACGCCTCCACACTCCACGCAGCCCCAACCACCTCGGCACCTAAGACGTAATATCAAAGTCCTCATACACACCTCTGCTCCTAAACGCCGAAGGCCTTAAAACCACCCGATTAGGAAAATCACGACCATCGTGTGCTTCTATCCGCAGACGCTTCACCACGTCCTTATCACCGACCTATACACGGCTGCACCTGACGCCACCACTGTCCTCTATATCACCGACACCTATACTGGCCACCCAGACGCCACCATCGCCCTATTTATCACCGACTCCTATATTTGGCCACCGACCTGTGACGCCACCACGCCTCTAATCATCCGACCTATGCGGTCACCCGTGACTGCCACCACGTCCTTATCACCGACCTCCATACTTGGCCACCCCCGGGACGCCACCATCCGTCTCTATCACCGACCTATACGGCCACCCCGCCTATCACCGACCCATACGGGCCACCCCCGTGACGCCACCACGTCCTCTTATCACCGACCTATACGGTCACTCCCGTGACGCCACCACGTCTCCAATCATCCGACCTATTACCTGGCCACTCCCTGACGCCACCACGCCCTTATCACCGACCTATATGGCCACCCCGACGCCACCACGTCTCTATCACCGACCTATACTGGTACCACCCCGACGCCACCATCGCCCTCTATCACCGACCTATACTGTACCGGCCACTCCCTGACGCCACCACACGTTCCTTATCACCGACCTATACGGCCATCCCAGACGCCACCACGCCTCTATCACGACCTATACGGGCCACCCCTGGCCGCCACCACGCTCCTTATCATCTCGACCTATACGATGCCACCCTGACGCCACCACGCTCCATATCACCGACCTATACGGCCACCCAGATCGCCATACCACGTCCCTTATTTCACCGACCTATACGGCCACCTGGGTGACGCCACCACGTCCTCTATCACCGACCTATACGGGCCACCCCTGACGCCACCACGTCCTTATCACCGACCTATACGCACACCCCGACGCCACCATCGTCCCTTATCACCCGACTTATACTTGGCCACCCCTGACGCCACCACGTCCGCATTCACCACTCCATACGGCTACCCTTGGACGCCACTACATGTTTCGACTCCTATACAGACATGGCCACCCCTGACGCCACCACGTCTCTTATCACCGAGACCTAGGAGATTACGCTGCACTCCCGACGCCACCACGTTCTATCACCGACCTATACGGCCACCCCGACGCCACCACGCCCTATCACCGACCGATACGCGGCCACCCCTGACGCCCACCACGTCCCCATCACCGACTCCATGCTGTCACCCCGACGCCACCACGGCCCTTACATCACCGACCTATACTGGCCACCCCGACGCCACCACGTCCCGACCTATCACCACCATACGGTCACCCATACGCCACCACACTCACCACCGACCTCAGCGGTCACACAACACCTTGCAGTGGCACCACCACGCCCGCATCTCACGTAACACTCCACCCCACACTCCGAACTACGACTGTGCTTCGCCATTCCCGCTGCTGGGATACGTCAGGAATCCTATCACAGTGGTCTCAAATTTATCGACCTAAACTGGTCACCCAAAAGTGACACCACCACGTCCTCACTTTCACCCTCACTGGTCACTTCCTCTTCCCAAAGACGCGATCCAGACATTAGGACCCCTTATCTTATCTCACCCCACTTCTTTCACAAGCCGACGCCGTGGCGAGGGGCTTCGTAAGTACCCCTAACTGGGACCACTCCCTTTCACACACACCAGGAAACACCGCGTACTCATCCACGCAGTCTCCTAAAGACCTCTCTCACTCAAAACCCCTTCCTCAAAACCCTCTCAAACCCCCAACCAAACCAGGGAGGAGCCTTTTCTCGGGATAAAAGGGACAAAGGACCTCGGGAATCTTTCAGAAATCGTGAGAAAAGCAATTAAGGTCCGTACTGGACCTAACTCTTGTTCCAATGGATTACTAAATCCCCTTTAAAGTCCACAATATTCCTCAAAATCCCGGAGAAATGATGGTTTCCATGCGCAGAGTTTGATCAAATGCGGACGGATGACTTTGCATGCAAGACGGTCCGTACTGGACCTTACTCCGAGGGGGAACATCACATCATTCCCAAATATTCTCCATCATTAGCGCATTCCTCAAATCGAGGAAAACCAAAATTACTCGGGATAACCAAGAAGGTCCAGTACGGACCACCTCTTTGCTCCGAAATTTTTACTATAATGAGAGGCTCCCCCTCCTTACATTTTTTTCACACCTCCCTCTTCTCTCTTCCTCCCCTAAGCCTTCTCGGCTCCCCTTCTAAGACCTTTCGAGGCATTCCCGGCCCCTTCGGATCCTTCCAGAGGCCTTCCGAGCCCCTCAGGAGGTGCCTCTCTCCGAAGCCTCCCCGAGCGCCTCCCTTCCCGAGACGCTCCCGGCGCCGCCCCGAAGGCACTCTCGAAGGTACTCGAGGCCCCTCAGGTACCTCCGAGCGCCTCGTCTCAGCACCTTTCCCAGGTGTCCCGCTCTTTCCGAGTCAAACGGCGATCCCAAACCTTGCCGAACCTGCCCGCCCGAATCCAACCAACGATTCCCAACGCACTGCCGAACCGGGTCTCGCCCGCCAGTGATCCCAACGATCCCCACGCACGCCTTGTGAACCTCCTCGCCCGAACGCAGCCTTACAACCTCAACTCCACGCCGAAACTGCGTCTCAAGCAGACAACCGAAGCATCCCCCGAAGCAATCCAGAACGCTACTCCGAGCCTCAAACTTACTATTCCCTGCGAAGGCATACCTAACCAACATATGGTAAGGCTTCCTTCCTATTTCTATTTCAATACATTTCAATACAATGTAGACATCCGATATACAAAAAGATGCATTTTTAAAAGCACACACACACACACAGCAACTTTTTAAAGGATATTAGGGGTATCCGGAAAAGACTCGTTTACGAGTGCTACTTCGGGTGAATGCTCTTCAATATTCTAATATTCTCTTCCCGAGGAGTCATCTCGAGCCTCCGAACTCAAAATCTCAGTGCACAAAACAGCTTTAAAATTTATCTTTAAACTCGAGTGCCACTTTTTCAATGTTTTTGGGCTTAATAAAAACGGCGTGGCGACTCTACAAAGCAAAGGAAACACGGCGAGACACCTCCAACCTCGCAAACGCTAAGACGGAATAAGCCGGATCTTAGCCAGGCGTGATTGTGCCGCTTACTCGGATCCGGGCGAACATTCCCGAACAGCGACGAACTATGCGAGATGCACGGGGGCCCTCCGCGCGCGAGCCGGATCCCGGGTAATTTCAAGTGTGTGGTGCCTAAATAGCGGGGCATAGCTTGGCTTTATATATATACAATTAGAAGAGTCGGAGAATTCTCTCATTCGCCCTTACTTAGATATCACACCAAAACAGGAGAACAGGGGAGTCGGAAATCCTAACCGGCATTTTCGGTGATCCTATACCCGGGGCAAGACCGTGGACTCATTGGCCGGAGGATTGGTTCGACTATGGTTTTCAGATTAAAATTACATTCTTTTTATTTGAAAGCTTGGCACCGAGAGGAGGATTTAGAATACGAACTCTTAAAAAAAATCTGAACTGCTTTTTATAATGACTGTATGGTCGGATTTCGGGCTCGGGTCGTTACAAAATATTACCGGCATAACTCTCCCCAGTGATGAAAAAGTCATTGTTCTCATACTCTGGAAAACTTTTGAACCAATGCTTGAGAAAGACAAGATTATCCTGTGCTGAAAGATAGATCACAAGGAAACATTCATTAGCAAAAAAATAATAAAACTGATCTTGATCTTGATCGGCGCCGTAGTAGTAGAGAATAATTAACGGCAAAGTAAAACGTGAAGAAAGAGCGAAAAGAACCTGTAATGTCATCGTTGACGGAGGTATAGAAGGATTCATTAGTAGAATATGAAAATCCAACTCCTGCCGGCGACTCCAAGTATAACATATTTGCTTCTGTAGGAAAGAGGAATGTTAGTAAATCTCAACGGATCATTATCCAAATGGACTTTGACAGTTGTAGCAACGCTGCTAGCAGCAACAGTCCCAACCATGGATTTGAGCTGATCCGAACGTTTTTGGCATCATCAATCCCCAACCAATATTGACATTTTAACAGAAAAATTCTGGCTTTGCCACTATCCCAAATCGCTCACATGATTTGACAAATACAATAGAGGTCAATTATTGATGGTGATGGAGAGATCCAAGTAGGCACCTTGTTGTGCAACGCAGCAGAAGCAATTGACAAAACAACACCCAAAAGCAATTGGGAATCGAAAGAGAGAGAGAGAGATTGTATTTGGGGTTATGAACTTCTGATTTCGTATTCGGCCATCACATCCAACATACCTTTATTCCAACTGTAGTGATTTTGAACCAAACCATGGCCATTTGGTCTAAAAGGTCCATGCTCCGCAAAAGCTCCAACACCAACAGATGAACAACCCGGACCTGCAAAATGCATCAAATTTTCAACATATTTTCAACTTTTTCAGTCACTAATTATAATAATTAAAAGTATAGTATACACTAGTTTATCTTACCCCCATTTAACCAAAGAACAATAGGTTTAGAAGCAGAGTTGGGATTTCAGCCTCAACAAAGTAATAAAAGAGAGATCTTTTGGTTGTTTTCATCGAAACGGTAATGTATCCTTGCAAACTGCTGGAAACCAACTTTTGGTTGTCCGGTAAACTTGTTATTCGATCCGATTCTATTACACACTCTACTGATTTTGAACATATGAGAATTGTGCATAATGTTGCTACAACCAATCCATGCATGAAGCTTGAGTTAACATTTTAATTTTGAGAGGAGAAAAAGGAGAGAGAGAGAGAGAGAGAGAGAGAGAGAGAGAGAGAGAGAGAGAGAGAGAGAGAGAGAGAGAGAGAGAGAGAGAGAGAGAGAGAGAGAGAGAGAGAGGAAGAGAGAGAGTAGAGAGAGAGAGAGAGAGAGAGAGAGAGAGAGAGAGAGA
This sequence comes from Adenophora triphylla var. japonica, assembly GCA_022495995.1. Lineage (NCBI taxonomy): Eukaryota > Viridiplantae > Streptophyta > Magnoliopsida > Asterales > Campanulaceae > Adenophora > Adenophora triphylla. The sequence continues at coordinate 1,328 of JAFEMH010001971.1, read as the reverse complement.
GAGAGAGAGAGAGAGAGAGAGAGAGAGAGAGAGAGAGAGAGAGAGAGAGAGAGAGAGAGAGAGAATTAGAGAGAGAGAGAGAGAGAGAGAGAGAGAGAGAGAGAGAGAGAGAGAGAGAGAGAGAGAGAGAGAGAGAGAGAGAGAGAGAGAGAGAGAGAGAGAGAGAGAGAGAGAGTAGAGAGAGAGAGAGAGAGAGAGAGAGTAGAGAGAGAGAGAGAGAGAGAGAGAGAGGGAGAGAGAGAGAGAGAAGAGAGAGAGAGAGAGAGAGAGAGAGAGAGAGAGAGAGAGAGAGAGAGAGAGAGAGAGAGAGAGAGAGAGAGAGAGAGAGAGAGAGAGAGAGAGAGAGAGAGAGAGAGAGAGAGAGAGAGAGAGAGAGAGAGAGAGAGAGAGAGAGAGAGAGAGAGAGAGAGAGAGAGAGTAGAGAGAGAGAGAGAGAGAGAGAGAGAGAGAGAGAGAGAGAGAGAGAGAGAGAGAGAGAGAGAGCAGAGAGAGAGAGAGAGAGAGAGAGAGAGAGAGAGAGAGAGAGAGAGAGAGAGAGAGAGAGAGAGAGAGAGAGAGAGAGAGAGAGAGAGAGAGAGAGAGAGAGAGAGCGAGAGAGAGAGAGAGAGAGAGAGAGAGAGAGAGAGAGAGAGAGAGAGAGAGAGAGAGAGAGAGAGAGAGAGAGAGAGAGAGAGAGAGAGAGAGAGGAGCCTTTAAAATTATATGGCTATTATAGACATGCACAAGAAAAACTATATGCGGAAATATAGCATTTATATTAGAGTGTTGATTGGAAATTTCTAATGATCTTTTGATTTTTTACTTCTTGGCTTATTTGGATTTTTGGTCATATCTTCTTACAGCTTATTACTTCAAGTACAAAGATGCATGCCCAAGGGTTCGATAGGGTTTGATGAAGGACACTTTTTGGTGATTAATTAGTGTTGATTAAAATAATATCGTATTTGGAATTATTGAGTAATCTATATTTAGGTGGGAAGTGTTTCTAATCATTCAAATGATATACTTCTTCCGCCCCGCTAGTAACCGTCATATCAATGTCATCGTTTACCAATTAATGCGAAAAATAAATTGATATAAATGCTATGAAACCAGAAAAGTAAAATAGTAGAGAGAAAATGAGTTTATGGGAATAGTAAATTATAATTATGTCATGCCATGAGGTATTAAAATAATGTAGAGTAGAGAATGAGTGGAGTGGAATAGTAAAGATTATTTGCCATTTTAAGGAAAGCTACGGTGCTTAGGAATGCGACGCCCAAAATGGGGGAAACACAGTTACAAGATTCAGAATTTTTACTTTATGAAAGTATGCTTTTATATTTATT